>SJYX01000588.1:291918-320005 GCA_006410675.1 Oreotragus oreotragus | reverse complement strand
TCCTACCTTTAAAAAAAAAAAAAAACCTCTGTGATATTGATTATTCACACATAGGTTCCTGAACATAGAAAAAAATATTCTCATAATTAAATGCTGACAATGAGTTAAGTTATTTCTAATGGGTCTTGCAAGGACAGTATTTCATGTTTCTCTAGTTCTATATTTTTTCTTCATACTCAGAGCCTGGGTTAGGTTTCACTTTTAGGAATGTACACATTTAGTTTATTTCAGGATGTCAGTAGACACTGGGCAGGGTTACTCACCAATCTTCTTCCCAGGTTGAGAGGAAGGTGATATATCCCATTGTCAACTGAAAATAGTTTGGGGCCATGTTATATATATATATTATATACTGATATATATCAATAGCTATATCTATACTTATATATAGATATATTATATATTTTGGCCAGAAAATAGTTTCTGGCCAAAGAAAACAACAGTAGAAAGAGTGTGCATAACTGCCATGCATGTCACATTTTTAATAGGGTGTTTTGGTACTCTATAAATGCTAACAATTAGATTACCACAGCAGAATAAAAGATATGTGAATATATAAATATATGTGTGTATATTAAAAATTTCTTCCAATTCAGTAGTACTTTAAAACATGTGTGTTTCCTCAAAGTGTAGCTTTAGGGTCATCTTTGTCAAATTCACCTTAAGAGATGATTTTGAAAGATGACTACTTCTGAAGTTGGTGGATCAGAATCTGTAATTCTGATTTTATGTGAATGGAATTCCAAACTGCATTTAAACAATGCATACTTGTTAAATTTGGAAAAAGAGTACTTTAATTTTGCAGGCTCTTCCAGTAAACTGACGTGATTTACCAGGAGTTTTTTTAATGCTTTATTTATTTGCACTTATTAATGTCCTTCCTGATGCTAATACACACGGGGGAAAGGGAGGATATCAAAGTTTATTTAACAAAATTAATTTTTTCAAGAAAAATTAACTAAATAGGTCCAATAAAAAATATGATGAATTAAAAGGTTAATACTTAAAATGTATGGCAGATGGCAAACCCTTTCAGACCCCCTCAGGTTTTAACAGGACTGACTGTGAGCTTTAGCTCTGACCAGCTGCAGATTTTCAGATGCCATGTTATGACATTTCAAGGCCTTTGATTTAACATTAGGATACAGTCCTTCATAAATCCATTCAGTTTCAAAAACTGAAATTTCTATGTGAGTTTCTAGAGACTCACCCCTTACCTTAGGGGCCCCATGCCTTTAAAGAGAACAGATTATGGTTCCCCTTTCAAACCAGGAATCAGTCTGTGCAATGGTCCCCTGGAGGAGTGTGGCTTAAAAAAAAAAAAAAATACCCTCATGCTTCTGTTGCCTGCTTTGCTAATAAATAGCAGATTACATTCTCTGGGGCCATGCTAAATTTATAAAGAACACGTTATGCCAGACAAACTTGATTGCTTTTTTGATAAGCTCACTAAATTAGTGTATAGAAGAATAGAGTGGATGGAAAATATCTTGATTGTAATAAAACAAGTTGATAGCAATTTACAAACACACATACAAAAAAGATCTTGCTGAAAATTTAATTCAAATTACCTTAGCTGCAAGGACTGTCGCATAGATTGAAAACTGAATGAAGAATGACTGTAAAGAAAGGGTAATGAAAAATGTTAACAAAGAAATCTATCATGGGCATTTAAAATCTTAATGAATATTATATAAAAGAGGATAGAGCCCAGACTAATTTTTCACATCGTCTACTCAGTTGAGAAGCTTTGTGGATAAAAACCCAAGGAGCTATTTTACTTTACTACTTGAAAGCATGTCATATCTAGAAAACCAGTAATTGGCTCATGCAGCTTTACTTGACTTTAGATATTAATTTTCTTACTCCAGAACTTTAGCCAAAGTTCAAGTCTAAGAAAATCTTGACAAGTTCAAGGAGCAGTTTATTTATTAATTCCTTTTATACTGCTGCATGGTAGGGGCAGGTGAAGTGAGTGAAGTGTCTGGAATTGAAATCGTTGTCTTGGTACAGTGTCTTGAACCCTCATTTAAGACATGCCACCAAAACCACACAATTATTCACATAACTCACTATGTGAAACCTCGTCCACAGGATTCAGGTGCTGCTGCTCTTGTTTATAGCTGACGTCTCTAGTTCCTTGTGTCAAGCGGCAGTTGTGCATTAGGTAAGAACAGAGCTCTGAGTCCTGATTCACCTCTTAGAAGCTGAAGACACTTGAAGATGTTCCATAACCATTCTTAACTTCTGTCATCTTAACTGCAACTTAATGATGTAACACATAGTTACCTACCTCATTGAGCCTATGACATAGGAGTACAAAACATAAGCTGTGGAAAATGTTGAAGGATATTAGAAGTTAACATGTAGATGGTTGGAGGAATTAAAGGGTTTGTGGTATGTATAGTTATGTAAATAGTTCAAAGATAGTATTTTTTATCATCAAATTAGTGATGATAGTGATCATGGTTTGGATGATATTACTGAAACTGAAATCAGCCTACCTGGCTAGGATCCTGATATTCTTTTTTCTTTCAACAGAAAGTTGGAGTCTGCTTCCTTTTCCTCTATTAGCTTCATATGGTCATGGTACCAGAATCTGTCTGATTTTGGGTGTCACAGGTCCTATGTTCAACCTACTTATTAGACGTTTGTGAATTCTATACATTAGTCATTTTCCTTAGGGTTATACACATGTGCATTCCCACTGCCATTGACAATTCTGGCTTTTCACCCTTAATCACTGAACTCTACTGGTGAGGATTAATCAATCCTTGCCAGTATGAAACAATAGTCATAGATACAAAAAGCCAGCTGCAGGAATGCCAATAAGCAATAGTATCCTAATTGACCACCTTTCTAATGTTCAATGTATGGAGGTAATGCATACAACAGTTCCATTATTTGGAATATACTGAATAAAATTTAAAGATATTCAAAGTATTCATACTCTCTATTCTTTGACAGGTACTCTAGCGTATATGAGTATCCATTTCACCTGTAAAATGGCAATAATATTCCCTACATTTCCCACCACATAGGATTAGAGTCAAATTATTATATGAAAATTCTTGGAAATCCCTAAAGTGCTATAGAAGATTGAGGAGGTTGTTAAGTGATCCACTTATTGAGTGAGGAAGAAGAAACTCCAGCTCTCATTAGTCTCTTTATGAGACCCAAGGAGGGATACTTTGGGCTATGGTAAGATTTTGATTTGCATCATAATTAGTTTCATTTTGGAATGCTAATGAGCAAACAAGAAATCGGATAATTGTGAGATAAACATAAGGGGCTACATTTATGTTAGATACCATCAAATTTGGAACATTAACTCGTTATTTCAAGTTCTTACCTTTCATAATATTTGTAATGTTAGAGAATTTTTATCTTGTAAAAAAATCAATATTGAAAACAGCTTTTCTAACGGTTGGGGTCAAATATCGTCATGGTTGATTCCAATTAAATACATGTTCAAAGCCTGGAAAGGGCACAGGATTTGGGTCAGATAAATTGAGGTTCTTTCCTTCTATGTTAGTTATTAGCAATGGAGGCCTTCAAGTTACTTAGCTTCTTTTAGGTTTGGAATAACTTATATACTAATTGAGATGATTAATATTTTAAATATAATAGACTTTGTGATGATATATTAGTAATTTTACTCAGTGCTAAGCTTAAATAGGAATCTAACTAAAGATACCATAATATGTGTAAAGACAAGCTTTCTACAGGAGCTGTTGGAACAAAAACATATATGATCTACTCCTACCAATATGAGGAATCATAGAATGATTGCGCATGCTTATATTTTTCAGGGGGTGTGGAATGAGAGAGTTAATTTTATTTTTTTTTAAGGCAATGCCTTGTATTAATAGTTTTTTTTAAAGAGGTATAACTGTAGATTAAGAAAATCTAAGAAAATCTACTGGCTGAGTAGTAGATATATTTCCACCTGAGACAATTCAGTTTTGCAGGAAAATGCTGAGTTTAAAGTCAGAAGGATCGGCTACATAATAATCACGGTCTTTGAGAAACACTGTTCTCTTTAAGTTTCATTTCCTAAATTTGTTAAGTAGGAATAATAATCTTACCTCATAATAATGTGAAAACTGATTAAATAACACATGTAAAATTTAAAAAGAATATGAGGACCAAATTAGTTCCTGTTGCATGTTAGTCCTTCTCCCTCTCTGCCATAAACTTGGCTACCCCTTAGAAAGAAGAACCTGAGTCAAAGAAAGCTATGCTAGGAAAGGAGACTGAGTGACTGGAAACTGTGAGTCAGGAAGAGCCAAAAAAAAAGAGGCATGCTGGAGGCTGGTTGGTGCTGTTGGTGACTGGACTCTCATCCCTTTGAAATCTTTTGAAGAGCAATAAAAAAAAAATAGTTTATGAGATTCAAAACTTTCCTCCTGATAGATGAGAATTATATTTATTCAAAAACTGGCATCTTTTTTGTCCAGGGATGTCATATTCGTTATTCAATGTCCTGTGTTTCCACTTAGTGAAAACTTAAGTGCCAAGTGAGAACCTAGAAAACATGGGTCCAAAATTTCAGTACCAAACAAAGATGCTCTGGACTGGGGAGCCCTGGTCGTAGTTACAGTGCTTTACCTTGAGCAAAGCAATTGCCTTAGCAATCTCTAAGGTAATCTGTGATCCAAGATGATGTCAAGTAGGAATGTGACTGGGCACCATGGAAATAAGCAATCTTAAGTTGAATATGTCCTTGAATACATAAACACTCGGCACCACTCACCCTCTTCTACTACCGTACTTCTCTATCGCTTTATTTCAGGATTCATTATTGAGGTATAAGGCTTCTCAGGTGTTCCTAGTGGTAAAGAATCCGCCTGACAAGAGATGCAGGTTCAGAAAGATATCCTGGAGTATGAAATGGCACCCCACTCCAGTATTCTTGCCTGGAAAATTCCATGGGTAGATAAACCTGGCAGGCTACAGTCCATTGGGCCGCAAAAACTTGGTTACCCCTGAGTGACAAAGCACACACACTGAGGTATAATTTACATGTACTAAAATTCACCTTTCTGGTATTTTGACAAATACCTGAAGTACTGTTCTTGCCACTAGTCTGTTTGTCCCTCAATGAAGTGCTTTTATTGTTAGATCAGTGTGATGACATCCAGAATAAATCCCTTGCCATTTTATGTCTTTTCTTTGATTATAAACGAATAGCCTTAAAGAGAAAGGGAGTAGAAAAACAGTTCGTTTCTGGAAATAAGAAGCAAGATGTATAGTGAANCCTGAGTGACAAAGCACACACACTGAGGTATAATTTACATGTACTAAAATTCACCTTTCTGGTATTTTGACAAATACCTGAAGTACTGTTCTTGCCACTAGTCTGTTTGTCCCTCAATGAAGTGCTTTTATTGTTAGATCAGTGTGATGACATCCAGAATAAATCCCTTGCCATTTTATGTCTTTTCTTTGATTATAAACGAATAGCCTTAAAGAGAAAGGGAGTAGAAAAACAGTTCGTTTCTGGAAATAAGAAGCAAGATGTATAGTGAACTGGCAAATATTCTTCTTTAAATTTTTTATGGAAGTAGAGTTGATTTATAATATTAGTTTCAGGCATAAAACATAGTGATTCAAAGTTTTATAGATTATATTACATTAAAATTATTATAAAGTGTTGTCTATATTCTCTGTGCTGTATACTATATGCTTATAGCTTATTTATTTTATACATAGTAGTTTATACTTCTTAATCTCCTACCACTATCTTGTCCCTCCCCTATTCCTTCCCCCTGCTGGTAACCACTGTTCTTTTCTCTGTATACATAGCTCTGTTTCTGTTTTGTTATCATCCTTTGTTTATTATTTAAATATATGTTATAACATACAGTATTTGCCTCTTTCTGCTGATTTATTTTTCTAAGCATAATACCTCCCAGATCCTACCATGTTATTGCACATGACAAAATTTCATTTTCTTGTATGGCTGAGTAATAGTCGTGTGTGTGTGTGTGTGTGTGTGTGTGTGTACATATGTACATAGGCCCCACATCATCCATTGAGGGGCATTTGGGTTGCTTCCATGTCTTGGTTATTGTAAATAGTGCTGCTATGAACATTAGGGCACATGCATCATTTTGAATTAGTGTTTTCATTTTTTCCAGATATATTCACAGAAGTGGAATTGCTAGATCATATGGTGATTCTATTCTTATTTTGTTGAGGAACCTCCTTACTGTTTTCCATTGTGGCTGCACCAATTTACATTCTCACCAACAGTGTATATAATGGTTCCCTTTCTCCACATCGTTACCAACATTTGTTATTTATGGTCTCTTGGATGACAGCCATTCTGATGTATGTGAGGTGAAATCTCATTGTGGTTTTGCTTTGTATTTCTCTGATTAGCGATCTTGAGCACCCTTTCATTCACCTATTGACCATCTGTTTGTCTTCTTTGACAAAAATGTCTGTTCAGGTCATCTGCCCATTTTCTAATTTTTTAATACGGAATTGTATGGACTATTTATACATCTTATATATTGAACACTTGTCTGTCATATCATTTGCAAATATTTTCCCCATTCAGCAGGTTCTCTATGCATTTTATAGATTGTTTCCTTTGTTGTGTAAAAGCTTTTAAATTTAATTGAGGTGTCATTTAGTTAGTTTTATTTTGTTTTGCTTTAGGAGACAGATCAAAATAATTTTTTGCTATAATTTATGTCAAAGAGTGTTCTGTCTATGTTTTCTTCTAGAAGTTTTATGATTTCTGATCTTATATTTAGGCCTTTAAACCATGTTGAGTTTATTGTTGTATATGATGTAAGAAAATGTTATAATTTAAATCTTTTACATGTAATTTTCCAGTTTTCCCAGCACTGTTTATTTGAAGAGACTCTTTCCTCCATTGTAAGTTCTTGGGTTAGCAAAATATTCTTCAACATTGAAGTAGCATTAGGGCTACATGTGTTTTCTTTGAACTCTTCTGTCTATTTATGTATGATTAAATACATACACACAAAGACACCTCCATCATCTTAGGTCGTACTTATAAAAATCTCTGCATATTCGCTAAAATATTTAACAAAATACTCACATCTACAAAGTAGAAAGCCTGTGACTATAGGATATCCCACAATATGTGAGAGTGAAGGAAACATCATTGAAAAAAAAAGCAGCCTAAATGCAGCCAATTCAGAATTCTTTTTTATCCTACTTTTATGAAGAGCTTATAGCTGAAAATGTTTTTCAAATGGTGACATTAGTACCTTATTAAAAGATGTACCCATTTATTCAGGCCAATCTCGATTTTAAGGCAATTACCAATCTAGGTATAAAAATGAACAGATACAGTTCTCTTAACAGACAGATTTTGGGGAGTTCATTGAGCAAAAAAAGATGAAGATTAAAAAGGCAAATGGTCATAGCCTACCGGGCTTGCATTTTGTAAGGATCCAAAAGTAAATTTACTTAGTAGCTACCTTCTCAAGAAGTTTTGGCTTAACTCTAATTTTTTACTTACTTATTGAAAGAAAAAGGACCCCCAACTTTGGATGACAACAGGATGCTGTCATGTGTACAACGCAAGGAAATCTGAAAAGTTTTGAGTTACTATGTGTGAAAGAGACTCCTAATTTTTAACTGATAAAAATTCCATCTTTGCAGTGTTGTTTTTTATTTAACTTAATCTCATACAATTCTGAAACAACCCTGAGAAGTTGTAAGGGTATGCAAGTTAAAACACAAGAGCCCAGGAAAATTCATGAACCCATTACCTCTCTTTTTAGAGAAACTGAGGATCAATAGTTTTGATTTGACCATGTTCAGTCGTTACTAAGAAGCAAGCAAAACACTCAGGCCTCGTAGATCCCAGTCTCAAACTCTTTCAGCTACATATAGAATGGATATAAATATAGAGCCACATTTAATACCTTTTAAACATTCTCTGTATACTATTTAGATAGAGGGAGAGGGTCAGAGAATTTGTTCATTCAAAAATGACTAAGTCATTGTGTTCTGTCACATGCACTCATTTCATGCAAACCCTGAAGTCTCTAGTATCCTTTTCTCCTCTTTTCCATATAACATATCTGACACTCTTACAAAGAGTTCTGCTTCAAATAAAAAGGGAAAGACTCGTATTGTTACTTAATGAATTTAGAGAATAATAGTGGGTGAATAAAATCTTTCTCTCCATTTGGAAAAGAAAAAAATGATCAGAGATTACCAAAATCAAGTAGCCATATTACAAATATGATTCATAAAAACAAACAAATGCAAAACTAGATCTGTTCCTAATTGTTAATTAATTTTGAAACAGATGAGCTAATTAGAGACTCTAAAAGAACAAGAAAGACCCATGTCCCAAAAGGCAAATAAGAGGCATTTTGTTCGACTGAAAATAAGATTTAAAGCTAAAGAAACAACTATTACTCTTAATGGACAGTTAGCTTATAAGAAACCTGCTTAAACTGAAATTGGAAATGAAAGTTCCCACTAAGAGTTATTTCAGACTATAGTATAGCTTGAATAAAATAGGATCTCTGTTGCCAGGCAGAAAGGTCTTCTGGCCAGTCAAAAATGTCTTTTCTTTTTAAAAGAATCTGAATGAAATTTAGCAAAAGTGAGTCAAGGCAGAAATATAATCTTAGAACTCTTACAATGACCATGATATCAAAGTTTTGTGAAATATCCATGTTGTCTTCATATTGCTATTGTAAGAAATAGAACTGGCAATAATAAAGAAATCAAAGCTTCTCAAAGAAGCTGACATAAACTGAAAGAGGCTGAAACACAAGTCAGTGAACTGACTGTCATTGGAGTATTCAAATACGTGTATGGTAAGAATTTAAATTTCACAGAGGAATTGGAGTCATTGACTTCCAATTTCCCTTCTAAATGCTTGGATAGCATGACTTGACTATATTGAGCCCTCTTTTCAAAAAAAATAAACACAAAAATTATAAAAGGATATAATCTTATAAGTATTCTCCAGATGGTACACATAAAACATTTACTTTTCCTAAGTTAACACATCTATGATTCATCCCATGAGAAAAAAAATGGTATTTTTCATGAAATACTTGCCAAGTTATATGACAGTTTTGTCAGAAATGTCATTCTACTTGTTCTAGTTATTATCACTGACGGTTTGTATTTGGAGGCAATATGTGAAGACATTGTTTCTGTAACTGGTTATGAATAAATAATAAGGCATTTAAGTAATGTCAATATAAAGGCTATAACAAGTCTTAGTAACTTTTTATTTGATTGCTCTAAATTTCCATTTTTAAGATCTATCATAATGCTTTCTCATAACAGATATTTAAGATATCTTGATGAATTAACAAAGGAATAAATTAATGTACATGTAATCCTTGGTAAACGCACATTTATTTACTTATTTCTTGAGCAATTATTGGGATTCCGCCTTGTTCCATGCCCTAAGATGGCAGGACATGAAATGATTTTTTAAAATACATAATAAAGAAAAATATAAGATTTTCCTTAAAAGAAATACTCGTCAAGCAAGCATTCAGAGAAAAGTGAAAGTAAGATGACATTAATAAAAATAGTTAGAATACAAAGTGGAAATAGTAAGTGCCATTAGAGAAATTTTTGTAAAAAGTGAGAAGTCGAGAAATAGGTGATAACCCCATCCCTGAAATAAATTGTGCTATATGGTGACTATTCTGATTATAGTGTTGATTAGTTTATAATGATTGTTTTAACAGTTTTTTTTTCTTTTCATCTTAAGTATTTATTTAGAAATGGGGTCATAATTCTAGTTTTTCCCTTTACTTTCTCAGCAATAATATATAATTTCTTAGAAAATAGCTATTTGGTACTAGACTAGCATTTTAAAAATTATGTTAAAAGTGTGTTAACTGTGCAACTCGCATATATACAATTTCTGCCAGACATCAGGGGGATCAAATTCTATCTGCTGAACTAAATTACACACACACAAGAAGGTCTGGGTGTTTTTTTTTTTTTTAATCTTGTCACTACACACAAGTCCTAAAATAGACTCTCTTTCAGGTCAAAATAGTCACAACAGAGGCTTTTCAGTTGCTTTTGAGGCACGTATTACAGAAGATTTTCACATAATCAAAGTTGGGTATTTCTAGAGAGATCAAAAGAGACGGTGAAGTGGAGAGCAGGTGCACCAGCCTTCTTAGAGGATCTGAGAATGCAATTAATCAGAAAATGAATCCTTGTAGAACCAGGCTTCCTGAACAGATGAGCACAGCAAAAGCTACTGAGAAATGAGGTGGCCAAGGGCCACTCCTGAATGGAGTGTGCACGTGGGCCTCTGCCCTGTTCTTTAACTTTAGGAAGAGAGAAAGGATTCAATAGAGACAGCAGAGCCAAAACAATTACGCAAATACAGGAAACTCCAGGAGATGAAAGATAAGACTGCTTTCACAAAGGCTCTTGTAACAGTAGAGATTTTCTTTTTCTTCCTCTATAGCACCAACCTAGGGCTGAAGAAGATGGATAGCAACAGGAGCAACTCAAGCAAAATTAAAAAGCATCATGGCTTGGTCACTTGACATTAATATGGCAAATTCAAAAGCTACTTCAGTAGGGGATAAAGTTACAGTCACACAATTTTCTTAGCTTTGTCAATTATTTGTCAGTGCGAGTGAGAACTAGGTATTTAAACTCTCTGACTTTCTAATCACTTTTAAAATGCCAATAATAATAATAGTTGTAGTAGTGGTAGCAGTAATGATAGTGGTAAAATATATATATATTTAAATATACTTTCTTTAGAGAGCTATTATGAGGATTAGCGATGAGTGAATTAACCACCTGGCTCATGCAATGGATTTACTATGTAATAGCTGCCATCAAAAATCCATGGTAATAATTTATTCACCAAAAATGTGTTAAGCCACTCAGTATGCACAGTATTTACAAGGGTGTCATAACCTCTGTTCTCAAGGAATTTATATCTTGCAGGAAAGCTCAGATAAGTTAACAGGTAACACAGGTAAATGGAACAGGTAGCCCAGTCCTCTGGCAACTTGAGACATCTATTACAAGTAGAGCTTGGATTGCTGGTGGGAATGAAAGGTGAAGGGGGTAGAAAAGACATGAAGTAGCACAAAGTTTTGAAAACATCATGTGCTAACTCCTGGAGATAAGAGTATGGGTAAACCATACCACTGTAGAATAAGCGACTAAGCCCATTTTCTAGACCTTGATAAATGTTTGTTAGTTGCATGTCTTTGATAGAGTAATTCTTGGGCATAGTTTTACTATCATTGAAAGGGGTATATTAATCCTAAATTAAAGAGTTATTGAGATTTTAAAACAGACATTTTATATAGTGTCCCTAGTAAAATGTTAGTTATATTATTATTGATATTTTACCACTATTAGCACTGTTACTATTAGCATATCATTATCATCATCATTTAGGGAACTATATAATATGTTGGCTGACAAGAAGAGTGCTTAATATAAAATCTCCATGCTGACTTGACACTCCACATTTGTTCATTATGGAGATGGCATTCATCAACATTACTTGCAGAAAAGTCAGAGTGAGTCCTGATTCTAAGACCTCTGCAAAACTCAAAACTATATATATATATATATATGTATATGTGTGTGTATATCTATATGTGTGTGTATAACACATGTGTGTATATGTATGCATGTATATGTGTGTGTGTGTGCATATATAATTCTCCACTCCTCAAGTGCTGGAAACATGTGAAAAGTCTGATGACACTGCTCAGGACTCCTGGCACCTCTCACATACACCACAGTGATGTTTGCACTTAAAAGAATCCATCGCATAACTATCTACTGTCAAGACCAGGCCTCAAGTTAAATGAGGGATTTTCTACTCAGGCTCCAAAGACCTGCAAATAATGCTTTCACACATTGAACCACATAGCAAGTAGCTAAAAGTCTACTATTTAAATCAGAGAGAGAAACAAAATTAAAAATGAACTTGATCATTTTGGGACAGAGATGGAAGGGCATAATCTTTTCAATTCTATGGACTGTTTTTAAAAAATAGTCATGATTCTTGAATCGTTGTTTAGTTCTCAAAGAATTGGGGTTCTTTAAGAGCCATTATATATGTTATCTCTTTGAGAGGAATTTCTAACCATCCATAAACATCAGTTCAGGAGCTAAGCCATATCTTACTGATTGCGACCCCATGGATTGCAGCACCCCAGGCTTCCCTGTCCATCACCAACTCCCAGAGCTTGTTCAAACGTATGCCCATCAAGGGGGTGATATTGTCCAACCAAACTCACCCTCTGTCATCCCTGTCTGCTCCTGCCTTCAATCTTCCCCAGCATCAGGTTTTTTTTTTTCCCCTCCAATAAGTCAGTTCTTCAAATCAGGTGGACAGAGTATTGGAGTTTCAGCTTCAGCATCAGTCCTTCCAATGAATATTCAGGACTGATTACCCTTAGAGTTGACTGGTTTGTTCTCCTTGCAGTCCAAGGGACTCTCAAGGGTTTTCTCCAACACCACAGTTCAAAAGCATCAATTCTTCACCACTCAGCTTTCTTTATAGTCCAACTCTCCCATCCATACATGACTACTGGAAAAACCATAGCCTTGACCAGATGGACCTGTGTTGGCAAAGTAATGCTTCTGCTTTTTAATATGCTGTCTAGGTTGGCCATAGCTTTTCTTCCAAGGAGCAAGCATCTTTTAATTTCATGGCTGCAATCACCATCTACAGTGATTTTGGAGCCCAAGAAAATAAAGTCTGTGACAGTTTCCACAGTTTTCCCTATCTATTTGACATGAAGTGATGGGATTGGATGCCATGAACTTTGTTTTTTGAATGTTGAGTTTTAGCCAGCTTTTTCACTCTCCTCCTTCACTTTTATCAAGAGGTTCTTTAGTCCTTCTTCCCTTTCTCCCATAAGGGTGGTTTCTTCTGTATATCTGAGGTTATTGATATTTCTCCCAGCAATCTTGATTCNCATGAAGTGATGGGATTGGATGCCATGAACTTTGTTTTTTGAATGTTGAGTTTTAGCCAGCTTTTTCACTCTCCTCCTTCACTTTTATCAAGAGGTGCTTTAGTCCTTCTTCCCTTTCTCCCATAAGGGTGGTTTCTTCTGTATATCTGAGGTTATTGATATTTCTCCCAGCAATCTTGATTCCATTTTGTGCTTCTTCCAGCCCAGCATTTCTCATGATGTACTCTGCATATAAGTTAAATAAGCAGGGTGACAGCATACAGCCTTGATGTATTCCTTTCCCAATTTGGAACCAGTCTGTTGTTCCATGTCCAGTTCCAACTGTTGCTTCCTGACCTGCATACAGATTTGTCAAGAGGCAGGTAAGGTGGTCTGGTATTCCTGTCTCTTGAAGAAATTTCCACAGTTTGTGATGATTCACACAGTCAAAGGCTTTGGTGTACTCAACAAAGTAGATGTTTTTCTGGAACTCTCTTGCTCTTTTGATAATCCAGAAGATCTTGGCAATTTGATCTCTGGTTCCTCTGCCTTTTCTAAATCCAGCTTGAACATTTAGAAGTTCACAGTTCCTGTATTGCTGAAGCCTGGCTTGGAGAATTTTGAGCATTACTTTGCTAGCATATGAGATAAGTGCAATTTTGGAGTAGTCTATACATTCTTTGGCATTGCCCTTCTTTGGGATTGGAATGAAAACTGACCTTTTCCAGTCCTGTTGCCACTGCTGAGTTTTGCAAATTTGCTGGCATACTGAGTGCACCACTTTCACAGCATCATCTTATAGGATTTGAAATAGCTTGGCTGGAATTCCATCACCTCTACTAGCTTTGTTCATAGTGATGCTTCCTAAGGCTTCGCATTCCAGGATGTCTGGCTCTAGGGGAGTGATCACACCATCGTGGTTATCTGAGTCATGAGGATCTTTTTTGTACAGTTCTTCTGTGTATTCTTGCCACCTCTTCTTATCTTCTGCTTCTGTTAGGTCTATATCATTTGTCCTTTATTGTACCCATCTTTACATGAAATATTCCCTTGATATCTCTTAATTTTTGAAGTGATCGCTAGTCTTTCCCATTTTATTTTTCCTCTATTTCTTTGCATTGTTCACTGAGGAAGTCTTTCTTATCTCTCCTTGCTATTCTTTGGAGCTCTGCACTCATATATGCTTACCTTTCCTTTTCTCATGGCTTTACCTTCTCTTCTTTTCTGACCTATTTGTAATTCCTCCTCCGAAAACCATTTTGCTTTTCTGCATTTCTTTTTCTTGGGGATGGTCTTGGTCACTGCCTCCTGTACAATGTCATGAACCTTCATCCATAGTTCTTTAGGCACTCTTGTCTTTGAAGTCTAATCCTTTGAATCTATTTGTCACTTCCACTATATAACAATAAGGGATTTGATTTAGGTCATACCTAAATGATCTAGTGGTTTTCTCCACTTTCTTCAATTTTACTCTGAATTTCACAATAAGGAGTTCATGATTTGAGCCACAGTCCACTCCCAGTCTTGTTTTTGCTGACTGTATAGAACTTCTCCATCTTTGGCTGCAAAGAATATAATCAGTCTGATTTCAGTATTGACCATCTGGTGATGTCCTTGTGTAGAGTCTTCCCTTGTGTTGTTGGAAGAGGGTGTTTGCTATGACCAATGTGTTCTCTTGGCAAAACTCTGTTAGCCCTTCCCTGCTTCATTTTTGTACTCCAAGGCCAAATTTGCCTGTTACTCCAGGTATCTCTTGACTTCCTTCTTTTGCATTCCAGCCACCTATGATTAAAAGGACATCCTTTTTAGATGTTAGTTCTAGAAGATTTGTAGGTCTTCATAGAACCATTCAACTTCAGCTTCTTCAGCATTACTGGTTGGGACATAGAGTTGGATTACTGTGATAATGAGTGGTTTGCCTTGGAAATGAACAGAGATCAATCTGTCATTTTTGAAATTGCATCCAAGTACTGCATTTCAGACACTTGTTGACTATGAGGGCTACTCCACTACTTCTAAGGGATTCTTGCTCACAGTAGTAGATATATAATGTTAATCTGAATTAAATTCGCCCATTCCAGTCCATTTTAGGTCACTGATTCATAAAATGTTTTTTTTTTTTAATTTTGAGTAAGGCAGATTTTATTTTATTTTTAAAATTAATTAATTTATTTTAACTGGAGGCTAATTACTTTACAATATTGTAGTGTTTCCTGCCATACACTGACATGAATCAGCCATGGGTGTACATGTGTCTCCCATCTTGAACCCCCCCTCTCACCTCCCTCCCCATCCCATCCCTCAGGGTCAGCCCTGTGCACCAGCCCTGAGCACCCTGTCTCATGCACTGAACCTGGACTGGCGATCTATTTCACATATGATAATATACATGTTTCAATGCTATTCTCTCAAATCATCCCATCCTCAACTTCTCCCACAGAGTCCAAAAGACTGTTCTTTACATCTGTGTCTCTTTTGCTGTCTTGCATATAGGGTCATCATTACTATTTGTCTAAATTCCATATATATGCATTAATATACTGTATTGGTGTTTTCCTACCTGGTGTACTTTAATCTGCATAATAGGCTCCAGTTTCATTCACCACATTAGAACTGATTCAAATGTATTCTCCTTAATGGCTGAGTAATATTCCATTGTGTATATGTACCACAGCTTTCTTATCCATTCGTCTGATGATAGACATCTAGGTTGCTTCCATGTCCTGGCTATTATAAACAGTGCTGTGATGAACATTGGGGTACACATAAAATGTTGATGTTCACTCTTGCCATTTCCTGTTTGAGCACTTCCAGTTTCCCTTGATTCATGGATCTAACATTTTAGGTTCCTATGCAATATTGCTCTTTACTGCATCATACTTTGCTTCTATCACCAGTCACATCCACAACTGGGTGTTGTTTTGCTTTAGCTCTGTCTCTTCATTCTTTCTGGACTTTTTTCTCCCCTGACTTCCAGTAGCATGTTGGATACCTACTGACCTGGGGAGTTCATCATTTAGTATCCTATCTTTTTGCCTTTTCATACTGTTCATGGGGTTCTCAAGGCAAGAATACTGAAGTGGCTTACCATTCCCTTTTCCAGTGGACCACATTTTGTCAGAACTCTCCACAATGACCTGTCCATCTTAGGTGGCCCTACATAGCATGTCTCATAATTTTCATCAAGCCGTGCCATATAGGCTAACTCAATGAAACTATGAGCCATGCTGTGTACAAAAACACAACCAATTGAAAATTACCTCCAGTCCCTGGCAACTTATTCCTCCTTGTTTGGTTTTCAGTAAAATAAATATTTGGAACTTGACTAATCTACCTTCAGTGTTATATTTACAAATGTATATTCTACAGTGAATTGCCTGTTGTTCAGTCATTTGCTAACTGAATAATACTGGACCTGGTCCATACTACCTCTGTGCCTTAATTTTTTCTAAGTTTTTCGTATTGAACTGTCATCAGTTTATAATATTTTGGTAGCTTCAGGTATATAGCAAAATTACTTATATATATATATATATATTCCTTTTCAGATTTTTTCCATTATAAGTTATTATATTGAATATAGTTCTCTGTGCTACACAATAAATCCATGTTGTTTATCTTTTTATATTTAATCTCATATTTTCAATTTATCCTTTACCCCACTCCCCCTTTGGTAACCATAAATTTGTTTTCTGTTTCTGTCAATCTGTTTCTGGTTTATAAATAAGTTTGTGTTATTTTTCAGAATCCACATACAAGTGAAATCACATAGTATTTTTCTTTCTCTGTCTGACTTAATTCGCTTCATATGCTCATCTCTAGTTCCATCCATTTCTTTATAAATGGGGGGAATAATGATTCTTGCCTTAAAAAAGAACTCAAACATTAAGTGAGTTAGTGCATGTCAAACATTTATACCATTCCTTAGCACATGGTGAGCTAAATATAGTTATTCTATTTCTTTGGATAGGTTATTCAAAATTATTTCCCCCATCTTAAAAAGATCAGTAAAATATCTGCCTGCAGAATTATTGGAAAGAATGCAAATTATCTACAGTTAGTGTCATTTACATTTGTAAGTACATATAGTCAATGAATGTTAGTTTGCTTTATGAGCCATGTCAATATTCCTGGCTAAACTGATATTTAATGTGAAACTCATAGTTGATAAAGTTCCAGATTTGGATGTTAAATACTACTTAAAGAAAACCACACTATTCTTAAAACTTAATGGGATACTATTAATAAAAGGTGAGGAGATACCCCATGCCCAAGGGCAAAGGAGAAGCCCCAGCAAGATGGTAGGAGGGGAAAATTCTAATTTGGAATCAAAGCCGATTCCCACCAGAAACACTCAGAGGGCTCAAACAAACCTTGTGTGCACCAGGACCCCCCACAGAGACTGAGGCAGAACTGTGTTTGAGCATCTCCTGTGGCGGTACAGGTCAGCAGTGGACTGCCACAGGAACAGGGCCTCTGGGTACAACAAACTTGGGTATGGCATAAGCCCTCTTGGAGGAGGTCGCCATTAACCCCACCAGAAAGCTGCCACAACTTACACAGAACTGGTAAATAAACTCTTGGAGGGCACGAACAGAAACTTGTGTGCACCAGGACCCAGGAAAAAGGAGCAGTGATCCCAAAAAAGACTGACCCAGACTTGCCTGGGAGTGTCCAGGAGTCTCCAGTGGAGGCGTGGGCTGGTGGTGGTCTGCTGCAGGGTTGGGGGCAGTGAGTGTAGCAGTACATGCATGGATCTTTTGAAAGAAGAGGTCACCATTATCTTCATTATCTCCTCCATAGTTTGGCCCCAGGTAACTAGCTGGGAGGAACAAGCTCCACCCATCAACAGAAATTTTTTTTTTTTCATTTTTTATTTTTTTATTTTTTATTTTTTTTTTCACTTCCAATTCAGCCTCTTTTTTTTTTCTTTTTTTTTGTATTTATTTATTTTTTTAATTAAAGATTTACTGATCATGGCTCCGCCCATCAGAACAAGACCCAGTTTCCTGCTCAGTCAGTTTCTCCCATCAGGAAGCTTTCATAAAGTTTTTCTCCTTCTCCATCAGAGGGCAGACAGACTGAACACTACAATGGCTCCAAAATCACTGCAGATGGTGACTGCAGCCATGAAATTAAAGACGCTTATTCCTTGGAAGGAAAGTTATGACCAACCTAGATAGCATATTAAAAAGCAGAGACATTACTTTGCCAACAAAGGTCCATCTAGTCAAGGCTATGGTTTTTCCAGTGGCCATGTATGGATGTCAGAGTTGGACTGTGAAGAAAGCTGAGGACTGAAGAATTGATGCTTTTGAACTGTGCTGTTGGAGAAGACTCTAGAGAGTCCCTTGGACTGAAAGGAGATCCAACCAGTCCATCCTAAAGGAGACCAGTCCTGGGTGTTCATTGGAGGGACTGATGCTGAGGCTGAAACTCCAATACTTTGGCCACCTCATGTGAAGAGATGACTCATTGGAAAAAAGACTCTGATGCTGGGAGGGATTGGGGGCAGGAGGAGAAGGGGATGACAGAGGAAAAGATGTCTGGATGTCATCAACGACTCGATGCACATGAGTTTGGGTGAACTCTGGGAGCTGGTTATGGACAGGGAGGCCTGGCGTGCTGCGATTCATGGGGTCTCAAAGAGTAGGACATGACTCAGTGACTGAAATGAACTGAACCAATCTGATCATCTGGACCACAGCCTTGTCTAACTCAATAAATTATGACCCATGCCATGTAGGGCCACCCAAGATGGATGGGTCATGGTGGAGAGTTCTGAAAAAAAATGTAGTGCACTGGAGAAGGGAATGGTAAACCAGTTTAGTATTCTTGCTGTGAGAACCCCATGAACAGTATGAAAAGGAAAAAAGATAGAATACTGAAAGAGGAACTCTCCAGGTCAGTAGATGCCCAATAAGTTACTGGAGATCAGTGGAGAAATAACTCCAGGAAGAATAAAGACACAGAGCTAGAGCAAAAACGACACCCAGCTGTGGATGTGACTGCTGATAGAAGCAAAGTCCAATGCTGTAAAGAGCAATATTGCATAGGAACCTAGAATGCTAGGTCCATAAATAAAGGCAAATTGGAAGTCGTCAAACAGAAGATGGCAAGAGTGAACATCGACATTTTAGGAATCAGCGAACTAAAATGGACTAGAATAGGTGAATTTAACTCAGATGACCAATATATCTACTACTGTGAGCAAGAATTTCTTAGAATAAATGGAGTAGCCATAGGCAACACAATAGTCTGAAATGCAGTACTTGGATGCAATCTCAAAAATGACAGAATGATCTCTGTTTGTTTTCAAGGCAAACCATTCAATATCACGGTACTCCAAGTCTATGCCCCAACCAGTAATGCTGAAGAAGCTGAAGTTGAACGGTTCTATGAAGACCTACAAGACCTTCTAGAACTAACACTCCAAAAAGATATCCTTTTCATTATAGAGGACTGGAATGTTAAAGTAGGAAGTCAAGAAACACCTGGAGTAACAGGCAAATTTGGCCTTGGAGTACAGAATGAAGCAGGCCAAAAGCTAATAGATTTTTGCCAAGAGAACACACCGGTCATATCAAACACCCTCTTCCAACAACACAAGAGAAGACTCTACACTCGACATCACCAGATGGTTAACACCAAAATCAAGATTGATTATATTTTTTGCAGCCAAAGATGGAGAAGCTCTATACAGTCAACAAAAACAAGACCAGGATCTGATTGTGGCTCAGATCATGAACTCCTTATTGTCAAATTCAGACTTAAATTGAAAAAAAATAGGGAAAACCACTAGATCATTCAGGTATGACCTAAATTAAAGTGAGAAATAGATTCAAGGGATTAGATCTGATAGAGGGCCTGAAGAACAATGGGTGGAGGTTCCTGACATTGTACAAGAGACGGGGAGCAAGACCATCCCCAAGAAAAAGAAATGCAAAAGAGCAAAACAGCTGTCTGGGGAGGCCTGACAAATAGCTGTGAAAAGAAGAGAGGCTAAAAGTAAAGGAGAAAATGAAAGTTATACCCATTTGAATTCAGAGTTCCAAAGAATAGCAAGGAGAGATAAGAAAGCCTTCCTCAGTGATCAGTGCAAAGAAACAGAGGAAAACAAAAGAATGGGGAAGACTAGAGATCGCTTCAAAAAATTAGAGATACCAAGGGAAAATTTCATGCAAAGATGGGCTCAATAAATGGCAGAAATGGTATGGACCTAACAGAAGCAGATGATATTAAGAAGAGGTGGCAAGAATACACAGAACTGTACAAAAAAAAATCTTCATGACCCAGATAATCGTGATGATATGATAACTCACCTAGAGCCAGACATCCTGGAATACAAAGTCAAGTGGTCCTTAGGAAGCATCACTATGAACAAAGCTAGTGGAGGTGATGGAATTCCAGCCAAGCTATTTGAAATCCTAAAAGATGATCCTGTTAAAGTGCTGCAGTCAATAAATATGCCAGAAAATTTGTAAAACTCAGCAGTGGCTACAGGATTGGAAAATGTCAGTTTTCATTCCAATCCCAAAGAAAGGCAATGCCAAAGAATGCTCAAAATACTGCACAATCGCACTCACTCACAATTTAGTAAAGTAATGCTCAAAATTCTTCATCCAGGCTTCAACAGAACATGAAATGTGAACTTCCAGATGTTCAAGCTGGTTTTATAAAAGAGGAACCAGAGATCAAGTTACAAACATCTGTTGGATTATCACAAAAGCAAGAGAGTTCCAGAAAAAGACCTATTTCTGCTTTATTGACTATGCCAAAGCCTTTGACCATTTGAATCACCACAAACTGTGGAAAATTCTTCAAGAGATGGAAATACCAGACCACCTGACCTGCCTCTTGAGAAATCTGTATGCAGGTCAGGAAGCAACAGTTAGAACTGGACATGAAACAATGGACTCATTCCAAATTGGGAAAGGAATACATTAAGGCTCTATATTGTCACCCTGCTTATTTAAGTCGTATGCAGAGTACATCATGAGAAACACTGGGCTGGATGAAGCACAAGCTGGAATCAAGACTGCAGGGAGAAATATCAATAATCTCAGATATGCAGATGAAACCACACTTATGGCAGAAAGCACAGAAGAACTAAAGAGACTCTTGATGAAATTGAAAGAGGAGAGTGAAAAAGTTGGCTTAAAGCTCAACATTCAGAAACCTAAGTTCATGGCATCTGGTCCCATCACTTCATGACAAATAGAAGGGGAAACAATGGAAACAGTGACAGACTTTATTTTGGGAGTCTCCAAAATCATTACAGATGGTGACTGCAGCCATGAAATTAGAAGACACTAACTCCTTAGAAGAAAAGTTATGACCATCCGAGACAGCATGTTAAAAAGCAGAGACATTACTTTGCCAACAAAGGTCCATCTAGTCAGGGCTATGGTTTTTCCAGTGGTCATGTATGGATGTGAAAGTTGGATATAAAGAAAGCTGAGCATCAAAGAATTGATGCTTTTGAACTGTGGTGTTGGAGAGGACTCTTGAGAGTCCTTTGGACTGCAAGTAGATCCAACCAGTCCATCCTAAAGGAAATCAGTCCTGAATCCTCATTGAAAGGACTGATGCTGAAGCTGAAACTCCAATTCTTTGGCCACCTGATGCAAAGAGCTGACTCATTTGAAAAGACCCTGATGCTGGGAAAGATTGAGAGCAGGAGGAGAAGGGGATGACAGAGGATGAGGTCGTTGGATGGCATCACCGACTCAATGGACATAAATTTGAGTAAACTGCGGGTGTTGGTGATGAACAGGGAGGCCTTACATGCTCCAGTCCATGGGTCACAAAGAGTGACTGAACAGAACTGATCAATACAACAATCTCCTTCTTTATCCATATAGATTTAATTATTATCAGACTCCATTTTTCAAGTTTTGTTAGTAATTTTATAAATTCACACCCTTGCCATTGTCTCATGGTAAAGAGTATACAAACCACCCTGAGAATCTGGGCTCAGCATTGTGAATTGTTTTTCAAATGGGGTATTAGCAAAAACAGGAAGTTTATGCACACATTTCGATATGCTCTTTTGAGCCTTTAATATATTCTTTTAAAAAATATCATGAGTAGCTACTTCTCCTCTTACCTGATCCTGACAGTTACATGGAGCTTAGCTACACAAGGTGTCCTTTACACCAATGAACATGTAACAAATTGTATGCTACTGAGTTTGCCTTTATTGTGCAGCATTTTCTGACAATGATTAACCCTTCCACATCACTAACAATGTGTATTGCTTCAACTTCCCAGTGAGTTGTGTATACATTTTTACTAAGACTACACTCCTTCATATTATATATTAAAGACTGCACTCTTTCTGAATCAATTTCCACATGGAATTTTGCCCTCAAGATCATTATAAAAAGAAGTTAACTCATAATTCTGTCAGGATAGCAAAGAAACTAAACAACAGAGTGAAATGTTCAAAATGTTGTAAATGAAAATAACAACCCATTGTCACTAGAGGCAAAATATTGCAGTTGAGGTACACTGAAAGCTGGGGAGAGATTTTCTTTAGCCATCAGGTCATTGACAATCATGTATATATCAGGAAATTTAGAAGGGAATGTGCATACTCACAGCAGGGCATACACTTAGAGAAGACCTGAGAAGCTAATGAGCTTTTACCTTTGGTTGGTCTTAGTGCTCAGAATAAGCAGCAAGGGAAGGCTAAGACTGAGTTTAAAATGGTCTTTGAAGTACTAAAGTAGTGTCCAGTTTCACAGTCAATCTACAAAGACCAGGAAAGATGGATGGGTGGATGTATCTATGTAGGAATCTATCTATCTGACTATTCTCTTTGGCTCTCAGTGTCTTTGTTTTTTTGAACCCCAGTATAGGGAGGCCTGGCGTGCTGCGATTCATAGGGTCGCAAAGAGTCGGACACGACTGAGCGCTTGAACTGAACTGATACAGAAAATTCTCTGTTAAAACACTAGCAAAACACAAACTAGAGGAAGAGAAGCTTTAAAGACCCCATATAATAAAGGGCTTCCCTGGTGGCTCAGATGTTAAAGAATCTGCCTGCAGTGTGGGAGACCTGGGTTGGGAAGATCCCCTGGAGAAGGGAACCCACTCCAATATTTTGCTTAGAGAATTCCATAGACTGTATAGTCCATGGGGTCACAAAGAGTCAGACACGACTGAGTGACTTTCTCTTTTCTTTCAGTGAAATTAAAAAATATTTAAAAAAATCATACACAGACAAAAAAATAAAACAGTAAGCCACAAAAAGACAAACGCTGAGGAAAGGGAAGTATATGTTTTGCACAGTTAACACAATATAATATTTTAAAGTTTGTTTTCAACAACTAGTTATGAAGTATGCAAAGACAACAAAGTATGGCCCAATCACAGAATAAAGAAATGGAAATGGTCCCTGAGGAAGTAATGGAATTAGACTTATTAAACAAATACTTTGAATCTAATATCTGAAAAATGCTGAAAGCTAATGGAAATCATAGACAAAGAGCTAAATTAAACAAAGAGAATGACAGCCCAATAAATAGAGACTGTCAGTAAAGACATAGAAATTATAAAAAGAAATTCTTGAGATATAAAAGTACAATAATGAAATGAAAATTCACTATTCACTTGAAGGTTTAAATAGCATATTTTAGCAGGCAAAGGAAAGAATTTGTGAGCATAAAGATAGGCCACTTGAAAATATCAAGTCTGAGGAGTAGAATGAAAGAATGATGAAAAATTAATAGAATCTGAGACCAACAGTATAAGATCAAGTGGACTAATGTACACATAATAGGAGTCCCAGGAGGGGAGACTGAAAGAGACAGGATGAATATTTGCAAAAATAATGGCTAGAGATGTCCTAAATTTTATAAAAGACACAAAATCTATATACCTAAAGAACTCAATGAAACTGAAATACTTTGATATAAATCTAACAATATAGATGTAACATCTGTATGAGAAAAAAACTATCACATTTGATGAAAAAAATTAAAAAATTAAGTAAATGGGGAGATATCCCATGTTCACACATAGAAAGACTCAGTATGGTCTGATGCAATCCCAATCAAAATCTCAACAACTCATATTGTGGATATCAATGAACTTATTCTAAAGTTTAAGTGGAGAGACTGAAGACCCAGAATAGCCAACACAATACAGAAACAGAAGACCAAAATCAGATAGCTGATGCTACCAAACTTCAAGTCTCACTATAAAGCCACAGGAATCAAGCTTTGTGGAAGTGGTGAAAGAATAGACAAGTTGATCAATGGAACATAATAATACAAAGGCCAGAAACAGACTCATATAAAAATGAACTGACTTTTGACAAAGACGCTAAGAGGAATCTAAAGATTCTTAAAGAATTTATAAAAATGCTAACACTAAAAAACTCAGCAAAGTTGAAGGATACAAGATCAGCACATAAAAATTATTTATACTTCTGTATACTAGCAATGAACAATCTTAAAAGGATATTAAGAAATTAATTTCACTTATAGTTGCATCTAAGAGAATAACATACCTAGGAATAAATGTAACCAAGGAGATGAAGGATTTATACACTGAAAACTGAAAACATTACTGAAAGAAATTATGGGAGACCTAAGTGAACTGAACTGAAGTGAATGGAAAGACATTTTGTTAGGATAGCATTACTAGCCATCTACATATTCAAAACAATTCCTATTACAAATTGAATGGCTATTTTATAGCAGAAATGGAAAAAAACTATTATCAAATTCATATGGAATCTCAAGGGGGCCCAAATAATCAAAAAAATACGAAGTAAAACAATTTGGAAGATGCACAGTTCTTGATTTCAAAATTTACAACTACAAAGCAAGAGTAATCAAAACAAAAATATTCACGTAGATAAATGTAAAAGAACTAGGAGTCCAGAAATAAACCCAGAGCTCTGTGGCCTACTGATTTTCTACAAGGGTACCAAGAATTTTCAATGGAAAAGGAATAATCTCTTCAACAAACAATTCTAGGACAGCTGGATTTCCACATGCAAGAGAGTGAATTTGGAGCTCTACTTTTCATCATATATCAAAATGAATTCAAATTGGATCAAAGACCTAATTGTAAGAGCTAAAATTTAAAACTCTTAGCAGAAAACATAAGGGTAAACTCTGTGACCTTTGCACATTCTTAGGTGTGACACCAAAAGCACAAGCAAAAGCAAGAACAAAAACACAGGTAAATAGAGCTTCATCAAATTTTTAAAAAATATGCACTGAGACATTATCCAGAAAATGAAAAGGCAACTTTGAGAATGGGAAAAATAAAGTGCAAATGTGTGACTTGCTTTTCTAATATCTAGAATTCTTTGGATCTTTGGGCTTCCCTGGTAGCTCGGTTGGTAGATCTCCACCTGTAATGCAGGAGATCTGGACTTGATCCCTGGCTCAGTAATTATCCCCTGGAAAAGGAAATAGCAACCCACCCTAGTATTCTTGCCCTGGAAATCCCATGGACAGAGGAGTTTTTCATGCTACAGTCCACAGGGTCACAGAAAGGTGGACATGACTTAGAGACTAAACCACAACCACAATATCTAGAATATATCAAAGAATTCCTACGTTTCAACAATAAAAACACAAACAACTCAATTATAATTTTACCAATGTACTTGAAGAGCCATTTCTCAAAAGAAGGTCCATTAAAGGGCAGAAAGCACAGGAAAAGATGCTTAACCATTAGAGGTGTACAAATCAAAAGCCCAATGAGCTGTCCATGTATACCCACTAAAATGGCTATCATTTAAAGAAATTGAAAATAAAAAGTGTTGTCAAGGATGTGGAAGAATTGGAACACCCATACATTGCTGGTTGGAACACAAAATGTTGCAGCCACTGTAAAAAAAAAAAGTTTGACTTTTTTGGAAAAAATATATAATTACCGTACAACCCAGTATATCCATTCCTAGGTATATACCAAATGAGTAAAAACAGATACTCAAACAAATACTTGCTCATAGATGTTCATAGTGGCACTATTTACAGTAGGCAAAAGGTGAGGATGACTCAAATGTTCATTAACAAATAAACATATAAACAAAATGTGGGACATACATGGAAGGGAAATAACTGAGTCTGAGAAGGAACACATTCTTTCTCTATGTCACAAGTTGAC
Organism: Oreotragus oreotragus; assembly: GCA_006410675.1. Lineage (NCBI taxonomy): Eukaryota > Metazoa > Chordata > Mammalia > Artiodactyla > Bovidae > Oreotragus > Oreotragus oreotragus. The sequence continues at coordinate 293,942 of SJYX01000588.1, read as the reverse complement.
TGAATCAAGGAGCCAGACCCCAAAGGTCATATATAGTATGATTCCACTTACTTGAAATATCCAGAATATAGACAAATCTGTATAGAGGCAGAAGGCATACCGGTGATTGCCAGTTACTGGAGCATCAGGGGCATGGGGTTGATAGATATGGGGTTTACTTTTGGGGTGAAAAAATATTTTGAAACATTTAATAATGGTAGTGTTTCACAACATTGTATTAAATTCTGGTGAGATGTATTTTATCTGATATGAATTTCATCTCCATTAAAAAAAAATCCAAAAAATCCAAATAGTAAGGGGGTGCATTTTGTAGCATTATACATACTAGATTTTTGTAGATTTAAACTGAGTTACTCTCTCAGTCTCAATTTCTCTCCACAACCCATTCTTTCTATCTGGGAAAACACTTTTTCTGTTTTCACTGATAATTTCTGCTCATTTAAGTCTGTTTCTAACTTTATGAGTTTCTTCCAAGTCAGTTATCATATGTTGATTTCAATAATTTACCCAGTAAATTTACAGTATTTGTTTAATGACCACAAACATGATACTTCTGTGCATTTGTGCCTATAAATTAGAAATTCTGGGTCCATATATTTTTTCACCTATACCATAAAGCAGATAATTTTGGCCAAATTGTTTCATTTATTTGGGTCTAGTTTATTTCAAATTCTAAATTCATTTTATTACTACTTAAAAAACACCCTAAGGCTATTATTTAACTATCTAATTGCTTTATGTGGGTTTTGATTATTAAAACACTATAAAATCAATAAAACTCCAACTGTTAGCATTAAGGTAGAGATGTCATAATAGTCATGTTTCATTCACTCATTCAACAAATACTCTGAGCATTTATTCTGTACTGTCCCTGGAGAGGTAAATATTATCACCAATGATATAATCATTAATGATTAATCCACTGAGTCTATGTGAAACACACAGATCATGATGATGATGGCGATGATGAAATTATTTATTACTATATTTTAAAAAGCCTCTGGAAAAAAGACCAAGAGATAGAGATAATTATGCCTATGTTGATATCATTTTTCATTTGAAGAGCACTAATTAAAACTGATGTAAAACATTTGTAAATCAATTATTTGATACACAAATGTATAGATGACATCTATATATTTGGTGATGATAAGTAAGATTTTCTGAAGAGATAATTCTATTGATGCACTTAAATTCCTCATCAGCACACTATCTTCCATGTAATAGTGAAAGTGTTAGTCACTCAACTGTATCTGACCCTTCGCGACCCCATGGACTGTAGCCCGCCAGGCACCTCTGTCCATGAAATTCTTCAGGCAAGAATACTGGAGTGGGTAACCACTCCCTTCTTCAGGGGATCTTTCTGACCCAAGGATCAAACCCATGTCTCCTGCATTGCAGGCAGATTCTTTACCATTTGAGCCACCAGGGAAGCCCAATAGAGTGTGTGTACCTTGAATTTCTTATAACTTGGAAGTCACCCCACGTACACCTCTAATGCAGTCAGCTGAAGGGGTGATTGCCCTCAGCTTAAGAAACATTAATTATTACTTATTGTAAATTGCATAATAGATATCTAGGGTATGAGACCAGCACTATAATTTCAAGAAGAGCTGTCCCCCCCAATTTTAGTATCACAGACAACATTAGAAGTAGAATGTTATGATGTAGAGAAAGAAATACTTAGATGTGATGAGACCACAACTAGATCATTGAATGGAAGTAATGAGCTGTATGATATTTAGTGAGTTATTATTATGGTGATAGATAGAATATAGTCTTATTGTGGTGATCATTTTATTTATTTTTTTTCCAAGGCCCTTTTATTTTTATTATTATTTTTTGAGCTTCCATTTTACTTTACTTTACTTTACAGTACTCTATTGGTTTTGGCATACATTGACATGAATCTACCACGGGTGTACACGAACTCCCAAACATGAACCCCCCTCCCACCTCCCAGCCCACATCATCCCTCCGGATCATCCCCATACACCAGCCCCAAGCATCCTGGATCCTGCATT
>SJYX01000588.1:262575-288077 GCA_006410675.1 Oreotragus oreotragus | reverse complement strand
CTCTCAAAAATCTTCTCCAACACAACAGTTCAAAAGCATCAATTCTTCGGCGCTCAGCCTTCTTCACAGTCCAACTCTCACATCCATACATGACTACTGGAAAAACCATAGCCTTGACTAGTCTGGTCCCATCACTTCATGACAAATAGATGGGGAAACAATGGAAACCGTGACAGACTTTATTTTCTTGGGCTCCAACGTCACCGCAGACGGTGACTGCACCCATGAAATTAAAAGATGCTTGCTCCTTGGAAGAAAAACTATGACCAACCTACACAGCATATTAAAAAGCAGAGACAGTACTTTGCCGACAAAGGCTATTTACAGTTCAGTTCAGTTGCTCAGTCGTGTCTGACTCTTTGCGACCCCATGAACTTCAGCACGTCAGGCCTCCCTGTCCATCACCAACTCCCGAAATTCATCCAAACCCATGTGCCTCAAGTCGGTGATTCCATCCAGCCATCTCATCCTCTGTCGTCCCCTTCTCCTCCTGCCCCTAATCCCTCCCAGCATCAGAGTTTACAGTAGCCGTCTAGTCAAGGCTATGGTTTTTCCAGTAGTCATGTACAGTTGTGAGAGGTGGGCTATGAAAAAGCTGAGTGATGAAGAATTGATGCTTTTGAACTGTGATGCTGGAGAAGACTCTTGAGAGTCCCTTGGACTGTAAGAAGATCAAACCAGTCAACCTTAAAGGAAATCAGTCCTGAATATTCAGTGGAAGGACTGATGCTGAAGCTGAAACTCCAATACTTTGGCCACCTATGTGAAGAACTGACTCACTGGAAAAGACCCTGATGCTGGGAAAGATTGAAGGCTGGAGGAGAAGGAGATGACAGAGGATGAGATGGTTGGATGGCATCACTGACTTGATAGACATGAGTTTGAGCAAGCTCCAAGAGTTGTTGATGGACTGAGAAGCCTGGGGTGCTGCAGTCCATGGAGTTGCAAAGAGATGGATATAACTGAGCAACTGTACTGAACTGATCTGAAGTTAAAGGGACTGGCATTCTAAAAATGCATTAGACGTGTACCTATCTTCAAAGAACTCATGACCATTTGGTTGTAGCAGTTACCTATTGGAACATTAAAACTACCCCAGCTCAGTGACATAAAATAAAATCCACTTGTCATTTCCCATGATTTACTTGGTTGATAGGGCGATTATTCTGGTTTGAATTGACTTTTCTGGGCCTAGATTCTCAGACATCCTGTTTCTCAGCAAAAACATCTGAGATGACTTGGGTAGCAAGGCCCTTTCTTCATGTGGTTTCTTATTCTGCAGAAATTCAGTCTGGGCTTGTTCACACAATGGCATGAGTATGCAGAAAACAGAGGACAAGTTCCAAGGTGTAATCATTTTCAAGATTTTTGCTTGCCTCTCATTTCCAAATATTCTATTGTCCAGTGAGAGTCACTTAGGAAAACATAGATTCAAGGGCTAAATAAATACATTCTAATTCCAGATGAAAGTTGCAAGACTATTGCAAGGTCATAAATATAGCAACAGAAAGAATTATTTGGCCCTTTTTAACACAATGTTCCACATTGCACTAATGGATAAATCCCCTTCTCATTTTAGATCTTGAGGTTAAAATATCTCCTCACTCCAAAAGAAAGTCACAATCCAACATGAAATTGGGAGCCCTGAATAGAGGATTTAGAGGGCAACAATTATTAACAAACCCAATGTGAATTTGTGGGATTATTTTACTGATAGCATCTTTTGATTCTCTAATGATCCGGATTTCTGTCAACTTTCTCAGTTGGCAGAAGGGGAAACCTGATCCAATTATGTAGCCAGTAATGTCATAGTAGTTTATTTATAGGGATCTTAATTATTCATTACAGCCTTCCTTAAGATAAGACAATAATCCCCAGAAAGTATTTAGAAATTGATCATTTAAGCTCTTGTCATAGAAAAGGTTTGTGGATTACTGGGTTAAATTTTTATAAAATCTATTACTGCAGGAATTTTAAAAATACATCAATATGCTGATGAGTATTGCATTTTAAAATAAAGGAATATAATGTATATTGTCTTCTAAACTTAATTCCATTTTTTAGATAAAGGAAATAAGGGCTTAATGACTACACTTAAAAAGAGCTTCTTCTGATCCAGGCATTTATACATCCAAAATTTCACTCAGTGTTTATAACTAATATAGGTGTTGTTATATATTCGAAAACTTACGAAACAGAAGGAAAGAGAAGCGAGCTAACTTGCCAGATTCCACATATCTTGGAAGTGACAGGTTTGTGTACCAAACCCATTTTGACTCAGGACACAACCTAGCTGTAACAAACTACCAATTTCAGGTGATGCTTCTTCCAGCCTCTACCTGTAGAAGTCAAGGGGATCTTTGATAGCCTCTCCCAGAGCCATAATTCTGTTCTGATCCCAAACGGGGCACTCATGCTCTGCACAGGCATGTGATGCTTTCCTGCCAGGCTCACTCAAAGCATAGCATTAAGCACATATTCTACCCCCCAGATCAATTCCCATATTGCTCTCCAAGAACACTCTGCACAGCTAGGCAGTGGGGCTTCATATTAATCATGTTTTCTAATTATTTATTTATTAGAACAAGGGAGTTGAACACCTGGCAACATTTACATTTGCAAATTAGGGAAGTGGCCTCACTCCAGCAGAAATCTGATTTTATTATTTGCCTTGTAAAATCAAGTTGGCTCAGTGGAGGAGAAAGTTATATTAATATAAACAAGGATGAAATGCTGGAAATAAACTCTTTTTCCACCTTCAGGTTTGATATATGTTGCATAAATTTGTACACTTGAAACCTTATTCATGAAGCAATTGTTAGGGTGAAATAAATAGGATATATCAATATTTCTCTTTTTTTTAACTAAATTTTATTAGAAAATGGTTGCTTTACAATGACGTACTAGTTTCTACTGTACAACAAAGTGAAACAGCTATACATAAACCTGTATCCTTTCTTTTTTGGATTTCCACAGAGCACTGAGTAGGGCTCCCTGAGCTGTACAGTAGGTTCTCATTAGTTATAAATTTTATACATAGTAGTGGATATATGTCAGTTCCAATCTACCAATTTATCCTACCCTTCCTTGCTGTACATTTGTTTATTCTCTAAATCTATGTCTCTGTTTCTGTTTTGCAGATATGATCATCTACAAATGATGATATCATTTGATATCATTTGTACAAATCTTCCATATATATTTGTTAATATACAGTATTTTCCTCTGACTAATGTGACTCTGTATGACAGTCTCTAGGTCCATCCATGTCTCTGAAAAACAACTTAGTTTTTCCCCTTTTAATGGCTGAGGAATATTCCACTGTGGGTATATATATACAGCACGTCTTCTTTATCCATTCCTCTGTTGATGGATATTTAGGTTGCTTTTTCTAGCTATTGTAAATAGTGCTGCAGTGAAAATTGAGGTGCATGTGTCTTTTTCAATTATGGTTTCCCTGGGTATATGCTCAGTTCTAGGATTGCTGGGTCCATTAATTCAAAAAATCTTGGTTCAGTACTTGCTATATGCATCCCACTACAGTTGGCTCTTGGAGAAGGAAATGGCAGCCCACTCCAGTGTTCTTGCCTGGAGAATCCCAGGGATGGGGGAGCCTGGCAGGCTGCCATCCCTGGGGTCACAGAGTCGGACACGACTGAAGCGACTTAGCAGCAGCAGCAGCAGCAGTTGGTTCTGGTGTCATAATGTAAGGACATGAGTTGAAACATACATGTTGTCAAATTCTAAACGTCACTAAATACATAGAGTCTCCATGCCTTTATTAGATATGGAGATTATAATTATATTTTAGGTGCTTATGAGGCTTAAAATGGATATAAGTACAGCACTTAACTCATAGGTGAGTCATACCCAATATTAGTTGGCTAATCATGGTCCCCATCCCACTTAAGGACGGTGATCATAAAGTTAAAAAGATGCCACCTATAGTTACAAAGACATAGTTCAGTCATTAAGGAAGATCAATTAGTTTTTAAAAAAAATATGATCAGTACCACAAAAAAATATCAAATATATGCGAGTGAAAGGTAATTTTGGATATAACATAAAGATCACAAGTCCTCTAAATACATAGGACATTTGACCCTTAAACAAGCTGGTTAGAGATGCAGACCCCTCTGTACAGTAGAAAATCTGCATGTAACTTTGCAGTTGACCCTCTGAATCCTTGGTTTGATATCCTCAGATTCAACCAACTGAGGATCGTGTGGTACTGTAGTATTTACAATTGGAAAAAAATCCACATACATGGACCCATGCATTCAAATTTGTATTGTTCAAGGGTCAACTGGTATCTAAGAAAGAGAGAAGGGAGCTAGGATTGAAGATGTTTACATGATGAATGGATTCAAAATGAGCCTTGGGTGACTGAAATTTATCCTGTAGCCAAATTATTCCACTGACAGCCAAGAGTCACACTTCAGGGAATTTAATTAGCCATTGTGTACCTTGTGGGAGGGAAATTGAGAATGGAGATGAGAGAGACAATTGGAATACTATATAATTGTAATTTCTTAGATGATGCCAAATCCTCCAACTTTCTGGATTCACTCTCTAAACCACAAGTTCCCCAAAAGAATATTTCTCTCCTTTGCAAGAGAATTTCAAACCTCCTAGACACAGCAGTCCAATTGCATCAGATGTTAAAACTAGAACATCTCTGTCTGCTGAAGCACTTCAGGCTAGAGATAATGATGACCCAAACAAGGGCAGTGAATATGAAATTAAGGAAATACATGGAAGACTCCCTCTCCTATTGGGTGAAAAGTTCTAAGATAGGACCCTGTGTGCAAATTAAGAATTGTATATCTGAATTCTTTAAAAACAAACATGTGGTAAACTACCTTCCAAAGGAATGTGTAACACTGAAGAACATTTCTGAAATGACTGGTAAATATGCTGAACATGGAGCAAGTTGAAATAAAAGAGCAGAGAGAGAACTCAGCAGTGTCATACTGGCCGTACAACTTCACACTTCGTTTCTATGAGGGATATTATTAAACTATGAACGCCGTATGTATCACAAAAGATTTGAGGTTATCAGCATATTACTAGGCATATAATACATTTTCAATGAGATTATATGTTCATGACATAACATGCAATGTATAATAGCATGAAAGATTTCTGTTGGCCAGAAAAAATTTCAATGAAGAAAAAATTTCTTCAGTAGAAAGAAAGAATTAATGGAAAAGTAATTTGAGATAAATATGTGTATTAATCCATGCTGGAGCCCAGAAAAATAAAAAGAGAGAAATAAAGTTTACTTAGAGGAAATGAAAAGTAAGCACATTTGTTTCTACATATCACCAAGATTTGAATAAAGATGCACCTAGGAAAAGAGAAAGCAGGCAGCTGAATTGCTCACCTGGTGGGGATCCAATTGCCCTACATGGGACGTGCTAGCTACCTGCATGGAAAACAGATGTTACCGCTTCTACTTTATGNCTTGCTGTACATTTGTTTATTCTCTAAATCTATGTCTCTGTTTCTGTTTTGCAGATATGATCATCTACAAATGATGATATCATTTGATATCATTTGTACAAATCTTCCATATATATTTGTTAATATACAGTATTTTCCTCTGACTAATGTGACTCTGTATGACAGTCTCTAGGTCCATCCATGTCTCTGAAAAACAACTTAGTTTTTCCCCTTTTAATGGCTGAGGAATATTCCACTGTGGGTATATATATACAGCACGTCTTCTTTATCCATTCCTCTGTTGATGGATATTTAGGTTGCTTTTTCTAGCTATTGTAAATAGTGCTGCAGTGAAAATTGAGGTGCATGTGTCTTTTTCAATTATGGTTTCCCTGGGTATATGCTCAGTTCTAGGATTGCTGGGTCCATTAATTCAAAAAATCTTGGTTCAGTACTTGCTATATGCATCCCACTACAGTTGGCTCTTGGAGAAGGAAATGGCAACCCACTCCAGTGTTCTTGCCTGGAGAATCCCAGGGACGGGGGAGCCTGGCAGGCTGCCATCCCTGGGGTCACAGAGTCGGACACGACTGAAGCGACTTAGCAGCAGCAGCAGCAGCAGTTGGTTCTGGTGTCATAATGTAAGGACATGAGTTGAAACATACATGTTGTCAAATTCTAAACGTCACTAAATACATAGAGTCTCCATGCCTTTATTAGATATGGAGATTATAATTATATTTTAGGTGCTTATGAGGCTTAAGATGGATATAAGTACAGCACTTAACTCATAGGTGAGTCATACCCAATATTAGTTGGCTAATCATGGTCCCCATCCCACTTAAGGACGGTGATCATAAAGTTAAAAAGATGCCACCTATAGTTACAAAGACATAGTTCAGTCATTAAGGAAGATCAATTAGTTTTTTAAAAAAATATGATCAGTACCACAAAAAAATATCAAATATATGCGAGTGAAAGGTAATTTTGGATATAACATAAAGATCACAAGTCCTCTAAATACATAGGACATTTGACCCTTAAACAAGCTGGTTAGAGATGCAGACCCCTCTGTACAGTAGAAAATCTGCATGTAACTTTGCAGTTGACCCTCTGAATCCTTGGTTTGATATCCTCAGATTCAACCAACTGAGGATCGTGTGGTACTGTAGTATTTACAATTGGAAAAAAATCCACATACATGGACCCATGCATTCAAATTTGTATTGTTCAAGGGTCAACTGGTATCTAAGAAAGAGAGAAGGGAGCTAGGATTGAAGATGTTTACATGATGAATGGATTCAAAATGAGCCTTGGGTGACTGAAATTTATCCTGTAGCCAAATTATTCCACTGACAGCCAAGAGTCACACTTCAGGGAATTTAATTAGCCATTGTGTACCTTGTGGGAGGGAAATTGAGAATGGAGATGAGAGAGACAATTGGAATACTATATAATTGTAATTTCTTAGATGATGCCAAATCCTCCAACTTTCTGGATTCACTCTCTAAACCACAAGTTCCCCAAAAGAATATTTCTCTCCTTTGCAAGAGAATTTCAAACCTCCTAGACACAGCAGTCCAATTGCATCAGATGTTAAAACTAGAACATCTCTGTCTGCTGAAGCACTTCAGGCTAGAGATAATGATGACCCAAACAAGGGCAGTGAATATGAAATTAAGGAAATACATGGAAGACTCCCTCTCCTATTGGGTGAAAAGTTCTAAGATAGGACCCTGTGTGCAAATTAAGAATTGTATATCTGAATTCTTTAAAAACAAACATGTGGTAAACTACCTTCCAAAGGAATGTGTAACACTGAAGAACATTTCTGAAATGACTGGTAAATATGCTGAACATGGAGCAAGTTGAAATAAAAGAGCAGAGAGAGAACTCAGCAGTGTCATACTGGCCGTACAACTTCACACTTCGTTTCTATGAGGGATATTATTAAACTATGAACACCGTATGTATCACAAAAGATTTGAGGTTATCAGCATATTACTAGGCATATAATACATTTTCAATGAGATTATATGTTCATGACATAACATGCAATGTATAATAGCATGAAAGATTTCTGTTGGCCAGAAAAAATTTCAATGAAGAAAAAATTTCTTCAGTAGAAAGAAAGAATTAATGGAAAAGTAATTTGAGATAAATATGTGTATTAATCCATGTTGGAGCCCAGAAAAATAAAAAGAGAGAAATAAAGTTTACTTAGAGGAAATGAAAAGTAAGCACATTTGTTTCTACATATCACCAAGATTTGAATAAAGATGCACCTAGGAAAAGAGAAAGCAGGCAGCTGAATTGCTCACCTGGTGGGGATCCAATTGCCCTACATGGGACGTGCTAGCTACCTGCATGGAAAACAGATGTTACCGCTTCTACTTTATGTGGTAGCAAGAAGCTGGTGTGGTAAACATTCTGTGTTGCCTTCAATGCTGTGATTTTTACTGTTTAGTAACTTTTCAAATCTCTGTATAGCAGAAGGAGATACAAACATTTATTCACTTTTTTTCTTTTTTGGCTGTACCTACATATTATATCACATTTGCTTGTCTTGGGGATTAGCTAACCTTTGCTCTACAGAGATGCTTCTTTTTCTTGTTGGATACTGATGCTGTAATAGGTGGCCTTCGGTATTTCCTTGGTCCAAGTGAGTTGGTGCCACAGTGACAGCTGATTCACCACTCTGGACTTCGAGTTAGGAGACCACGTGACCTAGGATTAGTTGAAGAGCCAGTGTCTCCAAGGGCAATAAGCATTCTGAGGGACTGACTTCCAACAGAACATCACTAGTAAAATAAGAGAATTACATTTTAGGAGAAAATATCTGCATAATATTCAGACCTCTTCACTGTATTCTCTTACTTCTCTGAGTTTGCAGTGAAATCAGGCTATGCTGTTCTGCTGGATGTGAGTGAGGAAGTTCTGGCCTTTAGCAATCCGATGACAGCTGCTAAACTTGAGAGAGATATATGTACATATGGAAACATCTGCAACAATACAATGCAGAATAGCATCAATAGTATTATCAGAATGTCTGAGATATATGTGGGTGTACATGTGTGTATGTCTATATCCAAAAATGTTGGGTGATACCTAAAAAATTCAGTGATACTTAAATTATGGGTTTTAATTTCTCCTCCTTTATATTATATAACTGATTCCTTCTACACTGAATGTGAATTATGCATACAATCAGAAACAATGTGAACAAAAGCATTATACACAATAAAACTCTTAAACTTAGCATTAAATAACTAAATTGATCAATAATTCTGTTTGGAGAATAGTTTGATATTTGAAAACTAGGGAAAAGCAATGGTGTACTCTGGAGAAATATACTATTCAAACTAAATCAAAAAGAAAGAAATTATAAGGGAAAAAATCCATCATGAAGCTTTTTTACTCCTCTACAAAGAACTTTAACATAGAAAATAGTAGTAAAATAAATTTTTCAGTGAAAGGAAATGTAAATGGAGTTTGGAGTCTGCCAGTTAAACTGCCACTCATGCTCTCCTGTGATGCTTTCAGTATGTTGTAATGTGGTTATTATTGTCCCATTTTGCATATTAAGTGGTCTTTGCAAAGATATTCAGCTGTAAAGTGTGAACTAGAGCTGAGACTCAGGCTTCCTGACTAGAGCTCTACTCCTAGTGACCTCAAAAAAAAAAAAAACAAAGTGAGAGAGAAACAAAATATAAATCACATTTGGGAACTCTGTATTTGTGATGTGAACAAGGGAACATCCTTAACAGATATACAGATCCCTAAAAAAAGATAGAAAAATCACTATACAAAGTTTTTATCATTTTTGTTGAAGAAAAATTGCTTTACAAAGTGTGGTGGTCTCTGCCATACATAAACATGAATCAGTCATACTTATATACATAACCCCTCCCAGTGGGCCTCCATCCCCCACCCCATTCAGTTCACTTCAGTTCAGTTACTCAGTCGTGTCCGACTCTTTGCAACCCCATGAACTTCAGCACGCCAGGCCTCCCTGTCCTCACCAATTCCTGAGTTTACCTAAACTCATGTCCACTGAGTCAGTGATGCCATCCAACCATCTCATCCTCTGTTGTCCCATTCTCCTGCCCTCAATCTTTCCCAGCATCAGGGTCTTTTCAAATGAGTCAGCTCTTTGCATGAGGTGGCCAAAGTATTGGAGTTTCAGCTTCAGCATCAATCCTTCCAATGAACACCCAGGACCAGTCTCCTTCAGAATGGACTGGTTGGATCTCCTTACAGCCCAAGGGACTCTCAAGAGTCTTCTCCAACACCACAGTTCAAAAGCATCAATTCTTCGGTGCTCAGCTTTCTTTATAGCCCAACTCTCACATCCATACATGACCACAGGAAAAACCATAGCCTTGAGTAGATGGACCTTTGTGGAAAAAGTCATGTCTCTGCTTTCTAATATGCTGTCTAGGTTGGTCATAACTTTCCTTCCAAGGAGTAAGCGTCTTTTAATTTCATGGCTGCAGTCACCACCTGCAGTGATTTTGAGCCCCCCAAAATGAAGTCAGCCACTGTCTCCACTGTTTCTCCAACTATTTGCCATGCAGTGATGGGGCCGGACCATCACACCCCTCTGGGTCATCACAGAGTGCCAGGCTGGGCTCCCTGGAGAGGCGCAGCAGCTCCCCACCAGTTATCCATTTCACACACGATAGTGTATACATGTCAGTGCTACTTCCGCAATTTGCTCCACCCTCTCCTCCTCCTCTAAGTTCACGAATCTGTTCTCTACATCTCCATTTCTTCTCTGTAAGACAGGTTCACCAGCACTGTTTTTTTAGATTCCACATATATGCATTAATACACAATATTTGTTTTTCTTTTTCTGACTTATGTTATTCGGCATAACAGGCTCAAGATTCACCACCTCAATAAAAATGACTCAAACACGTGCCTTTACATGGCAGAGTAATATTCCATTTTATGTTTATACCACGACTTCTTAATATATTCCTCTGTTGATGGACATCTAGGTTGCTTCCATGTCCTGGCTATATATTTATTTTTCTATGAAAGTTAATCTAACATATTGTCTAAATCACATGGGATTGGAGCAGGCACCAACAGGAAAATGGGATATAAAGAAACACAGGCTTCTTCTTATGCTGAGCATTAGCCATTATACAAGACACTGTATTAGGCTTTACATTCACTAGACCAGTTAACTCACGAATCTGTTCTCTACATCTCCATTTCTTCTCTGTAAGACAGGTTCACCAGCACTGTTTTTTTAGATTCCACATATATGCATTAATACACAATATTTGTTTTTCTTTTTCTGACTTATGTTATTCGGCATAACAGGCTCAAGATTCACCACCTCAATAAAAATGACTCAAACACGTGCCTTTACATGGCAGAGTAATATTCCATTTTATGTTTATACCACGACTTCTTAATATATTCCTCTGTTGATGGACATCTAGGTTGCTTCCATGTCCTGGCTATATATTTATTTTTCTATGAAAGTTAATCTAACATATTGTCTAAATCACATGGGATTGGAGCAGGCACCAACAGGAAAATGGGATATAAAGAAACACAGGCTTCTTCTTATGCTGAGCATTAGCCATTATACAAGACACTGTATTAGGCTTTACATTCACTAGACCAGTTAACTCTTAGAAATATCTTATGTATGTAGATCATCTATATGTATAAATTCCACTTATATAATGGAATATTACTTGGTCATAAAAAAGAATGGACTCTTGCCATTTGCACTAGCATGGATGGACCTGAAGGGTATTATGCTAAACAAGTGGGACAGAGGAAGCCAAATACCCTATGATTGCACTCATATGTAGAGTCTAGAAAAACAAAATCAATGAACAGATAAAACAAAAATAAATGTAGAACATCGAGAATAAATTAGTAGTTCTCAGGTGAGGTGGGCGGGGAGGAGGAGGCAAAATAGGTGCAAGGGATTAAGAGGTACAAACACCCAATTATAAGTTACAGGGATGTAATGTACAGCACAGTGAACATAGGCAGTATTTCATAATAACTTTGCATAGTGTGTAATGGATAGAAACACTGAAGCACTGTTCACCTGAAACTAATAAAATTGTATCCCTGAAACTAATATAATGCTATAAGTCAACTATATTTCAATTTTTAAAAAATTTAAAAATCTTCTGAGAACAACCCCCCCCCCCCATTACCTTTTTAAAGATGAGCTAAAGGAGGCTTGGAGGAAGTTGAATAACTTTACCAGAGGTTTCTTAGGTCATAAGAATAGCTTTGGAATTTGAAGGTGTGTTTCTGTGGTTCCAAAGCCGTCATGTGTGTGTGTTTATTTCTCTGCTTGTTTTGGTTTGCTTTATCTATATAGTATAGACAAACAGCTTAAAATTTTTCATGGCTTCAATTTTAGAACATATGGGTGGGGGGTTCATGTTTGGGAGTTCGTGTACACCTGTGGCAGGTTCATGTCAGTGTATGCCAAAACCAATAGAGTACTGTAAAGTAAAATAAAGTAAAATGGAAGCTCTAAAAAAATAATAATAATAAAATAAAAAATAAAACAAAAAGCAAAAAAAGAACATACATCAAGGAAAGGTTCTTGAATTTAGAAATAATTTTGTAACAAGAAGTCCCAGGAAACATAGGCAATTAAGTGATATCATCTCTAAGTCTGGTGTTGTTAATCTGGATTCAATGTGACACTGTTTACACACATACACACAACTATGTGCTTACAACTAGTTATACAAACCATCATTCTACCTTTGATTAAGCCAAGGTAATCTCTCGTTAATTACTGAGCACAGCTTTGGCAACTTCACCATGCCATTTTAAAATAAGGACACCTACTTCAAGCTGACACGCATCTCAGAGGCTTAATACAGTATGCTTATTTCTCAAATTCAAATCATCACATTGTATACTTTTCTTATATACAAGCTTACTGGTCAATTATTGGGATCAAGAGTCAGACAATGACTAAGTCACTGAACAACAACATACCTCTGTAGGATTGGAAAATGCAATAATTATGTATTTTTTGCATAATTTTTCTTGCCATTATTTCAGCAAAATCATTTTAATCTGAATTGTTTTTTATGAAGGTATTCATTTTACTAATCTTTAAGTTGTAGCAATATACTTGTAACAATCATACTCATATGATTCTTTTTTACAATAGAAAGAAGATTTTTTAAATTTAAATTGCAAGGGAAGTGGAGAAATATATCTTCACAGGGATTTTTGGAGAGTATTAACTTTCTCTGCCACAGTTATGAAGTCACCTTCCAACTTAGTTTTGGAGCAGCCTCAGTTCTCAAACAAAACAAACAAACAAAAAATACTGTAATCACAACCCTCTCAGTAGGCAGTTTGCAAAAGAAATAAGACAAATCACCAGTGAGAGTATGGAAGGCATTCATTATTAATACCTCAAAAAATAATGCAAAGGGAAACATTTAAAATATTTCATTAATGTTTGAAATCCTCCATGCTTAGTAGGTTGTGGGAAGATAGTTCTCAGGTGTTTCTGGTGAAAATGCAAATTGATTTTTAGAAAAAAATCCGGCTATATGAAATAAAATTTAAGTGTATAAACCTTGGGATTAGCAAATTCTATTTCAGACATTTCTCTTAAGGTAGTTATCAGACAAGTGCACCAAGATATGTGTGTGTGTGAAAACATTCACTGTGACAATGTGAATACACACACACACACACAAAGTAATTTGGCTGTTTATTAATTAGTATTCATTGTGGTGACCCATAAATCTTAGGCTTTTAAAACAATAAGAACTTTATAGATGGATGAGTAGATAGATAGATTGACAGAGAGGCAGGCAGACAGCAGCTATATCTGGGATACTTTATTAATAACCAGTGTGATTAAAAAATCATTAGTATCAGTTAAGAAAAGGGTGGATCAGGTATTATTTCTTGCTAATCTATCATACACCACAGTCATATTTAATCCTTACAGCAACTCTTTTACTTGGATGTTAAAATGTATACTTTAAAGAAGCAGCAAAGAGTTCAACTCACAGAAGACTGAAAGTGGTACATTTAGGATTTCAACTCAGGTCCAAATCTGGTTTCAAATCCGATGCTCTTCCTACTGCACCAAGCTGCTTCCACAGCAGTTGGAACTCGTCTGCATCTGTTCTATACTTGTTTGCATTTTTCCATTTTAAAGCAGAAGCCACCCCCTTGTCCCACCAGGCTCAGCAACACTTTGGTTCCCTTTCCCATGGCTGAGGCAGATCCACTCACCTCCCTGGCATGCACGCGCAGCTCTGCAGTGTACCAGAGCATCTGGCAATCCACCCAGCAAGAGGGACTGGGAAGCACAGAAAATTCCTCAGAGAGCTGGCAACATCTGTTTGATAGGCGATGAAAAATAAACTCATAATAAACCCATTTCAGGAGCCAAAAAAAAAAAAAAGGCTCCTCAAAGTGCTGATTATTCATTTTGTGCAAGTGTAGTAATGCTGGTGTACTTGACAAGTAGAAAAACAGCTTGTCTGGAAGTAAATGATCACAGCCAGAGGGTGAGGCTGCTCACACCAGGAGCGAGCGCAGGCAAGGGCCGATGAGGAAGCATTTAGAAAGATTGCCTGGAAAGCCTGCACCACCTGTGGCTGGCTCCTGGCACAGAGGAGTGACCCAGGTGGTGGAGTGAGGAGCAGGCATGTCAGAATGAGTTTCAACCCAGCAGCAGTGACTTCCTCACCGCTGCCAAGCTGCTCCCCGTTCATTCAGCCTTCAAAGCATTCTTTCCTTTATCCATCCATTCACTGTTTCACTTATTCAAATATTTATTACATATGCTAATGAAAACACCTTTTTATTATGGGATGCATGGATATCATAGTTATTATATTATAATCTATGGTGGTTTTCCTATAGAAAAGTAAAATTATAAAAGAATGGCAGATGAACACTTATTGAGTTTAAATCTCATAAGACATAAATGAATATGACAAAATGGATTGAAGAAGGAAAGAACATATTTGAGAGATAAAATCATCCTTGGTAATAACTATACTCAATACAAGCTAGTCCATGGCTATAAATGTAATTGTGGATGTAGATGAAAGGAAAGAGAATTCAATGAATCTAAGAGAGTGATTTAGTGTTTTTCTCAGGCAAAGTCATTATTACACCATGTGGAGACAAAACAGAAACTAGGCTAAAAATGATCCATGGGTTAGCATACCATAGAAGCCAGATAAAGCTCTGTTATTATTCTCTTCATATCCTCTCTACTCATATAAATTTTATTCTTTAACTTCTCACATGTATGCTCTCTGATCCAAAAGGTCCAGGTCAGAAATATGAAAAAGTGAGGGTGAAACAAGGGGAGGGAGAGAGAGAGAAAGAATATATTAGAGAACAGAATCTCCTGGGCATTGATAAGCAATGACAGCAAAGATCAGAATATTTCCAGGAAAATGGCTGAATCTATGAGATTGAAATGTGACAGCGTGGACCACTTAGCCCTCGATGCTGTCCACATCTAACTTTGAAGATCTGGCGTTATTATTTATGAAGGATGCAGAGGCGTCCTACCTCTCTGGCACTAATATAAAGACAGATGCAAATCTGTTCCCATCCCCCTCCCCCAGCATCAGGAAGGTACCATGTGGTACTGCAAGAGGAATAGCCCTTGCAGCAAAATAGCCTTGGGTTTGGCCCTGCACTTCGTCATTTGCTAGTTTTCTGTCCCTGTACAAGTTACATGTACAGCATCTTCATCTATAAAATGGGTGCCATAATGTTTGGTTGGTGTCCCTGTACAAGTTACATGTACAGCATCTTCATCTATAAAATAGGCGCCATAATGTTTGGTTGGTGTCCCTGTACAAGTTACATGTGCAGCATCTTCATCTATAAAATAGGCATCATAATGTTTGGTTGGTGTCCCTGTACAAGTTACATGTGCAGCATCTTCATCTATAAAATAGGCATCATAATGTTTGGTTGGTGTCCCTGTACAAGTTACATGTGCAGCATCTTCATCTATAAAATAGGCATCATAATGTTTGGTTGGTGTCCCTGTACAAGTTACATGTGCAGCATCTTCATCTATAAAATAGGCATCATAATGTTTGGTTGGTGTCCCTGTACAAGTTACATGTGCAGCATCTTCATCTATAAAATAGGCATCATAATGTTTGGTTGGTGTCCCTGTACAAGTTACATGTGCAGCATCTTCATCTATAAAATAGGCATCATAATGTTTGGTTGGTGTCCCTGTACAAGTTACATGTGCAGCATCTTCATCTATAAAATAGGCATCATAATGTTTGGTTGGTGTCCCTGTACAAGTTACATGTGCAGCATCTTCATCTATAAAATAGGCATCATAATGTTTGGTTGGTGTCCCTGTACAAGTTACATGTGCAGCATCTTCATCTATAAAATAGGCATCATAATGTTTGGTTGGTGTCCCTGTACAAGTTACATGTGCAGCATCTTCATCTATAAAATAGGCATCATAATGTTTGGTTGGTGTCCCTGTACAAGTTACATGTGCAGCATCTTCATCTATAAAATAGGCATCATAATGTTTGGTTGGTGTCCCTGTACAAGTTACATGTGCAGCATCTTCATCTATAAAATAGGCATCATAATGTTTGGTTGGTGTCCCTGTACAAGTTACATGTGCAGCATCTTCATCTATAAAATAGGCATCATAATGTTTGGTTGGTGTCCCTGTACAAGTTACATGTGCAGCATCTTCATCTATAAAATAGGCATCATAATGTTTGGTTGGTGTCCCTGTACAAGTTACATGTGCAGCATCTTCATCTATAAAATAGGCATCATAATGTTTGGTTGGTGTCCCTGTACAAGTTACATGTGCAGCATCTTCATCTATAAAATAGGCATCATAATGTTTGGTTGGTGTCCCTGTACAAGTTACATGTGCAGCATCTTCATCTATAAAATAGGCATCATAATGTTTGGTTGGTGTCCCTGTACAAGTTACATGTGCAGCATCTTCATCTATAAAATAGGCATCATAATGTTTGGTTGGTGTCCCTGTACAAGTTACATGTGCAGCATCTTCATCTATAAAATAGGCATCATAATGTTTGGTTGGTGTCCCTGTACAAGTTACATGTGCAGCATCTTCATCTATAAAATAGGCATCATAATGTTTGGTTGGTGTCCCTGTACAAGTTACATGTGCAGCATCTTCATCTATAAAATAGGCATCATAATGTTTGGTTGGTGTCCCTGTACAAGTTACATGTGCAGCATCTTCATCTATAAAATAGGCATCATAATGTTTGGTTGGTGTCCCTGTACAAGTTACATGTGCAGCATCTTCATCTATAAAATAGGCATCATAATGTTTGGTTGGTGTCCCTGTACAAGTTACATGTGCAGCATCTTCATCTATAAAATAGGCATCATAATGTTTGGTTGGTGTCCCTGTACAAGTTACATGTGCAGCATCTTCATCTATAAAATAGGCATCATAATGTTTGGTTGGTGTCCCTGTACAAGTTACATGTGCAGCATCTTCATCTATAAAATAGGCATCATAATGTTTGGTTGGTGTCCCTGTACAAGTTACATGTGCAGCATCTTCATCTATAAAATAGGCATCATAATGTTTGGTTGGTGTCCCTGTACAAGTTACATGTGCAGCATCTTCATCTATAAAATAGGCATCATAATGTTTGGTTGGTGTCCCTGTACAAGTTACATGTGCAGCATCTTCATCTATAAAATAGGCATCATAATGTTTGGTTGGTGTCCCTGTACAAGTTACATGTGCAGCATCTTCATCTATAAAATAGGCATCATAATGTTTGGTTGGTGTCCCTGTACAAGTTACATGTGCAGCATCTTCATCTATAAAATAGGCATCATAATGTTTGGTTGGTGTCCCTGTACAAGTTACATGTGCAGCATCTTCATCTATAAAATAGGCATCATAATGTTTGGTTGGTGTCCCTGTACAAGTTACATGTGCAGCATCTTCATCTATAAAATAGGCATCATAATGTTTGGTTGGTGTCCCTGTACAAGTTACATGTGCAGCATCTTCATCTATAAAATAGGCATCATAATGTTTGGTTGGTGTCCCTGTACAAGTTACATGTGCAGCATCTTCATCTATAAAATAGGCATCATAATGTTTGGTTGGTGTCCCTGTACAAGTTACATGTGCAGCATCTTCATCTATAAAATAGGCATCATAATGTTTGGTTGGTGTCCCTGTACAAGTTACATGTGCAGCATCTTCATCTATAAAATAGGCATCATAATGTTTGGTTGGTGTCCCTGTACAAGTTACATGTGCAGCATCTTCATCTATAAAATAGGCATCATAATGTTTGGTTGGTGTCCCTGTACAAGTTACATGTGCAGCATCTTCATCTATAAAATAGGCATCATAATGTTTGGTTGGTGTCCCTGTACAAGTTACATGTGCAGCATCTTCATCTATAAAATAGGCATCATAATGTTTGGTTGGTGTCCCTGTACAAGTTACATGTGCAGCATCTTCATCTATAAAATAGGCATCATAATGTTTGGTTGGTGTCCCTGTACAAGTTACATGTGCAGCATCTTCATCTATAAAATAGGCATCATAATGTTTGGTTGGTGTCCCTGTACAAGTTACATGTGCAGCATCTTCATCTATAAAATAGGCATCATAATGTTTGGTTGGTGTCCCTGTACAAGTTACATGTGCAGCATCTTCATCTATAAAATAGGCATCATAATGTTTGGTTGGTGTCCCTGTACAAGTTACATGTGCAGCATCTTCATCTATAAAATAGGCATCATAATGTTTGGTTGGTGTCCCTGTACAAGTTACATGTGCAGCATCTTCATCTATAAAATAGGCGCCATAATGTTTGGTTGGTGTCCCTGTACAAGTTACATGTACAGCATCTTCATCTATAAAATAGGCATCATAATGTTTGGTTGGTGTGATTGTGGTATTAGATAGATAATATATACTAATTATTCGATAAGAAGTAGCTATCATTCCTACCATCATGACTGTGATTATTTTCTCTGAGTCTGCTTCCTCATTAGTTAAATTTGAATAATGATATGTAAGGTTGGAGTAAACAATAAACGATGTGCATTTTATGCATTCTAGGTGATAATAGTATTCAATCTAGCTTCCGAGAGAGACACATGGAGGCACACTGCTTACCTAGATATATACTTTATAAAATAGTATATATTCAAAGAGCAATAAGTTCTTATGGCAGGAGAAATTCCCGCCTGAAGCTCCTGAGCTCCATTCCATGTTCAAAATAAAAGAGGATCAATATCCTTCAGGGTGAAGTGAAGCTTCATGCATAGGAAAACAAATAGCAATTCAAATTTTCAAACACAAGATTAGATGTTCAATAACTTAATGTTCATCTTAGGGCTGGTTATTAAGAAAAAAAAGAAAATTAAGCCACGCCCTGCCACAAAATGCTTACATTATAGATCTGAAAAGGTGCTATACTTCTCACAAATAATGTTCTTTTAGTATGAATGAGTTCCTCATTCTACACTGGGAGATAATCTATGCCCCCTTTAATGCCTGCCAGCCCCACATCCTGGAGTGTCTTACTCTTATTCCCATCTACTCAACTTTTCACATTCTTCACAATTCAACTTCTTCCAGAAACTTCCCCATACCCCTGTTATACAACAACGAGTCTATGTTATTCTAATTTGCTTTTCATAGCATTCTATAGTTACTTTCAAGTAACACTGTATTTCATTTAGTTAGGTTTTACTAATAAATCTACTTCCCTCATCACACTGAGATCTTTGACAGAGAAAAACTGATTTCACTGAGATTTTATTTCTTCATTCCATGTATTACTATCTATATATTTTTATTTGCTTCTGATCTTAAGAAAAGGGTGTTTATATGATGGGAGGGTCTTTGTGTTCTATACCATAACCTCAGAATCTAGAATTTTTTGTCACAGAGTAGGCCCTCAGTTGGAGAAGGCAATGGCACCCCACTCCAGTACTCTTGCCTGGAAAGTCCCATGGGTGGAGGAGCCTGGTGGGCTGCAGCCATGGGATCACTAAGAGTTGGACACGACTGAGTTTCGCTTTTCACTTTCATGTATTAGAGAAAGAAATGGCAACCCACTCCAGTATTCTTGCCTGGAGAATCCCAGAGACAGTGGGCCCCCATCTTTGGGGCCGCACAGAGTCAAACACGACTGCAGTGACTTAGCAGCAGCAGCAGCAGCAGGCACTCAGTACATATTTGTGGAATAAATGAAAGAATGAGGGGATCATATTTATAGAAATTAGCATAGTACCTGGTTATGTTATTCAGAAAATTGTGCTGAATTTAACTGTGATGCAATAATATTAGTTATTGCTTAAAACTATACAGTTTGCAATGATACTCAATATTACTTATCATTCAGAAGCATTATACATGGGCAAAGCTTAGAGGTAATGAATACAGTAAAGGAAGTTCACAAGAAAGAATGATCTCTCCTAAAGGCACAATGGCATAGAAGAGCCTGGCATGGGAAGGAACCTACAGCAAATGATGTAAGATGAACATAGACTTACTAGAAAACCCTGGAGAATTCAGAGGCAGTGAGAAGGGGCTGCTGTCCCATGTTAACAAGTCTGCATTTAGGACTACAGAACACTATGGAGCCACAGAAAATGTTAATCTGTCAATTAAGGAGATTATTAATGCTCTGAGCAGGGAGCTAGCTATCTGTGATCTGGGCTCGCTCTCTCTGATGAGAAAAGTCAGCCTCTTTGAACTCCGTGCCTGGAATATAGCCCAATATGTCTAGGGCAGAGCTGCAAGAGCACCTAGGGCATCGCACACACATGTGTGTGTGTGTGTGCACGTGCTCTCACACATGCATGTGTGCAGTAGTGTCCAGCTCTTTGCGACCCCATGGACTGTAGGCCACCAGGCTCCTCTGTCCATGGGATTTCTCAGGCAATAAAACTGAAGTGGGTTGCCATTTCCTATTCCCGGGGATCTTCCCAAACCAGGGGTCAAATCCATGTCTCCTGGGTGTCCTGCAGTGGCAGGCAGATTCCTTACCACTGCGCCACCTGGGAGGCCCACACTTAGGGCATACTGGATGGAGAATTAAAGGAAGCAGGTCTTCCAAGTGACTTTGAAAGGAGTCACATGTGTTGCTACTTCCTGTACTTGGAACCACCTAAATGCCATCTGATGGTGCTCTTTATTTCAGCAAGAATTTTTTAATATATTCATGCAGGTCCTGTGCCTCAGAAACAAAAAGCAACAGAGTTCCCCTCAGCAACTCTAATAAAGACAGACAAAAGATCATTAAAACTTTTAGTCATATGAAGGTCTTAACAAGTAGGGTAGAATAAATATGATTTTCTAGGCAAATGAGTCTGAAATACTTTGCTATCACTCAGCCATAACCGACTAAAAGAGATTACTAGAAGAATTTCCAATTCATTTCCAGGAACTTATCTGACAAGCTCTAATTTGTACATTATTGTGAAGGTTCAGGAAGAGGAGTGAGGGATTAGTTATCTAATGATGTACATAGCTATATAAATATGTGTGTATGTATATTTACATAAATGCATTTATATTATACATTGATATATCTATGTCAATACTATGTATTTATATTTATGCTGACATATTAAACAATATATATACTTCATTATTGGAGAAGGAAATGGCAACCCACTCCAGTGTTCTTGCCTGGAGAATCCCAGGGACGGAGGAGCCTAGTGGGCTGCCCTCTATGGGGTCACACAGAGTCGGACATGACTGAAGCAATTTAGCAGCAGCAGCATACTTCATTATATAAATTATAGATTAGAATATTCTGGTAACATGACTAAGGTTTATGAAAATATTAAAATAGCAATATTCAAAATTTATAGTTCTGTCAGAACAGCATTCAGCTCACCATCAAAACTATTCCAATGCCCACGACAAATACTATATAAAATATACAAATAATAT
This sequence comes from Oreotragus oreotragus, assembly GCA_006410675.1. Classification (NCBI taxonomy): domain Eukaryota; kingdom Metazoa; phylum Chordata; class Mammalia; order Artiodactyla; family Bovidae; genus Oreotragus; species Oreotragus oreotragus. Next base: position 266,656 of record SJYX01000588.1, on the reverse strand, counting down.
ACCTAAGGATTATGAGGAAAACACAAAAGCAGGCTGTGTGCTGTGAGGGGAGGGAAGCTGAAATAGTGACTAGCATGAGTCCAACCACCCTTGGACACACTGCAACAAAATAGTTGAAAAACAAAAGTAAGGAAAAAATCTTGGAAAGCATCCACATAAAAATAACATGTTATATATAGTGAAGTGAAGTCGCTCATTCATGTCCGACTCTTTGCAACCCCCTGGACTGTAGCCTACCAGGCTCCTCCATCCATGGGATTCTCCAGGCAAGAATATTAGAGTGGGTTGCCATTTCCTTCTCCTGGGGATCTTCCTGACCCAGGGATCGAACCCAGGTCCCCCGCATTGTGGGCAGATGCTTTAGCCTCTGAGCCACCAGGGAAACCCTGTGTTATATATAAGGGGACCATTATTTGAATATGGTAGATTTCTCATCAAAACCCATGAAGATAAAAAAAAGCAAAGAACAGCAGAACTATATTTTTCTATTAAACATTTTTCAAATTCTGATTTTATTTTTTATTTCAGAGCTGCAGACTTATAAGATCATGCCTTTTACATGAGTTTTATTTTTTTAATTGTAGGAAAATTTCTTTACAATGTGTTGATTTCATTTTGAGATAATTTCATCACCTGTAGTTGCAATATAGAATGCTCAAGATTCCATGAATGCTTCTCTCAGCATTCCCTCATGGTAACATTGCAAAGGGATAGCAGCATATCATCTCTAGCATATTAACTTTGAGGTAGTCTAGAGGCAGAATGTTTCCATCTCCATAATTAATGTCCTTTTTCAGCCACACCCACTTCCCTGCCTGACTCACATCCTGACTAAACACTGACAACCGTTAATTGTTCATAGATCGGTCATTTCAAGAATGCTTACAAATGGAATCAGAGAGGTGACCTTTGAGATTGGCTTTTTTTACTCTGTATAATTCTGAGATCATCTGGACTGTTTCATTTAACAGTAGTATACTCCTTTTTATTGCTGACTAGTAGTGTATGGTAGGAGAAGGCAAAGGCAACCCACTCCAGTACTCTTGCCTGGAGAATCCTATGGATGGAAGAGCCTGGTAGGCTGCAGTCCATGGGGTCGCTAAGAGTCGGACACAACTGAGTGACTTCACTTTCACTTTTCACTTTCATGCATTGGAAAAGGAAATGGCAACCCACTCCAGTATTCTTGCCTGGAGAATCCCAGGGATGGGGGAGCCTGGCCGCATAGAGTTGGATACAACTGAAGTGACTTAGCAGCAGCAGCAGTGCAGTTGCTGGATCATATGGTATTTGCATGTTTTCTTTTCAAAAGAAACTGGCAAACAAGTGTCCAGAGTTGCTATGCCATTTTACATCCCCACTAGCAAGACATGTGTGATTCAATTTCTCCGTCCCTTCAGCAGTATTCATTGTGGGTTGTCTTTTTCTGTTTTGATCTTCTGATGAGGATAGAGTACTGACTAATCGTGGTTTTAATTTGTATGTTCCTAATGGATGATGCTGCTGAATATCTTTTGATTATTCACTATATGTTTATCCTCTTCAGTGAAATGCATTTTCATATTTTTTGCCTATTTTCTAATTGGACTATTTTGCTATTAAGTTTGAATGTTTCTTTACATAGTCTACATATTAGTTTTGGCTATGTGATTTGCGGGCTACCCATGTGGCTCAGCTGGTAAAGAATCTGCCTGCAATATGAGAGACCTGGGTTCAATCCCTGGGTTGGGAAGATCCCCTGGAGAAGGCAATATCTACCCACTCCAGTATTCCGGACTGGAGAACTGCATGGACTGTATAGTCCATGGGGTCACAGAGAGTCAGACATGACTGAGCCACTTTCTCTTCACTTCACTTCATGTGATTTCTAAATACATTCTCCAACCCTGTAGCTTGTTTTGAAAAGAAAAATGAATAGGTTTCTCCTGCTTCCTTTTTTTAATATTAAGAAAAAGCCCATAGACTTAGGGAAGTGAGATATCTTTTCAGTGATGTCCTCTTATACAAAAAAACAAGTGGCTGAGATGTGATTTTAATTTCATTTATTGTTTATTGCACCTCACAGCCTTTTCTTACACAGAAGTCTGTTGTCAAGTGATAGATGGGGAGAGTCTACTTTCTATCACAATTCTAACTACACCTATAAAAACCACATCCCACTCACAATCTGAGTAAAGTCATACCAAGAATACTGGAAGCCCAAACCTGTGTACTTGGTTGAAGTATGTTCTTCATTTCCACTGGTTTTTAAATATCTAAATTGAGATATGATAAATACATCCTACAAACCATTAATTGTTAATAAGATATAAATTGTTCTGACAGGAAAAGCTGTTTTCCTAAATATTTTATATCAAAATCAAGATGCAAAATAATGTACACTATATGACTAATATAAATAAATACATGTGTACACACTGTGCCATGACTCACTTTTTTGCAGAATTTTCACTAAACTTTTAAAAATGTTTGCTTTGGGTGAAAGGGAGAATTTCATTTCTGTTCCTTTCTATGTTATTTTTTTTTTCAAACATCATGAATGAAAATTATTTTTAAAATATTAAGAACATAAATAAAAGATAAAATATTGCATATGTAGTGAGCAATAAAGAGAATTTTCATTTCTTAGCTTCAGAATTTTTTTTAAATAATAAAAGTATATTTTAATTCACTGAAATAAAAATCACAGTATTTACTAAAAACAGGGGATTTGTGTAGATAGAAACTGATTCACTTTGCTGTACAGCAGAAACTAACACAATGTCAGAAACAAACCATACTCCAATAGGAATTTTTTTTTAATTACAAAAAAACCCAATATTTAAAGGAAGGCTTGACTCTGTTTTCAGATGCTCAGCCCAGGACACATTTTACTTTTCTTCCTTCATGTATAGCACCAGGCCACCAATTTATAGACTGGCATTTAGGCTCAAATTAGAGGCTGACCTGGGGCTTCCTTGGTGGCTCAATGGTAAAGAAGCTGTCTGTCAATGCAGGAGACACGAGTTTGATCCCTGGTTCAGAAGGATCCCACGTGTCGCAGAGCAACTAAGCCCAAGTACTACAACTATTGAGCCTGTGCTCTGGAGCCCAGGAGCTGCAACTACTGAGCCCATGCGCCACAAACTGAAGCCTGCAGGCCTAGAGCCAGGGCTCTGCCACGAGAGAAGCCAGCTCAGGGAGAAGCCCACACGAGACAGCTAAGAGTACCCCCAGCTCAGTGCAACCAGGGAAGAGCCCACCCAGGAGCAAAGACGCAGCCAAAACATAATTGATTAATTAATTTTAAAAATTAGAGGTTGACCTGACTGGCCCTTGCCAGTCTCTTAGAATAACCTGGCCTAGTTTTTTTTTTTTTTTTAATTGAAGTATATTTGATTTACAATATCATGTCAGTTTCAGTTATATAGCACATTCAGTTTATACATATCTAAATATTCTTTTTCAGATTTTTTTCCTTATAGGTTGTTAAAAAGTACTGAGTATAGTTCTTTGTGCTATACAGTAGGTCCTTATTTTTAATCTATTTTATATTTAGTAGTACCTACCCACTCCAGTAGCAAATTTGGCCTTGGAATGCAGAATGAAGCCGGGCAAAGACTAATAGAGTTTTGCCAAGAAAATGCACTGGTCATAGCAAACACCCTCTTCCAGCAACACAAGAGAAGACTCTACACATGGACATCACCAGATGGTCAACACCGAAATCAGATTGATTATATTCTTTGCAGCCAAAGATGGAGAAGCTCTATACAGTCAACAAAAACAAGACCAGGAGCTGACTGTGGCTCAGATCATGAACTCCTTATTTCCAAATTCAGACTTAAATTGAAGAAAGTAGGGAAAACCGCTAGACCATTCAGGTATGACCTAAATCAAATCCCTTATGATTATACAGTGGAAGTGAGAAATAGATTTAAGGGCCTAGATCTGATAGACAGAGTTCCTGATGAACTATGGAATGAGGTTCGTGACATTGTACAGGAGACAGGGATCAAGACCATCCCCATGGAAAAGAAATGCAAAAAAGCAAAATGGCTGTCTGGAGAAGCCTTACAAATAGCACTGAAAAGAAGAGAGG
>SJYX01000588.1:244235-259484 GCA_006410675.1 Oreotragus oreotragus | reverse complement strand
CGCTCAGCTTTCTTCACAGTCCAATATTCACATCCATACATGACCACAGGAAAAACCATAGCCTTGATTAGGCGGACCTTAGTCGGCAAAGTAATGTCTCTGCTTTTGAATATACTATCCAGGTTGGTCATAACTTTTCTTCCAAGGAGTAAGCGTCTTTTAATTTCATGGCTGCAGTCACCATCTGCAGTGATTTTGAGTCATCAGTAAATTTTCCTAATTCACACATCTGTTAATTTCAGAGCTAGAAACTATAAATTGATCCGAATGATTCTAAAGCCCCAGGTCTTTCATATGCACCCACTTTCCATGAACCTTTAACCCGATGAGGTGATCTGGTTCTTTTCAGGTAACTTCACCAGTGGCTCAATTCCCCAGGTGTCTACAACTATCCAGCTGCTATAAGTACAAAATTCTTACCAGTTCTTTTAAAAATGTGCCCAAATTCAGTCTTTCATTTTAGCATCTCCCTTTTCTTAACTAAAATTGTATCTTGTAAATGTATAATTTCACGAATCATATATTTCCTCTCCAAAGTCATCTTGTTCTGATGTAGTTTCAACGTATTTCTTCTTTCTGTAGTAATGCAGATAGGAGATCAGTATATTCTCTGGACATTAGATGGAAAATGCATACTTCTGCATTGAATTTTACCTGCAAGAACTACCCTATTGCTAATAGGCAATGGCTCTAACCTCTCTTCATTTTCAAACATTTCTGAGTAGAGGATAAAACCCCAATCCTCTCTGCCTCACTGTGGTTTCCATACTTACCAGTTTTATCTTAGATTATGTGGGAGAGCCTTTAACACTGCTTTTGTTCGAAATTTATAATTGTGAAATTGATATCTATCATTTTTTTATTATATAAAAGAGTCAATTCAGAAGGATTCTGTGGCTTTTCTGAAACAGGTGGTAGGACTTGAAACCTCTCTCAATTCTAATGATTGCACATTCAGTTTCCCCCAAATATATCATTCAAACTTAATTAATTTAAAATTAAAAGTTGAAAACAAAGTAATGCAACTGCTGGACTACATATAACATATGTGAAATTATTTTTGGAGACTTCATGGTCTGTCTCTTATACACATCTGATGGACGTGAGTCTGAGTGAACTCCAGGAGATGGTGATGGACAGGGAGGCCTGGCGTGCTGCGATTCATGGGGTCGCAAAGAGTCGGACACGACTCAGTGACTTAACTGAACTGAACCCACTCCAGTGTTCTTCCCTGGAGAATCCCAGGGATAGAGGAGCCTGGTGGGCTGCCGTCTATGGGGTCACACAGAGTCAGACACGACTAAAATGACTTAGCAGCAGCAGCAACTTCAGAATTTTTTAGTATAATTTTCTGTAAAATATGTGTTTCTGTTGGTGAACTTTTCCATGATTGTTCGGACAGAGGGTAGTGACGAGATCCATAGGAACTGGTATGTGTGAGGAAAACTAGACATTCAATTTATAAATGAAGAAACAGACTCTGAGTCATCAGTCAGTTCAGTTCAGTTCAGTCGCTCAGTCGTGTCTGACTCTTTGCGACCCCATGAATCACAGCACGCCAGGCCTCCCTGTCCATCACCATCTCCCGGAGTTCACTCAGACTCACGTCCATCGAGTCCTTGATGCCATCTAGCCATCTCATCCTCAAAACTTAATTAATTTAAAATTAAAAGTTGAAAACAAAGTAATGCAACTGCTGGACTACATATAACATATGTGAAATTATTTCTGTAGACTTCATGGTGTGGAATTTATCTTTGCCTCAACTAGCAGATTGTTTTATCATAAAACTTTTTTTATGTAGGAAGTCAGAGGTTCAGATTCAGCAGAACTCTGCAACCTACCTCTGTTTGTAAGTTTAACTGATAATAACCTTTGAAGCTAAATTCATCCTTTAAAGCAAAGTAAATCTAAATTATATAGCTTTTCCTTTATATTCTAGTTCTTTGATGTATCTGCATCCCAAGTAATCAGAAATAGATTCAGTTTATTATCTTCTACTTCAGTTTATTTTCTCTCTACCTTTACCAGATGGAAATGTCACCAGATAAAGATGTTAATCACATGTGATGTTAGTGTGAGAATGACAGGTAATTACTGCTTTAACTCAAGTGCTCACACACTAATGGATTATTGAAAATCACTGATATCATTATCATAGACCACCAGGGGAAAAAAATGATTCAGAAATCCTGTATTAGACTGGCTGGGATGAGATACGCAATTACCTCCAAAGATGAAACATATATCATTGTCACTCCAGCCCCTTAGAGTGTGAACACTAAGGGAACAACACAAACCAAGGGAAAGTAAGAAATAACACTGGCATTTGAAATGTATGTGCAGTTTCTATGTGCTAAGGGAACTGAACTGGAAGATTTCCTGATAAAATATCATCACCTGTGCTTCCATTTATATGTGAAACATGGCCCTCCACATGCATGTTGAAACAATTATTTTGTATACAGCTCACCCTGTGAACTTCAGTACACAAAACTGAATTCACAGATACCTGGAATTAGAAGGAAATTTTAAAATATGTTCTTTTAGTTATGTCATATGTTGAATGACCCTACTCTGTAGCCCCATCCTTAAAGCAATCTGGATGTAGAGCAGTGTGTGGCAGTTTCAAGAACTCAATCCCAAATTCATTGTTTTTTACATATTTGGCAGAGTTCCTTCATCAACCCCCCTGTGTCTATTTAGTATTGCTGTAGACTTTTCATTTTTGTCTTCAGTGTTAGATTTCCCTAAGATCTCCCTTCCCTTATTAGCTCTTCCTTAAGGAAGGGGACTACAAATGGGAAAGCATCTAATTAGATTGTACAGTACTTATTAGGACACATTGGCTAATGGACCAGTACACGATGCAGTTTCCTGACATCTGCCTCTTCTGGCAATGAACTATTCTATGATCCACTTACTTAGATACTGTCCTGGTCTGTGCTTAGTCACTCAGTCGTGTCCCACTCTTTGCCACCCAAAATGGCAACGCACTCCAGTGTTCTTGCCTGGAGAACCTCAGGGACGGGTAAGCCTGGTGGGCTGCTGTCTATGGGGTCACACAGAGTTGGACACGACTGATGTGACTTAGCATAGGAGGATAAATACTAGACAGTTAAAATATGGTTGCTTAACTGGTATAAGGGAGGGAAAAAAGTTTTAAAATCACTATAATCAAAAATGAATACTATATCTTATTTATTAAATTAGTTGTTTCAAAGTGGGATAATGAATGCTTAAGTATGGCCATTCACATGAACTGAGCACTTGTGAAAGTGCTCATTAGTGAAACTCATTTATAAAGCAAGTTTTCCAGATAACAAGCATCATGAAACAATTCTACATTTTATCCTGATAATCCATTCTAATTTTTAAAATACAGAAATTATTTTAAGTACATAAAATACATTCTTTGTACAGCATTTCTATTTTTTAAAAAAGAGTAATATTTCAGATTCAGAAGAATGTTTAATAATATCAGTTGTTAGTAGATAACATGTCATTAAACCTGATAATTAAGGTTTTTAATTTGAGCAGATTTCCATGCTATAATGTTAATTAGATAAGATATAGTTATAAATGCTGTGTGTATATTGCACCCATTAACACATGCATGGGTGGGTCCTGAATAGATATGTAGAAATAGAGAGATGTGTCTCTCTGTGTGTGCTCTGTCATGTCCGGTTCTTTGAGGCCTCATGGACTGTAGCTCACCAGGTTCCTCTGTCCATAGAACTTTCTTGGCAAGAAAACTGGAGGGGATTGCCATTTTCTCCTCCAGGGGATCCGATCCCTATCCTGACCCAGGGACTGAACCCGCACCTGAGTCACCTCCATTGGCAGGCAGATTCTCTAAAACTGTGCCACCTGGGAAACCCCAGATAGAGAGACAGCTTTAGTTATATAAGTTTATGGAGGATGATGCTGATGGCTACTATTGATAAGAATAATTATATATCACCTCCAGAGTGGCAGTGCCAAAGCACACCATGTTCCTGATAGTAAGGTTGAAATAAGATTTATCTAAGAGGATTTTTTTAATCAAAAAATCCTTGAATTCTAGTTTGTGTGGTGAGGTCAGTAGGATATTATATCCATGATAATAATTCTGGTTGTAATATGGGGTGGTATATTCCAAAGATAACCTATTTTAACAACAACAAATCTTTAAGTTCATTAAATTTCAGAAGTAAGAGCTCACGAGTATATGTCTTCTATATTTAGCAGATCTTATGGAGAGTTATTATTAGACTATGAGTTACTGAAGCAAAAAAGAAAAAAATCCCTAGATTGATAAATAATCAATGTTTGCACCAATGGGCAATCTATAGGCCATTATGGATCTTTCCTTGGAGTGCCCACCATCACACACTAATCTGTTGTGCCATGTAATCATGAAGACAAACATACTGTAAAACTTTTCTTAAATCCAGAGCAGGCTTTAAGCTTCTATCAATACTAGAGTGTTATTTCCACTACAATATTAGTCTTTTTCAATATCACGCAATGATTGGTTTATTTACTTTTCTTTTTATAGGTCTCTATTTACCAATATGTGATTAGTAAGAAAATAATGGGAAAAAGAGATGACAGTGTCCTCTTGGTAATGATTGAGATAATATAAGAAAATTGTCAGAATCCATTTATATCTTAAGAATCTCCTACATCTCAATCTTTTATCCATGGGGTTTCCCCCAGTCATGTAAATTGTTAGTTGCCTCCTGGAACCAAGAATATTTTAAAACACTGGTGGAACAGATACTCATTTTGAAGAATCCTTAATATTTGTCCTGGAAAATAAAAACAGAAAGGAGATACTTGGCAAAATGTATGGGTTTGCAAACAGAAAGGAAGTAGTCACCACTTGGTATCCATGGTAACTTGGATCCAGGACCCCCCAAATACCAAATGGATGCTCAACTCTGCTATATAAAATGGCATGGTATTTTAATGTAACCTACGCACATCCTCACCTGTGCTTTAATACATCTCTTAAATCCATCCATGGGATTTTCCAGGCAAGAGTACTGGAGTGGGTTGCCATTTCCTTCTCCAGGAGCTCATCCCAACCCANGCAATGATTGGTTTATTTACTTTTCTTTTTATAGGTCTCTATTTACCAATATGTGATTAGTAAGAAAATAATGGGAAAAAGAGATGACAGTGTCCTCTTGGTAATGATTGAGATAATATAAGAAAATTGTCAGAATCCATTTATATCTTAAGAATCTCCTACATCTCAATCTTTTATCCATGGGGTTTCCCCCAGTCATGTAAATTGTTAGTTGCCTCCTGGAACCAAGAATATTTTAAAACACTGGTGGAACAGATACTCATTTTGAAGAATCCTTAATATTTGTCCTGGAAAATAAAAACAGAAAGGAGATACTTGGCAAAATGTATGGGTTTGCAAACAGAAAGGAAGTAGTCACCACTTGGTATCCATGGTAACTTGGATCCAGGACCCCCCAAATACCAAATGGATGCTCAACTCTGCTATATAAAATGGCATGGTATTTTAATGTAACCTACGCACATCCTCACCTGTGCTTTAATACATCTCTTAAATCCATCCATGGGATTTTCCAGGCAAGAGTACTGGAGTGGGTTGCCATTTCCTTCTCCAGGAGCTCATCCCAACCCAGGGATCAATCCCTCATTGTAGGCAGCCGCTTTTATAGTCTGAGCTACCAGGGATGTCAAGTCACCTCTAGTTTACTTGTAATACCCAATAAAATGTAAAGTTGTACACACAATCTAAATGCTGTATAAATAACTGCTGGTGCAAGCAAACTTTAGTTTTTAGAACTCTCTGAATTTCCCCCGAACCACCAAAATGATTTTCATTCCCCAGTTGGTTAAATCTATGGATGAGGAACCCATGGATTCAGAGGGATGACTGTATAGTATATCTCCAAGACAGAATAAACACAGGAAAGAGTCTAAGGCCTGAACTCTAGGTGGGTAAGTTGGCCTAATAAGCAGATACTTCAGGTCAGTTCAGTTCAGTTGCTCAGTCGTGTCCAATACTTTGCAACTCCATGGACTGTAGCAAACCAGGCCTCCCTGTCCATCACCAGCTCCTGGAGCTTATTCAGACTCATGTCCATCAAGTCGGTGATGCCATCCAATCATCTCAGCTTCTGTTGTCCCCTCTCCACCTGCCTTCAATCTTTCCCAGCATTAGGGTCTTTTCCAATGAGTCAGCTCTTTGCATCAGTTAGTCAAGGTATTGGAGTTTCAGCTTCAGCATCAGTCCTTCCAATGAATATTCAGGACTGATCTCCTTTAGGANCAAGGAGTAAGCGTCTTTTAATTTAATGGCTACAATGACCATCTGCAGTGATTTTGGAGCCCAGAAAAATTAAGTCAGCCACTGTTTCCACTGTTTCCCCAGGCCCTCCCAGATTCTAGGGAATGGGGCACATACTCTACCTTTCCACTGAAGAATGCCTAAGAATTTGTTTAGGTGTTTTGAAATGCAGATGTATAGATCTTTACAAAAGAAGAAATTCTAAAGGGAGTTTGCATATGTATCTGTGTATGTGTGTGTATATATACCCACCTATTTAGACATTCAAATACTAGCAACACAAAAAAAGTGACAAATTATACTTGTTCCTGTATGATTATATTGTCACCTATAGGAGGATAGTTGACTGAGTGACTTCACTTTCACTTTTTACTTTCATGCATTGGAGAAGAAAATGGCAACGCACTCCAGTGTTCTTGCCTGGAGAACCTCAGGGACGGGTAAGCCTGGTGGGCTGCTGTCTATGGGGTCACACAGAGTTGGACACGACTGATGTGACTTAGCATAGGAGGATAAATACTAGACAGTTAAAATATGGTTGCTTAACTGGTATAAGGGAACTCCAGTGTTCTTGCCTGGAGAACCTCAGGGACGGGTAAGCCTGGTGGGCTGCTGTCTATGGGGTCACAGAGAGATGGACATGACTGACGTGACTTAGCATAGGAGGATAAATACTAGACAGTTAAAATATGGTTACTTAACTGGTATAAGGGAGAGAAAAAAGTTTTAAAATCACTATAATCAAAAATGAATACTATATCTTATTTATTAAATTGGTTGTTTCAAAGTGGGATAATGAATGCTTAAGTATGGCCATTCACATGAACTGAGCACTTGTGAAAGTGCTCATTAGTGAAACTCATTTATAAAGCAAGTTTTCCAGATAACAAGCATCATGAAACAATTCTACATTTTATCCTGATAATCCATTCTAATTTTTAAAATACAGAAATTATTTTAAGTACATAAAATACATTCTTTGTACAGCATTTCTATTTTTTTAAAAGGGTAATATTTCAGATTCAGAAGAATGTTTAATAATATCAGTTGTTAGTAGATAACATGTCATTAAACCTGATAATTAAGGTTTTTAATTTGAGCAGATTTCCATGCTATAATGTTAATTAGATAAGATATAGTTATAAATGCTGTGTGTATATTGCACCCATTAACACATGCATGGGTGGGTCCTGAATAGATATGTAGAAATAGAGAGATGTGTCTCTCTGTGTGTGCTCTGTCATGTCCGGTTCTTTGAGGCCTCATGGACTGTAGCTCACCAGGTTCCTCTGTCCATAGAACTTTCTTGGCAAGAAAACTGGAGGGGATTGCCATTTTCTCCTCCAGGGGATCCGATCCCTATCCTGACCCAGGGACTGAACCCGCACCTGAGTCACCTCCATTGGCAGGCAGATTCTCTAAAACTGTGCCACCTGGGAAACCCCAGATAGAGAGACAGCTTTAGTTATATAAGTTTATGGAGGATGATGCTGATGGCTACTATTGATAAGAATAATTATATATCACCTCCAGAGTGGCAGTGCCAAAGCACACCATGTTCCTGATAGTAAGGTTGAAATAAGATTTATCTAAGAGGATTTTTTTAATCAAAAAATCCTTGAATTCTAGTTTGTGTGGTGAGGTCAGTAGGATATTATATCCATGATAATAATTCTGGTTGTAATATGGGGTGGTATATTCCAAAGATAACCTATTTTAACAACAACAAATCTTTAAGTTCATTAAATTTCAGAAGTAAGAGCTCACGAGTATATGTCTTCTATATTTAGCAGATCTTATGGAGAGTTATTATTAGACTATGAGTTACTGAAGCAAAAAAGAAAAAAATCCCTAGATTGATAAATAATCAATGTTTGCACCAATGGGCAATCTATAGGCCATTATGGATCTTTCCTTGGAGTGCCCACCATCACACACTAATCTGTTGTGCCATGTAATCATGAAGACAAACATACTGTAAAACTTTTCTTAAATCCAGAGCAGGCTTTAAGCTTCTATCAATACTAGAGTGTTATTTCCACTACAATATTAGTCTTTTTCAATATCACGCAATGATTGGTTTATTTACTTTTCTTTTTATAGGTCTCTATTTACCAATATGTGATTAGTAAGAAAATAATGGGAAAAAGAGATGACAGTGTCCTCTTGGTAATGATTGAGATAATATAAGAAAATTGTCAGAATCCATTTATATCTTAAGAATCTCCTACATCTCAATCTTTTATCCATGGGGTTTCCCCCAGTCATGTAAATTGTTAGTTGCCTCCTGGAACCAAGAATATTTTAAAACACTGGTGGAACAGATACTCATTTTGAAGAATCCTTAATATTTGTCCTGGAAAATAAAAACAGAAAGGAGATACTTGGCAAAATGTATGGGTTTGCAAACAGAAAGGAAGTAGTCACCACTTGGTATCCATGGTAACTTGGATCCAGGACCCCCCAAATACCAAATGGATGCTCAACTCTGCTATATAAAATGGCATGGTATTTTAATGTAACCTACGCACATCCTCACCTGTGCTTTAATACATCTCTTAAATCCATCCATGGGATTTTCCAGGCAAGAGTACTGGAGTGGGTTGCCATTTCCTTCTCCAGGAGCTCATCCCAACCCAGGGATCAATCCCTCATTGTAGGCAGCTGCTTTTACAGTCTGAGCTACCAGGGATGTCAAGTCACCTCTAGTTTACTTGTAATACCCAATAAAATGTAAAGTTGTACACACAATCTAAATGCTGTATAAATAACTGCTGGTGCAAGCAAACTTTAGTTTTTAGAACTCTCTGAATTTCCCCCGAACCACCAAAATGATTTTCATTCCCCAGCTGGTTAAATCTATGGATGAGGAACCCATGGATTCAGAGGGATGACTGTATAGTATATCTCCAAGACAGAATAAACAGAGAAAAGAGTCTAAGGCCTGAACTCTAGGTGGGTAAGTTGGCCTAATAAGCAGATACTTCAGGTCAGTTCAGTTCAGTTGCTCAGTCGTGTCCAATACTTTGCAACTCCATGGACTGTAGCAAACCAGGCCTCCCTGTCCATCACCAGCTCCTGGAGCTTATTCAGACTCATGTCCATCAAGTCGGTGATGCCATCCAATCATCTCAGCTTCTGTTGTCCCCTCTCCACCTGCCTTCAATCTTTCCCAGCATTAGGGTCTTTTCCAATGAGTCAGCTCTTTGCATCAGTTAGTCAAGGTATTGGAGTTTCAGCTTCAGCATCAGTCCTTCCAATGAATATTCAGGACTGATCTCCTTTAGGATGGACGGGTTGGACCTCTTTGCAGTCCAAGGGACCCTCAAGAGTCTTCTCCAACGCCACAGTTCAAAAGCATCAATTCTTCAGTGCTCAGCTTTTTTTATAGTCCAACTCTCACATCCATACATGACCACTGGAAAAACCATAGCCTTGACTAGACGGACCTTTGTTGGCAAAGTAATGTCTCTGCTTTTTATTATGCTGTCTAGGTTGGTCATAACTTTCCTTCCAAGGAGTAAGTGCCTTTTAATTTCATGGCTGCAATCACCATCTGCAGTGATTCTGGAACCCCCCAAAATAAAGTCTGTCACTGTTTACACTGTTTCCCCATCTATTTGCCATGAAGTGATGGGACAGCATGATATGATCTTAGTTTTCTGAATGTTGAGCTTTGTGCCTACTTTGTCACTCTCCTCTTTCACTTTCATCAAGAGACTCTTTAGTTCTTCTTCACTTTCTGCCATAAGGGTGGTGTCATCTGCTATCTAAGGTTATTGATATTTCTACTGGCAATCTTGATTCCAGCTTGTACTTCATCAAGCCCAGTGTTTCTCATGATGTACTCTGCATATAAGTAAAATAAGAAGGGTGACAATATAAAACCTTGACATACTCCTTTCCCAATTTGGAACCAGTTCATTGTTCCAAGTCTGGTTCTAACTGTTGCTTCCTGACCTGCATACAGGTTTCTCAAGAGGCAGGTCAGGTGGCCTGGTATTCCAAACTCTTGAAGAATTTTCCAGCGTTTGTTATGGTCCACACAGTCAAAGGCTTTGGCATAGTCAGTAAAGCAGAAGTAGATGTTTTTCTGCAACTCTTTCCTTTTTAAGGATCCAATGGATGTTGGCAATTTGATCTCTAGTTCCTCTGCCTTTTCTAAATCCAGCTTGAACATCTGGAAGACAATATAAAACCTTGACATACTCCTTTCCCAATTTGGAACCAGTTCATTGTTCCAAGTCTGGTTCTAACTGTTGCTTCCTGACCTGCATACAGGTTTCTCAAGAGGCAGGTCAGGTGGCCTGGTATTCCAAACTCTTGAAGAATTTTCCAGCGTTTGTTATGGTCCACACAGTCAAAGGCTTTGGCATAGTCAGTAAAGCAGAAGTAGATGTTTTTCTGCAACTCTTTCCTTTTTAAGGATCCAATGGATGTTGGCAATTTGATCTCTAGTTCCTCTGCCTTTTCTAAATCCAGCTTGAACATCTGGAAGTTTATGATTCATGTATTATTGAAGCCTGGGTTGGAGAATTTTGAGCATTACTTTACTAGTGTGTGAGATGAGTGCTATTGTGTGGTAGTTTGAGCATTCTTTGGCATTGCCTTTCTTTGGGATTGGAATGAAAACCGACCTTTTATAGTTCTGTGGCCACTGTTGAGTTTTCCAAATTTGCTGGCATATTGAATGAAGCATTTTCACAGCATCATCTTCCAGGATTTGAAATAGCTCAACTGGAATTCCATCACCTCCACTAGCTTTGTTCATAGTGATGCTTTCTAAGGCCCACTTGACTTCGCATTCCAGGATGTCTGGCTCTAGGCTGGTGATCACACCATCATGATTATCTGGGTCATGAAGATGCTTACAGCCAGTTGAATGCTAGGTCTGTTGAATATCTGATGGAAAAGGTGACTATGGACAAAGCAAAGAGTAACCAGGGAAGAATATATGTGTTGGTACATTTCAGCCTATCTTGCTTTTTCTTTTTTTAGGAGCAGCGCAGAGCCAGTCAGGCATTTTATTGAAATATTTTAACATAATTTGCATGTGTTGTTCTCATATCTGAGCAATGTTTTGTCTGGTTCACAGATCACCATGGGAGAGCAAGCTCAAGGGTTTGACAGGAGCTAAATGTACTTTTAATTCCATCAGTTCATGTTATCCTACTTTAGAATCTCAGTGCCTTCTCAACACTTAAATTAACCCACTCCAGTATTCTTGTCTGGAGAATCCCATGGACAGAGGAGCCTGGCAGACTACAGTTCATAGGGTTGCACAGAGTTTGGCACAACTGAAGTGACTTAGCATTCACATGCACACGTGCATGTATATATGTGTATATATATATGTATGTATATATAACTGAATCACTTTGCTGTACACTTGAAACTAACACAACATTGTAAATCAACTATACTCCAATAAAAACAAAAACAAACAAACAAACAAACTATACTACTAGCCTCAAGAGTCTAGCCCTCCCTTGCTCTTCAATCTTGCCTTTCAGCATGCATTTTATCACCTCATCACCCCAATCTTTCTTCCTCAAATGTACCATCACACTTTCCAAACATTGTATGACATAGGTTTTTCTCTGTTTGGGAAACTTATCTGCATATTTCCAAAGCATTCTTTACATTTCAGTTACACTTTCCATTCCTGGAGAAAGCCTTTCTTGTACTTTACAGGTCAAACTCCACCTCTGATGTGTTCTGAAAGGAACACCTACACATACTTTATGAGTTATCACAATTGCAATTATATTTTGTCATACGTACAGTCTGAGGCAAGTATGAATTTTTGCTTACATAGTTTTTTGAGGACGATGGAAGTGAGGGAGGCAAGATATAAAAGGCAGAAAATAAAAAGCAAAAATGTAGACTCAGCTAGAGACAAGCTTTAATTTCTTCTGAAGGTTCTGAGTACAAAGTTCACCACAGAGTTAGTCCTACCTTGTACTAAGGAAGCAGCTTTTTGCAACATTCTTTATTATTGGTGGTTGACCAGTCATGGCTGAGAGAGGCTGTATTAGACTCTGGACCTAACTGGCTCCAGTATGTCCACAATCAATTCTGAGAGGAGGGCACCTTGTTCTCAAAAGCCTCAGGAGAGAAGATGGATGATTGCACCAGCTGGTAAAGGTGAACACCAGTAGTACACACCATATTTGCATCCAGCTACTCCTTTTGGTCATGAATACCTTTCTAAATCTAAAGTTATGACCAACCTAGACAGCATATTGAAAAGCAGAGACATTACTTTGTCAACAAAGGTCCATCTAGTCAAGGCTATGGTTTTTCCAATGGTCATGTATGGATGTGACAATTGGACTATAAAGAAAACTGAGAGCCGAAGAATTGATGCTTTTGAACTGTGGCGTTGGAGAAGACTCTTGAGAGTCCCTTGGACTGCAAGGAGATCCAACCAGTCCATCCTAAAGGAAATCAGTCCTGACTATTCATTGGAAGGACTGATGCTGAAGCTGAAACTCCAATACTTTGGCCACATGAGGCGAAGAGCTGACTCATTTGAAAAGACCCTGATGCTGGGAAAGATTGAAGGCAGGAGGAGAAGGGGACGACAGAAGATGAGATGGTTGGATAGCATCATCGGCTCAATGGACATGGGTTTGGGTATACTCTGGGAGTTGGTGATGGACAGGGAGGCCTGGTGTGCTAGTTCATGGCGTCTCAAAGAGTCAGACACGACTGAGCGACTGAACTGAACTGAACTGATGCCTTTTGGTCATAAATACCTTTCTAAATCTACAGAATACAAACTCCACAAAAGTCAAGATGGTATCTGTTTTATCTGCCACTGTACTCTGGGCATATAATAATATAATAGATAGTCAAGAATAAAGTATTTAAAGAAGGGGTAGATGAGTTGTTCCCTTGATGTGGGAAGCCTACAAAACTGTGAAATTGTAGGAAATAAAGTATGAAATTATATAAAACCCTTAGCATATTGAAAATGGCTGCTCCAGAGAAAACCATTGCCTAGAAACCCAGCAACACATAAATAGTGACCTCTTCACCTGGATAAGTATGTTTAACCATAGAACCTCATAGTTGAAAGGTACCTTTGCAGTATTGAGTCCAGTTCCTATTGGAACTTTTATATTTTCCTACTATGTCTGTCGTAAACAAAAATGTTCCTGTCTTAACCCATGTGGATGAAATAGTCATTGGAAGTAATGGAATAGCCATTACTTTACTGAAGTCTGTTGGACAAATACAATATTTAGTTCTAAGTCCAAAAACAAGTAAAATCCAAGCTCTCAAATTTTTGAAACTTTTTATTGTAGCAAATTTGTAATTCAGATAGCAAACAGCTAATTTACCTTGAATTTTTAGCTTAGGGCAAAATTCTATGAATTTTATCTAATATAATTAACTTATTTAAGCAGTGCCATATCACCCTGTACATATCAGAAATAGAAAATGGAAAACTTTAAGATAATTTAGCCCAATAGTTAGAAATATTTGGGTAAATGTATTTGTTCCCAGAAACAGATGTAGAATCATGTCATTTGGGATGGACATATAGCGCATAGGTCTGACTCTTCTCCTGCACAATGGGAGACATTACTTACTAACATTTCATGGCATTTCCTGATCTGCTCGCCTATAACAGGATCTCCCTTGGAAAAGCATGCCACTCAACTACTACCGGTTAATCACCACTGGCAATTATGATGGACCCACATATTGACTGTCTTTGCTGAAGGGGAAAGGCATTGAGGTTTACCTTGCCCTGCTGGTACCTGAGAGGAATGGTACCCTTTCTTCCTAGGCTTCGGGTTCTTCAGAACCAGGTGACAAAGCTAGTTTGGGTGTTTTCTCAGGCACTTTTTAGAAAAGCCAAAGAAAGCGTCACTACCAGCACCACTATCACCAATAACAGAATAATGCAAAGGAAATAGATTTTTAAAAGAAGCAAACGAAACCAAGAACATCAAAGTCCCACATTCTACTAATTCTTGTCAAGCAATTCAGAAAAAGGTCACAAGTGCTTCACTGCTGTGGTCTACGCAGGCTCATTTATTTCTTTTAAACAGTCTGTCCTGAAGTGTATTATTTTTTTTTTCCACTCACTGACAACCTTTGATTTTCAGTTCATTAAATAAGTGCTTATCTGTAAATCACAAAATAAAGTAATTCCTCAGCAAGACAAGCAGGCTGTGAAGAAACAAACACACTGAAGACAAATGAACATAATGATTGGATGCCCAAGGCCAGACTTTTTATTGGGAATCCTGCCCAGAAAATAAAACTACATAAGCTGATAATGGTTCATCTTCTTCCTGTATTTCTAAATCAATAGGTAAATTATATGAGATTATTTAGAGCAACAAAGGCCAAATTAATGTTCACTCATAGTTTTCAAATGTGATAGAAGAGAATCCCCATAATTTATTGGACTGCCTCAAGGCATCTCCATAACTTTATTCAAGTGGAATCTGTGTCCAGTTTGAATCCTTAGGAATGTGTTCCCCCATCATACTAAAAGTTTCCAAATTTTCAGACCTGAGCCCTACAGTGTGTTTGTTTCAGTTTTGTCAGTATTATCAAAATAGTTCCCTAATCACATAGCAGGGTAGCTAAAAGTTTTCAAGGGATCTTAGGTAAAATAGCTGGGGAGTGAACAGTATTATCTTTATATGTTATGAACATCTGGAGTGTCTCAGTAGCCACTGTCTCCAACAAGCTTTAGTTCAGTTCAGTGGCTCAGTCATGTCTGACTTTTTTTTTGTTACCTCATGGACTGCAACACACCAGGCTTCCCTGTCCTTCACTAGCTCACAGAACTTGCTCAAACTTATGTCCATGGAGTCTGTGATGCCATCCAACCACCCCATCCTCTGTTGTCTCCTCCTCCTCCTGCCTTCAATCTTTCCCAGAATCAGGGTCTTTTCCAATGAGTC
>SJYX01000588.1:214953-242230 GCA_006410675.1 Oreotragus oreotragus | reverse complement strand
ATAAAGTCTCCAATTCTTTCCATTGTTTTCCCATCTGTTTGCCATGAAGTGATGGGACCAGATGCCATGATCTTCATTTTTGTAATGCTGAGTTTTAAGCCAGCTTTTTCTCTCTCCTCTTTTACTTTTATCAAGAGGCTCTTTAGTTCTTCACTTTCTGCCATAGGGTGGTGTCATCTGTGTATCTGAGGTTATTGATATGTCTCTCATCAATCTTGATTCCAGCTTGTGCTTCATCCAGCCCGGCATTTCACATGATGTACTCAGCATATAAGTTAAATAAGCAGGGTGACAATATACAGCCTTGAAGTACTCCTTTCCCAGTTTGGAACCAGTCCATTGTTCCATGTCCAGTTTTAACTGTTGCTTCTTAACTTGCATACAGACTTCTGAAGGAAGTAGGTAAGGTGGTCTGGTATTCCCATCTCTTTCAGAATTTTCCAGTTTGTTTTGATCCACACAAAGCATTTGGTGTAGTCAATAAAGCAGAAGTAGATATCTTTCTGGAACTCTCTTGCTTCTCCTATGATCCAATAGATGTTGGCAATTTGATCTGTGGTTCCTCTGCCTTTTCTAAATACAGCTTGAACATCTGGAATTTCTCAGTTCACATACTGTTGAAGCCTGGCTTGGAGAATTTTGAGCATTACTTTGCTAGTGTGTGAGATTAGTGCAATTGTGCAGCAGTTTGAATATTCTTTGCCATTGCCTTTCTTTGGGATTGGAATGAAAACTGACCAAAAAAAACTTAAATTCTCGTTTCTAGTGGGTATTTTAAAAGTTAACTGTCTTTTCCATTATTTAGATACAAAATTTTCCATTTATCTTTAGGCAGGGAATATTCTTCCCTCTACCTTTTCTCAAATGAAGAAAACAGCGAAGAAAGTTCTGAGAGTCCTGATTCTATTAAACGTTAGCACTAGAATATAAAATCTTGTCCTCCAAAACAAGCACAACGAATTCTTCTGCCTAAAATATAAGCATTTTCTTGAAAACATTTTAAAATCTGAATAATTACTGTAAGGTTCTTGGATAAATGAAAATGGCATTTTTGTGTGCTGCTGAACTTTCAAGAAAAAGTAGAATTGATTCTTATTAACAAAATGGCTAAAAGAAGTCAACAGAATGTGGCAAGCTCATCATCCACTACTGTGTTCTCTCCCCTTTTACTTACACTTTAAATGGTGAAAGGGAACTATTATTTGCTATTCGAAGGTTGTCTGTGAGATTTCTACTACCACTGCCATTTAAAATTCCAATTGTCTCTTTACTGATCATAAGGTTAACTATCTTGTCTTATACTCCAAGTGAGTTGGAAAGATAGAAAAATAGATTTGAGGATAGACAAGACCCCTTGTTTCTTTCTCTGCTTTTCATTCAGATGCAGACATTTCAATTTATTTCCTTCTGGTGACTCATTTTACCCACAACTCTTATTATACCCTCTGTAAAAGGGAAATGATAATACCTTCTGTGAAAATTTGGCATTCAGATTAATTGAAAAGTACACATAGAGAGCCTAGAATGTTACATGAAACATAGTTTAAATCCAACAAACGTCATCTCCCATCTCTCTCTTATTCATTCAGATGCAGACATTTCAATTTATTTCCTTCTGGTGACTCATTTTACCCACAACTCTTATTATACCCTCTGTAAAAGGGAAATGATAATACCTTCTGTGAAAATTTGGCATTCAGATTAATTGAAAAGTACACATAGAGAGCCTAGAATGTTACATGAAACATAGTTTAAATCCAACAAACGTCATCTCCCATCTCTCTCTTAGAAAATATATTAATATCAGAAAAACACCAAATGCTAGTTGACTTTTAAGTTTTTTAATTAATTAATTAATTTTTGGCTGTGCTGGGTTTTTCTTGCTGCACAGGCTTCTCCCTGGTTGTGGCAAGTGGGGGATACTCTCTAGCTGTGCACGGGCTGCTCATTGTGGTGGCCTCCCTTGCTGTAGAAGACAGGCTCTAGGGTGCTGAGGCTTCAGTAGTTACAGCTCCCGCACTCTAGACCACAGGCTCCACAGCTGTGGTACATGGGCTTAGTTGCTCTGTGGCATGTGGGCTCCTCCCAGATCAGTGATCAGACCTGTGTCTCCTGCACTGGTAAGTGGATTCTTTACCACTGAGCCACCCGGGAAGCCCCCGCTAACTGAGTTTTTAAAATGATTTCTAAAAAAAATACAAAATTCCCTATATTTCAAGTCTCACCATGTATCAACTTCATGATACATTTAAAAATTATCAATCCATTCATTCATTTCTTTGCTTACATTCACTTATTTGCCTACTAAAATCTTATAAAGTACTGCTTACTATTTGTGACCCAGGGATAAAATTGAGTTAGTTAGCGTATTAATTTTCCAGAGTTAGTACCACAAACTGAGTGTCTATAACAACAGAAATTTGTTGTCTTACAGTTGTGGTGGTGAGAAATGTGAAATCAAATTGTTGGCAGAGTTAGTTTCTTTTGAAAGCTGCGAGGAAAGATTCTGTTCCAGACATCTCTCTCTGGCTTGCAGATGTCTGTCTTTATGTTCCTATGACATTCTCCTTGTCTATGAGTCTCCTCCTGTTTTTCCCCTATCACGAAGGGAAACCAGTCATATTGGATTAAGGCTCACCCTAATGATCTTATTTTAACTTAATTGCCTCCGTAAAGACTGTGTCTGTAAGGAAGGTCATATTACGAGTTACTGGGCATTAGGATGTCAATAAAAATTTATTGGAGGGCATAATTCACCCATAACAGAATTAAGAACTTATACTCTATTGAGAGATCCAAAAACGTATGTTAATAAACACTTGAACATTATGTAGCATGGACTCTGTTCAAAGGAGTTACATACGGGGAGAAAGAAGAGGTTGGATATATAAAAATTTATTGTTTTTTAGCATTAAAAACAAAGGCTGGATTTCTTTTTACAAGACAGATAAAGTAAAATTTGCTCTATTCTGCTCAAATCCTCCAGGCACTGGCTGTCTGATCATATTCATGGGTCCTGAGCTGTTTATTCCTGTTATTTTTTAATGGAAGAACAAAACCAACTCTGGAAACTTTTTACCTCAAAAATGCATGTGACTTTTTATTTAAAGCACAAGAATTGCCAGTATTTTCTAAGAATTATTTGTCCATTTGGATTAACCTTATTTTAAAAGGATAAAATGCCTATTTTTATGAGGACTAAAATCAAGGAAAATGAACAGCAATCTGCAGGAGACTGCAAATCATATATTTGGTTGAACAAATCAATCTGTATGATAATTTGAGAAAACCAATTGTGTAGACTAGTCTTTATTAATTTTTAGAGAAGTACACTAGATACTTGATATTTTAATCACATGAGCAATGTTCATTATTTCCTCTATTCTGATGGAGGTTCACAGTAATGCAAATGTATAATAATGCCATTTAACTTACAATACGAATTTGAGCTTTTCAACTCTAAAAATATATTTTTAAAACTCAGCAACATAAGCCAGAACATGACCCTGCAGAATTTGGAAGGAATTTTGTTTTTTGTTTCCTTTGTTTGTTTGTTTAATCACACTCGTAAATATGTGGTGCTCCTTTCACGAGGCATAAAACAGGATTTTACTCCCACCACTCTTCTATTTCAAGATGTTCATCATGAATTCAAATATAACTGAAAGATGTTCTTATCATCATGCCACCAATGTCACAATGCCTGAAGATATGCTGAAATCCTAAAAGTCACTATGTATTCAACATCCTCTTTTGTAGATTCCTCCCTTCGGATTCTTTTCCTGACATTTTTCAAGAAATAGATCATATTTTGGACACACAGTAAAATTTAGCTCCAGGCATGTAAGTGCCTCTTCCTAACCTCCTTTTCCCCTAGCTGGTATTCATTTTTATCTCCAAAGTAAAGGACATTTCTTCGTTCCCACCAACATCCTGAATAAGTAGTCCTTGAGATCTGTTACAAAAGTCTTAAAAAAAAGCGCATATATAATTGATTTCAACCAGTCACACTCATACCCAATTTATAAGTTTTGTTACTGTTTCCTTGAATTAGGGGAACTCTGTCATTTAAAAGCATGCTATCAGAAACATAGAAACAGCCAAGAGCTGAAAATATATAACCTCAAAAGCCTAGCAATTCCACTAATAATCACTCAATGAAAATTCATGAACATGATTACCAAAACACATATACCAGGTACATGGATATATTCAGTTAGTAAGCAAGCACTTTTTAAGCTGCATATTTAGGATTATTGAATCTTTCCATGTGTAACTATTAAGGTGAGGTTGAGAAAACTTTATAGGGAAACAGGAAAGTCTACCTCTTAAAGAACATCTATGTATTTAATCCGGGGAAGGCAACGGCACCCCACCCCAGTACTCTTGCCTGGAAAATCCAATGGATGGAGTAGCCTGGTGGGCTGCAGTCCATGGGGTCGCTAACAGTCGGACAGACTGAGCGACTTCACTTTCACTTTTCTCTTTCATGCATTGGAGAAGGAAATGACAACCCACTCCAGTACTCTTGCCTGGAGAATCCCAGGGATGGGGGAGCCTGGTGGGCTGCCGTCTATGGGGTCACACAGAGTCGGACATGACTGAAGTGACTTAGCAGCAGCAGCAGCATGTATTTAATCTGTTGATCCATCATCTATCTATAATGTGCATATGTATGTATTAGGGATGGGATCATAGTATTTCTTTCATCACTGCTCTTCAGTTTTTTAAAGACTAATGTTTGCAAAGGATTCTGCACTTTCTGCATCTTCCATTCTTAGAAGCAGCCAAACCAGGATTTTCTGCCTTGCATAGTGTTTTAGCCTAAAGTAGGTCAATATCACCACTGAGAAAAACTAGGTAGGATTAGAAGTTCTGGTTCAAATTGAAAAGATGATCTCCAAAACTCTGAAACACGTTGATCACTAAAGCCCTCATAGGAATACATACTGTATGTAGAAGAGAGACTTTGGGATGTTAGAGGGATGTAAATAATATTTTATATTCATTTTCATGGATTCAGGAAATAATGCTACTGCTAAGTCACTTCAGTCGTTTCTGACTCTGTGCAGCCCCATAGACAGAAGCCCATCAGGCTCCCCTATCCCTGGGATTCTCCAGGCAAGAACACTGGAGTGGGTTGCCATTTCCTTCTCCAAGGCATGAAAGTGAAAAGTGAAAGTGAAGTCGTTCAGGAAATAATATGAATGCCTAATTTTATACACGCACTGTATAGTCCATAAATTCAGTAGAGAAACAAAGATGGGTATGGTTTGTAGTTTCTGCTCTTGCATAGCTCTTTCTCTTAACAGGAGAGACAGATAGGTAAAGAAATAATTACCATATCACAGAGAGTCTTAATCTGAAGTTTACTGACCCTTAAGTGATAAAGGAGACTATTGCTGACATCTGTGTTTCTATCAAAGTAGCATATTAGCTTTCTAAGGGGTCATGCTATACTGCAAGTACATCATCTATTTAGGGAATCAATATTTTGCCTTCTCTTCTTACCCTCTTAGCTGTCACACACACACACACAACACACACAACAGTGAAATGGATTTGGAAAAAAGTTGGTTCAAATAGGAAAGCATTGCTGTATATAAATCACAGTAGTCCCAAAGAGTAACTCAGATAATTAGAATGTTTTATCTGTAACTGCCCTACTTCTAAAACGCTTGCTCAGGCTACTACTATTCAAACATCTCAGCTATCTAAATACTGCTGATATTTCATTAATTTGGTGAACTTAAAGTCTATTTATTGGCAATCTTCTTATCAATGCCCTTGGTGATATTGCTAATGATCAAGAAACTGTTAGTTAGCCTTAATATATGTATGAAATCTTAACTCCATACTGTAGCCAGGCTCAACCAATTGATCTGTGTTGGTTCATAATATGCTACCTGTTGGTCACTGCTTTTCAATTCTAAGTTTAGAAAAAGGAAATCACACATTTAGGAATTGAGTATGGACTTCAGAATAAATTATAAATGGATTGTCAAGAAAGCATATTCTTTATATAGTAAAAATAAAAATCAAATAGAGTCCATGAGTTTGGGGACATTTTTATCGTAGAGGAGTGCATTCTGTAAGCAATACCTGTTCTTTACTATTTCCCAAGCCTCCACTATGTGTCAGGCACTGTGTCAGTTCCTGGAGAAATGAGGATGAATACGAATATGCCCATGACCTTGAAGACCTTGCGATCTCATAACTGAGACAAATTAAGCCAATAGTGGTGAGACAGTGATATGGGCACTTGGGTATTGGTAGGTACAAGGCACAGTGAGGTGCTTACCTCTGTCAACGGGTGAAGATTTTATTGGAATCATTAAGGGATACTTTATAGAAGTGACCTTAAACTCTCTTGAAAGACATTTCAGAGTTAGATAAGAGCAAAAAAAAAAAAAAAAAATGGTAAAGGAGTCCAGGTTAGGCCTGGAGGCAAAAGGGGAATAAGGCCAGTCATACATTCAGGTCTTTCTGAATGCAGAATACTTGTTTGAGCCCACAGATTTATATTCAGCAAAAAACTTGAGATAAGTCACTTAAAGCTCTGAGTCCATGTCAAAAATCGTATTCCAACTTCCTTCTCCTGGACAAGTTGTCTTGTCTCCAGTTGCTGAAAAATTACATTCTGCAGCTTTCTTTCTCCAGTATTGACAAATGGTTAAATGGAAAGGGAGGTCAAAAAAGGAAATCAATGTGATTTTACACAGTCCTCATTACTAGGTCAACCATGTCTTCTGTGTGCATACTCAAGCTGGTTTCCTTGCTCTCAGTCAGGCTTTTAAAAGGTTGCTTGCTGGCTGAACTGTCAGCTCAGGGAGAGAAAAAATTAGTTTTCAAAATCGGTCTCCAATAAAGAAAAGTTGCGGAAAACCTCACACACCGCATCTATGATTCTATTTTTAATTATCATCATTAACGTAAAACCGAGGAGGAACCACTAATTGTCTGGTCCTTTCCATTAAAAATAAAGAACCATAAAGATTTGCTGCTGGAAGGGTCTTTAGGGATCATCCATGTCAAATATCCTTTCCCCCTTTATTTTATAAAAATGGAAATTGGTGCACAGAAAAGTCAAGTGGCTTGCCCAAGGTGACAAATTAAGCTAATGGCTGAACCTGAGCTGGGTCCCAGTAGAATGTGTTCAGCAGCCTAGGAATTCGAATCTGCAGAGCCAGGGAGAAACATTTGAGTTACAATTTATTTCTTTAAAAACAAAGCTTAATATTTAACATACAAATTTTATGTGATATCACCTTGTAGCTATTTATCTGTGGCTTTCCCTGAGTCTGTGTGTATTGGGTGAGGAGGACATTACTCTTTATTCTTTAGCATCTCCAACACAGTGGTTCTCAAAACTGGCTGCACATAAAGATCACTTTAAAAAAATCAGTATCCAGTCTCCCCTCCATGGCAATTCTAATTTAATTGGCCTGGGATGGTATCCTAACATCTGTATATTTAAAGTTCCCTACATGACTCTAATGCAAAGTCAGTATAGAAAACAGTTGCTTTGACCCAGCATCATAATGAGGATTCAGTTTTTCACAAACCCATATTCACATACCACGTTACTGTTATTTACTTTTTTCTTCTTCTTACTAATATTTAAGTTATGTAAATTTATTTTAATTTTATGTCACTCTGACGAATGATAAATACCTATTTTAAAATGAAATAAACATGATATAACCAAAGTATGACTGTTAAATATTAGATAGATAACATTGCTTATCTGAAACTTTGAACTTAAAACCTTTCTTTACTGAACATGGAGATACCATATATAAGAAAAATGGTTAAGATGGTCACATGACACCAAGACACTCTTCCTGATATGAGTGGATAGATTGACATAAAAGTGTAAAGGGCATATTTTTCAAAACATGGCTGTTCTCTTACAGTATCATCTTACAATATGAGTGGTAAATGTCCCATACTTTGATAACCTGTGATTTAACATACAGGAGGATGCATGGAATTTTGCCTTTATTTCGTGCACCTGCAAACACATCAAGGCACTCACCTTTTGTCTTGGTTTTTCCTGTTTCTCTTAGTGAGCTATGAACCACACTGCACTGCCTAAAGTTGATGATTTCTAACTACATTTAACTCCCTGGGTATCTTGATGCTTCTTTCATGAGGAACCTATAACAAAATGCGGTAAGGCAGGTCCACTCCTCCTATTTCCCTCTTCCTTCCAAAATTCCAGAGACAGCCCACTAGATTAGTCAGGTATATCACTGGGTTTGAGAAATTTGAGGGAATTATCAAACAGAGGAAATGAGAAGTCAAGTTTAAGTCGACTACATTCTGCTGTCTCAAATGAAGACATTTGAATAAATAGGCCCCCCAGTAAGGAAGAGACCTAGCAATATGTCCCTGCCAGAAATGGGACACCAATGAATCGGCCGTCACAGCCTGAGAGGGCAGGAGAGGAGGTAGAGGTGGTGAGGGAAGGACAGTGGCAGACACCACACAGAGCACGGGTCACATACATGCTCGTCACAGTCATGTTCCCCAGTTTTGTTTTGTTTTTTTTTGGAGAAACTTTTATGCTTGGAGACCTCTAGCTAGCCTTCTCAAGGCAAATGATCAGACTCGCTTCTTGTGTCTGCAGTCAGCTTACAAGGTTAAACATTTCCATACTGTCTCTGGGGTGTTCTTTAATTTTGTCTGTTTAATCTTTATTTTTCCCCTCTCTCACCTTCCCCTTCTCTGTTTTTGCTTTTTGTTATTTGTCCAGACTCCAAGGCCATCTCCCTCATATACAAATAATTAACATTTGAAATAATCCTTTGAAAAGACATATGTATACCCTTAACCCCAAAGCCCCCACTTTCCCTATACCCACTCTCCACGAAGTGATCAGTCTCCCTAAATCCTTCCCCTTTTACTCCCTTCGGAGCTGCTCTGCGTTGTGAGTGGTGCTCAGATTGCTGCAGGATGGATGTGCAGGTCTGAGGTCTCAGATCCCGGGAAGCAAGGTGGACAAGTCAGGGTTGCCTTTCACTCACAACAGCAGGTGTGCTACCCGACAGCTGTATCTCCCTTACAACCTCACCACCAGGCTGAACTGCAGGCTTGCCAGTTCCTCTCACTATTCGGTTGAAGTACATGCCTCACTAGGATACAAACTGAACTCATCTCAAGGAAGGAGTCATTCTTAGAGTCAGCAAGATGCTTGCATCTTCCTTGGATCAGTGGTTCTCAACCTTAGTTACAAGTTCTAATCATCTTAGAACAACAGTACTAATAACTTAGCCCTACTAGAGATATATGTGCATACTCAGGATAGAGATTAGCTTAATATTTTTAAGCCATCTTGTGATTTAAATGCCTAACAGGTTTTATCCCATTATGCTTTGGAATTAGGTGCCTCTATTGTCACTTACTAAGAATCATTTAACATACTGTATTTATTTGGTTTCCTTAATTTTTTATTTTGGTTGTGGGCAATGCATGGAGCTATATTGCTCTTACTGTTCTTCAGTACTTTGGCTACCTGATGCCAAGAGCCAACTCATTGGAAAAGACCACAATGCCAGGAAAGATTGAAGGCGAAAGGAGAACTGGTGGCAGAGGAGGAGATGGTTAGATGGCGTCACTGACTCAACGGGCATGAATCTACGCAAGCTCTGGGAGACAGTGAAGGATAAGGGAAGCCTGGTGTTCTGTAGTCCATGGGGTCGCAGAGTCAGAGATGGCTTAGCAACTGAACGACAGCAACAGTGTTCTCCAGGTTCCCAAGGAGGAGCTCGAGGCACTATATAACATGCACGGATACACACATGTAGACATAAACACGCATACACATGCATTCTAAAATCCAACAGGGTCCCCTGTTGCTTTTAAAGGCCAGTGATCTTATGTGATCTGCTTCTTCAAACTCAACTTACAATCTTTCTTCTTTCCTGTTAGGCTCCAGACACCCCTAACACCATTTCATTTTGTGGAAGAAGCAAAGCTCCAGTTTTAAAGACTTTGCTCATGTTGCCCCAAAGGCCTGAGCAGTCATACCATTTTAGCCTCCTCAAACATACAGACACACATACACACCCTTTTAATGGTCAGAGTCATTCCTCAAATCTCATTTTAATGATTACTTTCTCAAAAAGTCCACCAATATCATGTTTCTCTATCATAAAACTACAACGTAGTGTTGATATGAATAACAACCTCTCACAGTATTGCATCTCAGTGTCACAGCTTCAAGCAAACAATAGTTTTATCCATGTTTTTTTAGAAGAAAGATAAAGGAGGAGGAAGGGTGGGTGGGAGAAAGGATGGACAGATGGAAGGAAGGAAAGGAGGAAGGAGGGGCAGTGGGAGAATGAAGGAAGGCAAGAAAGCGTATTCTTGGAATAAGACACCTCTCCTCTAGACAGGAAATCCAACATGTCTTCTTAAAACACAAAAATAACCAAAATAACAGTTTATTCTTACAAAGTCATCTATCTTGAGAACAGAATGTCTTTGATAGGCAATAGGTATATTCTGTATAAACTTCTACACTCTCAGACATTTCAATAATGCAGAGTTTCATTTATATCCATTATGAACTTAAAATAATTTTGAATTATTTTAATTGACTTGATCCTTAATTTATGGTGGTTACTTGACAATGGCCATCACTTCACTTTCCATTCATAAATCCATTCTATAAAAAACAACTTACACTTTCTCATGTGCTGCTTATATAGAACAGATATTTTGATAGCTGTAGCTAGCAGCAGTACAATCTGTTAGCACATTTGAAGAGATAAGGACAGAGAGCAGAAGTATTTGGCTTCCTTTTAGGCAAAATGAAGGTGGTTGTATGTTTGCAACACAGGCAAAGACAAGCTATTTATTGAAAATCTGGTATCTTATGGCTCAAATGAAGATGAGAATTTCAATACTGGCCAAATAGTCATCACTGTAATAAATGGAAAGGATTTATTGGTTTGCAGCAGAAGCAATTGTCTACATTGTATAAACATTTTAACTAAAATCAGAATATTCTCACTAGTAAAATGAAAACACAAAATGCAAATAAGGATGCCATTTTCAAATATTTTTATCTGAGCAGGGGAAGTGAGGGGGCTTGCCCTGTAAGGCATGACTCTGCTAAGGGGTACACAGCTATTAAACACAGCTCTGCAATGATGAGAAAACATTTTTACTTTAAGAAATAGATGAGTAAGTGTGTGACATACAGAAAAGCAGCTCCATCTTTTGTTTCTTATAAAGAAATTGTACCACTAATGCTCTCTCCACTTGCTGTCTGCCTCTGAAATCCCCTTATCCTCTTCTGATAGACAGACACAAATTGAATTACCAAACAAGCTTAAAAAAAAAAAAAAGAAAAAACCACCTAGGGGCAACCAATAACCTCTATTATCAAACACTGTCTCGCCACTGCCATCTTGTGGGCAGGATGCTACCATGCACTTCTTTTGGCCAAATCAGGGAAACCAAGTTGGTATCTTCCCAGGATTAAGAGTTAGAAACTGCAAACCAATAGACACTCAAAAGGAACAGAGGGGAAGCCTCTTCTACTGAGTTTCTGCTTAATGATACCAGCTGAACTATTTTCATATAAAGTTTCAGTTCAGTTCAGTGCAGTCGCTCAGTCGTGTCCAACTCTTCACGACCCCATGAACCGCAGCACGCCAGGCCTCCCTGTTCATCACCATCTCCCGGAGTTCACTCAGACTCACGTCCATCAAGTCAGTGATGCCATCCAGCCATCTCATCCTCGGTCGTCCCCTTCTCCTCCTGCCCCCAATCCCTCCCAGCATCAGAGTCTTTTCCAGTGAGTCAACTCTTCGCATGAGGTGGCCAAAGTGCTGGAGTTTCAGCTTCAGCATCATTCCCTCCAAAGAAATCCCAGGACTGATCTCCTTATACATATATTCCCCCACACACACCCCCCCCCCACTCCGCCAACAACTGCTGTTACAGTTAAAGGTCAGCAGAAAAGGCTTCCATTGTTTCTTTTAGTTTATATATGTTTATATGTAAGTGTACGTGTGTGTATATATAAAGTATATGAATATATATATTTGTTTATTTGGCTGTGCCAGTCTTAGTTGTTGCTGCTGCTGCTAAGTCGCTTCAGTCGTGTTCGACTCTGTGCGACCCCAGAGACGGCAGCCCACCAGGCTCCGCCGTCCCTGGGATTCTCCAGGCAAGAACACTGGTGTGGGTTGCCATTTCCTTCTTCAATGCATGAAAGTGAAAAGTGAAAGTGAATTTGCTCCATCGTGTCCGACTCTTAGCAACCCCATGGACTGCAGCCTATCAGGCTCCTCCGTCCGTGGGATTCTCCAGGCAAGAGTACTGGAGTGGGGTGCCATTGCCTTCTCCGAGTCTTATTTGAGACATGCGAAATCTTTAGTTGCAGATGAGAGCTCTTTGTTGCAGCCTATGGGATCTAGTTCTCTTAGGAGGGACTGAATCCCAAGTCTGCATTGGGAGTATAGCGTCTTAACCACTGAATCACCAGGCAAGTCCTTATATTTATATAACATATGTAAGTTAGTATACGCTCATAAGTGTGTATATATATATATATATATATGACTTTTAGTAAATAACTATTTACTGCAGATTATAAAATAAAACATGAAGCAGCGTCCCCAGGTATATTAAATTTATTATAAACACTTTAATGAGATAATAGGAAGCAATATCATACTATTTTTAAAATTCTGGGAGGCTATACACCCAAACATTCCTTGTAGTATGATAAGATTATGGGTGACTAATTTTTTTTTAATATTTGTCATCATAACTGCCTATCCTCCTCTCATCTCATCACCTGTCACTGAACAGGAAAAGCAGTTCCATTGAGACTGGTCATTTACAATGCAAGACCAGTTTTGAACTGCGACTGCAGTGTGCAAAAGTGATAATGAAGTCAGAGATGGCCTGGAAAAAGAGAAGAGACAGGATATGAAGTGACTGAAGGCATTTGACTTTGTCCACAATGTGAAAATGAAAAACTTTCCAGATCAAAATGTAGTGGAAAAGAGCTGGGTTGGGTGTCCAAATAACTTGTTTATAATTAAAAGTCTGCTTAAGTATGTGTTAATATTGGGAAAACATTTTACTTTTCTGGGAGAGTTTCACCATCTGTAAACTGAAGAGGTTAGAACAGTTAACTCAAACTTTTCTGAGCTTTTACACTGTTTGATGGTAAAACTGATGTTGGGATGGGATGATGGGAGCATAGTTGGCCCAAGTGATTTTGTCCTCTGTCTTGGTTGGGTTTTCAGTTACACGATTATTCTGCACTTGCAGGAGGTTAGATATGGGAATTAGATGGAGGGTTACTGTGGGCAGACATTTGAGGAAAGGGCTGTGGATGGAGGGAGTCATGAGGGCTGTGGTTCCTCCAGGTGCTGGGGGTACCTAGGACCTGGAAGGCAGATATGAAGCAAGTTTGAGAAGCAGCTCATTTTGTCTTCCAAGGCCCCATCTCTCCATTTAGATGTACAAACTCTATTCCTTATCAAAACTTGATCTCAAAAAGGTATGTTGAGCTAATAACATTAAAGAATAAGTCACCAATGCTACCTTAAAGGGAGGCTTCTTAAGTCAAATTAAAGCTAAAATTTCAAGTCAGGGGAAAAAATAACATCCTGTCGATTCTCCAAGAAATCAGGAAAAATATTTTTTGAGGTAGTAAAATTCTACTCCACCTGCTCAGACTGGTAGTTATGAGAGGAAATGTCTGTATATCCTCTGTTTATTTTAGATGGAACCCTTGTCTGTGTTTCCACCCAGGGGTTTAGAAAATAGGACACAATACGTTGATGGTGTCACATGCAATTAGTGAATTGCTAATGAGGCGACTCTAGCTCCAAAGGGGCATTTTAAATAAGCCCAAGAATATCTCATGTCTTCATAAATTGCTCTTATAAATTAATACGTACATACACGTAGAATACAAAAATGAAAATTAATTCTGGAAACAAGTACCATGGGCACACTGAGTTAGGTGCTAAGAATGAGGCAAGTGGGAAGTCCCATGCCATAGCGGTCACAGAGCTGATCAGTGCAGGATCAGATACAGGACATCTCACTGTGATAGGAAGGTAAGGAGAAAACAAGGTCTGTTTTAGAGAGTCAGGCTCAGAGTCAGGACAGGAAGGATCAGAAGCAGGTGTGATCAGATCCCACAGATGAGTCAGGCTGGTTTTTGAAGGAGCACAGGATTTTCTTTCATAAAAGAA
Source organism: Oreotragus oreotragus (assembly GCA_006410675.1). Lineage (NCBI taxonomy): Eukaryota > Metazoa > Chordata > Mammalia > Artiodactyla > Bovidae > Oreotragus > Oreotragus oreotragus. The sequence goes on along the minus strand of SJYX01000588.1, from coordinate 227,996 downwards.
ATAGTTGGAGCAAAGGTGGGCAGGTAGAAAAGAAAACTGAGGAAAAAGAGAACCACTTCTTGAGGACATAAAATGCTAGAACATACTTCCTAAGAGGTGGAGCTAGAGAGAAAGTTTTGGCCTGAAAACAATTTTGAAGGAAAATTTTACAACTTAATGAGAGGCCCATAGGCTTTTGTAATCAGTTATGAATTGAGGTCCCAACTTGAACCAGTTCCAACATAAGGAAAGAGAAATCACACAAAACAAGCTACCTCTTAAAGTTTTAATGCTGAGAATCCCTTTGGATCAGACCTCATTTCAGACCTGTACCAAATTAAACTGAAACTTTAGAACTTGTGCAGTCCAGTGGATATATGTGAGGTAAATAATGTGAGCCATATATGTAATTTTCATTTCTATAGTAGCCACATTACAAAGCAAAAATGATGAAATTAAAACCAAATTTAATCTATGAAATGTATCTAAAATAAACTTCTATACAATTATTAGTAGAATATTTTACATTATTTTCTAAACTAAGTTATTGGGATCCATTGTATATTTTACACTAACTGCACATCTTAATTTGAGCTAGTGATATTGCAAATCCTCAGTAGTTACAAGTGGCTAATATTGGACAATACTTGCTCCTGCTAGTAGAGAAAAAGTGATAAAAAATCGGTTAATTATGATGTTGGCTACGTACAAAGTTCTCTTTTAGAAGTTTTTATAAAGTTTCTCTCCTCTCGAGTCTGAAAGTTTTGCCATAAATGAGTGTTGAATTTTTTCAAATGCTTTTATCTACATTTGTGGACTGGAAAGTTCTTCACTCTTTGCTCTCTCAAATGTTAGATAAAATTCAGCAATGAGTTATCAAAAACACGTGTAATAAAATGTTTGGTTAAGACTGCTATGCTTTATCTATAAAGATTTGACTTGCATTGCATATTGCTCTGATCTGGGACTAGAGTTTGCTTTGTGAGGTTTATCATTAGAAACTTAAGGCTGTTAGTCCTCCTGTTACCCTTTTCATTGTGCGTTAGTCTTGTACAATCCTGTTTTTATGAACGCGTCCCTTTCTGGTTTCTGGCAGCGACAGCCATGGCCTGTTCACTGGTACAGGCACCAGATGCTCCCCTTTACTTCTCATCATCACTTCCCTTCTTGGGAGATCACCTATCCATCAGTATCTTCAGATTCAACCACCTCGGACTGAGCCCATCAGAGGCTCTGTTGGCAATGTCATTGGGACTGTTTGCAGCCTAATATATCTATCTTTGTGGTACCTCAAAACAGCACACACACCGCCTTAATTGCTACACCCTCACACCCACTGGGGACCACAAACAGAGAGTAAGCAGACTGGATGCACCCTGCAAGTCCTGTATTTGCATCATTTACTACAAGATTAATGAGAGCAGCTGAAAAGCCAGAAGTGTAGAAGAAAAACCATAGGTTTGGGTTTTAGAAAGCCTCCCATGCCACTTAAATAGAGTAATAACTTTACCCATAATAGCACAGTCTCTTGGGTAACATTAAGGCTTTTATTTTCGCATTACATTGTTTAGACACATTACTTACTGTCAATGAAAGCTTGAAACCTGAAAATAATATTGATTAAAAGGAAACCTCAAAATGGAAATGAATGTTTCTTTAAATGTTTAAAATGCAATTTTATATGGAGTAATCAAATTTAAAGTGCATATATGAGTGTGTGTGTATATATGCATATATGTGTCAGATACAGTAATTCTGAAGGAATGAATATTTTGATCTTAAATATCTCTGAAAATAACCATAGTAATAAATTACATGGCAAAGAAGGAATTAACTACCCAATAAAATCAACCAGAAAATACAAATCACAATAAGAAAGTAAAGTGAAAGTCGCTCAGTCATGTCTGACTCTTTGTGACCCCATGGACTATACAGTCCATGAAATTCTCCAGGCCATAATACTGGAGTGGGTAGCTTATCCCTTCTCCAGTGGATCATCCCAACCCTGGAATCAAACGGGGGTCTCCTGCATTGCAGGCAGATTCTTTACCAGTTGAGCTATCAGGGAAGCCTTACAACAAGAAAACCCTCACTGAAAAGCAACAAAATCCTTGTGTACTTGACATTAATTCCAGGCTCCTTGGATATGAAGCACTGTCATATCAGTATTTCAGTCCTGTGAAGTAAGCTGCAATGTGTTTCAGTTATTCCAATTATCAAAAACTGGATATTTGTATTATTTAAAGATGTACCAATTTCTTCCTTGAAATAAAATAATCCCTTATTGTAGTATTATTCAATTTTACTTGTGAAAATTCCATTGACTGTTTAAAATGGCATACATGTGGAGTAAAGTTGAATCCACATGCAGATTGTGGTTTTCTGGTGGAATCTAATGAACACAAAATCTGATGTTTGAAATCATGACATGAATCTAACTTAGGCTTCAACTCCTGATGTTAGGAAGTAGGTTAGAGGAGAGGAATCTTGGCCTGTCTCAACACCAATATCATCATAAGAGTCATGTGGAGAATGGATGCCAGTCTTAATTGAAACCATCAGGTCTTTCAAAGATGGCCATTTATTTTATTTAAAATTTTTAATAGAGTATAGTTGCTGTACAATGTTAGTTTCTATTGTATGGCCAGTGAATCACAAAGCCCCTCTCTTCTGGATTTCCCTCCCATTTAGGGCACCACTGAGCATCTAGTAGGGCACCCTGTGCTATATAATGGGTTCTCATTAGTTATCTACTTTATACATAATAGTGTGTATATGTCAGTTCCAGTCTCCCAATTCATCCCAGCCCCCTGTTCCTCCTTGGTATTCTTACATTTGTTTCTTACATCTGCGTCTAAACTTCTGCTTTGCAAATAAGATCACATCTGTATCTTTTCTCTAAATTCCACATATATATGTTAATATATTTTTCTTATTCTGACTTGACTAAGTATGACAATCTCTAGGTCCATCCATGTCTTTACAAATGATTCAATTTCATTCCTTTTTATGGATGAGTAATATTCCATTGTATATATGTGGCACACCTTCTTTATCTATTTTCCTGTTGGTAGACATTTGTTTCCACGTCCTGGCTACTGTAAACAGTGCTGAAATTAACACTGAGGTGTAAATATCCTTTTGCATGATAGATTTCTCTGAGTATATGACCAGTAATGGGTTTGCTGGATTATATAGTAGTTTTATTTTTAGTTTTTTAAGGAACTTCTATATTGTTCTCCACAGTGGCTGTACCAATTCACATTTCCACCAACAGTACATGAGGCAGGTTACTTTTCCTCACACCCTCTCCAATATTTATTCTATATTGAATTTTGGTGATGGCCATTCTGATCGGTGTGAAATGATACTTCATTGTAGTTTTGATTTGCATTTCTCTAATAATTAGTGATGTTGAACATATTTTCATGTTTGTTGGCCATCTGTATGCCTTCATGAAGTGTCTACTTAGGTTTTCTGCACATTTTTTTTTGATTTTTATTGAGCTGTTTGTATATTTTGGAGATTAATCCTTTGTCAGTTGCTTCATTTGCAAATATTTTCTCCCATTCTGATGGTTATCTTTTCGTCTTGTTCATAGTTTCCTTTCCTGTGAAAAGGTTTTAAGTTTAATTAGGTCCCATTTGTTTATTTTTGTTTTTATTCTCAATTCTTTAGGAGTTGGGTCAAAAAAGATCTTGCTGTGGTTTATGTCAAAGAGTGTTCTGCCTATGTATTTTTTATAGTGTCTGCCCTTTCATTTACGTCTTCAATCCATTTTTAGTTTATTTTTGTGCATGTTGTTACGGAGGGAGTATTCTAATTTCATTCTTTTACATGTAGCTGTCTAATTTTCCCTGCACCACTTATTGAAAAGGCCGTCTTTTCTCCATTGTGTATTCTTGTCTTTGTCATAGGTTAGGTGTCCATAGGTTGAGGGTTTATTACTGGGCTTTCTTTCCTGTTTCATTGATCTATATTTCTGTTTTCATGCCAGTAGATGGCCATTTATTTTTAAAACTACTTAATGCTCCCAGTGTACATAGAAATAGATCGGCTACCATCTATATCAAAAGCATAAGATTACATAGGTGAAATGATCCAAGTCAGAAAATAAGCTAAGATGGTTCCAGGGTAACTTCCAAGATGTTTATTTTTTTTTTCATTGTATTATCATGATTATATGATATATACTTAAAGTACTTAAGTAAATTTTCAGTTTTCCAATTTTGTGACCAAGAGAGCAAATAATTGGATGCAAAAGACCATACCATGGAAACCTTAATTTGTGGAAGTTCCAAGATTTGTGGAGAATAAAGTAAAGCAGATTAGATGTCTCAAGGAAATAACCAGCTAGTATAAAAGCATTTATACTATTTGAAATGTGTTTACACGCATACACATAAAACAACTGATAAAACCAACTATGTCTTTATGAAGTTTATGTACTCTGGAGAGAGAAGAGAAAAACAAACAAATGATTATGATTTTAGGTGCTTTAAGCCGAAAAGGGTAAAGTCCTCTAAATTTCAGCGATCTAAAAAGAGAGGTGCCATGCAAAAGGTCGAGCATGCTTCAGTGGATGGGTTATGCTAATAATGGACTTTGAAAAGTTCATGATGTATTTTAGGGGCAAGGAATTTGATGGGACAGGGATGAAGGGCCTGAAGGAAGGTTCAAGACAAGGCAAGTGATGGTGTAATAGGTCTTATGTGGTATTCTAGAAGGTTAGCGTTCCTGCTGTGGTCACAAGAAACCACTAAGTAACCTCAGGCTGTGGAGTGTCATGCCAGCTTCACGTTTGGTAACATAATTTCGCCTACCCTGTAGGGGGGCTTCCCTGATAGCTCAGTTGGTAAAGAATCTGCCTGCAATGCAGGAGACCCCAGTTCAATTCCTGGGTTGGGAAAATCCCCTGGAGAAGGGAAAGGCTACCCACTGCAGTATTCTTGAGCTACTCTGGTGGCTCAGGAAAGAATCACCCTGTAATGTCGGAGACCTGGGTTTGATCCCTAGGTTGGGAAGATCCCCTGAAGAAGGGAAAGGCTATCCTATCCAGTATTCTGGCCTGGAGAATTTCATGGACTGTAAAGTCCATGGGTGGCAAAGAGCTGGACATGACTGAGCACTTTCACTTTCATTTTACCATGTGGGGAAGGGATTTGGGGGTAATTAGATGGGAGATACAAGACCATTCAGTGCCTATTTCATGCATTTTGGACAAGAAATGATGTTCCTAAAACTGATTTCATACAGTAGAATAGAGAGTTGTAAGTATAGATGAATTAAAATGACTCCAATAACCTGAACAATTGGATATAGGGTGAGAGAGAGATTTTTAAAGATAACACTTCTACCCTTTTGCGAAAAGAGATTTATTGGATGTTCTATATGACTACAGGTACATATTAGATTTGGTGATACACTATCATAATATCATCTGCTAAACAAACACATTCTCTTTGAATTATACCAAAAATTCTACAATAGTCTTGTGCAAAACTGTATTCTCATATTGGCTAGAAAGGTAATTTCCTCTCTTGGAACTATAGAATTCAAGGCATTTTTTACTGAAATTACTGACCTTTGCCATAAAATGTTTCAGGAAATAATCAGCACTCTTAAAGACAGAGGTGTTTTTTTTTTTTTTTTTGTAACATCTTCTAAGCACTGGCACAAAAATTATATGTCCCATATAATGTGGGTGTTCTGACAGTTAAGTCAAGTTAGATTAATTGTAATAAACAAAAATTGTCACTAAAGCTCTCAGCTTATGCCATCTAATATTGTGTGAATACATTTTACTTCCTAACATTATGAAACAGCCAAGAGTATAATAAATTACTTACCTAAGCCCTTTGAGGATTTTTGCATAATTTACCAAAACAAATTGATTTTAGCGGAAAAGCTGCTAATTTACATGGGTAGGAAGTGTTTTCCTTGGTGTGATGAATTTAATTTCAATTTCCCTGTTTGCATGAATTCACTCCAGTAATTCATCACTGTTAGATTAAACTACAACTATGTTTCACTTGAGTAAGTCTCTAACATTCAATATATATGAATGAAAATAAATTGCCTTTATAGCATGGCTATATATGTGTGTGTGTATGTGTATATGTATATATATATATGTGTTATATATGTATAATACATTACTGATAGCTTTTAAATAGAGTAAGTAATTTTTAAATGGATATACAATGACAATGATTTTTAAATATGAACAAAGTAGTTTAGTACCCTTATTAAGTTATATTTCAAGGTTTGTTCTTATAGGACATATACATTTATAGGGTACTGGATATGTACCAATTTACGACCTGGATATTTTATATTTGTCATGTTATTATACTTTCTAACATCTTCATGAAGTAGGATTTATTAGCCTCTTCTGGAAATAAAGGACTCTGAAATCAGGAAAGGAAAAACTCCTCACCTCTCTTTGTATTATAACTGGAGCCTCATTGAGTCAAGGCATCTGCCTCCAGTTACGTGTCCTTTCTTTTCTCACATAAAGTATCTGTCACTTAAGGTCCATAGGTTGCCACTACATATATGCCTGCATATTGATGAATACACACACATATATATATATGTATGTGTATGTATATACATTCATACATACCTTTTTTAAAAAAAAAAAACACTCAGATTTCATAGAACATTCTTGGGGAATTAGCAAACTTGAACACATTCTTGTGACATACCACATAAGACTGATGTCTTCGAATTTTACTGTAATAAAACTAGATAACTCTTATCTACTGCTAAAAACAAACAAAAAAAACCTAAAAGTTAATAGCTTGTGTGTGCATGCTCAGTTCTGTCCGACTCTTTGCAACCTCATGGACTGTAGCCCACCAGACTCTTCTGCCCTTGGAATTTTCCAGGCAGGAATACTGGAGTGGGTTGCCATGCCCTCCTCCAGGGGATCTTCCTGACTCAGGGATAAACCTGTATTTTTATGTCTCCTAAAAAGGCAGGCAGATTCTTTACCACTAGCGCCACCTGGGAACCCAAAAAGTTCAGTTCAGTTCAGTCGCTCAGTCGTGTCCGAAAAGTTAGGAGCTTAAAACAACATATTTATTATCTCAGACAGTGTTTTAGGGTCAGAATCTTAGAGTGGCTTAACTGAGTGGTTCTGGTCTAGAGTCTCTCACAAGGTTACAGTAAGCTGCTGGCTTGGCCCAACTGTAGTCACCTCAGGGTTTACCTGAGGCTGAAGAGTTAACTGCCAAGCTCATCCATGTGGTTTTCCATGCCTCATTTCCTCACTGGCTTCTGGCCTTCGACTCTGTTCCCTGCCAAGGGAGGCTCTCCGTAGGAAGCCTAAGCGTCCTCAGGATATGGCAACTCGCTTTGCCCACAGTGAGGGCTCTGAGGGAGCTGGCTAGGAAGAGAACATCCTCGATAGAAACTGCAGTCTTTTATAACCTAATCTGAAGTGACATACAATCACTGCTCTGTGTGCTGTTGATCACACAGATCAACACTGGTAAAATGTGGGAGGAATCCTTACAAGGTCTGAGCACCAGGAGGCAGGCATTAGTTGGGGGGAGTCAGGGAGGCTGGCTACCACAAGTATCAATGTGTACATTTCCACTGCAAAATAAAAATGTCATAGCTAATATCAAATAGTCCATACAAAGACAGTCTGTCTCTAAAACTGCCAAGGACTTCTTCAGTGGCTTAGAAATAATGTTGCCCTCTCCGCATGTAAGATCTGGACAATTAACTTAATGCCACAGTGAAAATGTGTGATGAGACATAATGTTAACTGAGGGACAAGCTCTTTTGACCTGAAAAGATCTAAGTGTTCCAGAAACTATGTGTGAAACACTTCATAAAATGTGCTCCATCTTTTGATCCTTTTGAGAAGCAGAGAACATTTTACATAACTCTGGCAGTAAGAAAACTTATCTATCCGATCAGATCCACCAGCATCTCAGTGAAGAAAAGGCTTTGAATTTCAGCTAATGTAAAACTTGATTACAGTGGTTTAAGCACCAAAAGAAGGGAGGTTGCTATTGGCCTGAGTTCAAATTTTGCTTATCTCTAGTTCTCTTGAGCTTGTTTCCGATGCTTACATTTTCATAATGTCCACCCATCTGTTCCAGCTGCAGGTATCATTTTCAGTTTCATGACTGGCATTAGGGAGGCAGTACAGTGCCAGCTACAACTTTTGATTTTATTAGGAAAGTAAAAGCTTTCCAAAACCAGCAGATTTCCAATTTATCTTCTTTGCCAAGATTAACAAGAACATGGTGAGAAATAACAATAGCTTATATACATACAGCACTTACTATATGCTACAGGCCATTCTAAATATATTTTACATAATAACTCATTCAAATATCTACCTCACTGTAACCAGATGAGGTAGATGCTCTGGTTATCTCTTATTCCACAGAAGAAAGAGGAAAGTCATGTTTTGCTCAGAGTCACACAGCTTAGTGAGTGGGTGAGATGGGATTTAAACTCAAAGATTTGCTTCCAGAATGCATCCGTTAATTATAATCCTAGAGAAATATGTCACCCTTCTCTGACTGGAGAGAGGGAGGGGGTTGTGCATAATAAGCTTTTTCCAGTCATTTAAGTGGAGGTAGCATTAGAGGGAGAAAAGCATTAGAGAATGGGAGTTAGGTCTGCCAAACAATCTTGTCTGCTGTGATATGTTACCATCATGTGTCTATTAACCCTGTTTAACGTTAGATTTTTTTCATATATATGATGATAGAAAATTGGATGCTTTACTCATTTTAGGTCACACAACATTAGTCATTCTTAGGTCAACTAGGAGCTGCAAACTCTTTTTTGCTAATTGTAATAACATATAATTTTTCTAAGGTGCTATTCTGAAGAGATAGTATAAATGAGAGATGATTATAATTCCTTAATTACTTAGAAAATTAAAATATAAGTACTTATAGTTGCATCAGCTTTTACATTTTAAGTTCAGTAAGAATTGACTTTTAGGTCCTTTCACTTTCTCACTGTACAGAATGCCTCTTCTTTCTAATGTCAAGCATTTGGTGTCCACTGGGAAGTAACTGGACTAGGGAACCTTAAGGACAATTTTCCCTCCAGAAGGCTCTTATCACATGTGCCAGTAACGGTCCAACCACTTTCTTGCTGAGCTCTCATTATAAACATTAGAATGGACATCCCCCTGCTTTCCAAACAAGCATAGTGTCACTCCTGCCCATGAAGGACAAATTTTGAGGCATCTTCTGTATCTTCCAAATATTAATTGAATGACATTTGCTCTTATTATTAATTTCTGGAGCAAGAGACAAATTATGGGAAGAGGTATTAACAATAGAAACCAAGTGACTGGAACCTGCAGATATATACTCGCTCACTGACCCATGTTGTCCACATTAATAGTCGCGCCCTAACACTGAACAGAAGGCCTTTCTTTCTCAGAGCTGACGTCATTAGGACTGAGTTGTGCTTAAATACTCAATGGGTGCCCAGAACTCAAAAACAGTGACAGGCAACAGCCTCACCAGTTATTCTACTCATTCAAATGTATTACAGCATGCAGACAAATTCAGAGTGGCCTTTAAGAATATTTAGCCAGCTCCAATTTTATGCAGAATACTACATTGCAAGAAGATTTAAAACATATTTCCAATTCTACCTGGACCCCTCAGACTTGCAGAGTTGACCAAATCTTTACTGGTCAATGGACTGAGAGTGAGATGAAACAAATGCAAGCTTCTCTGGGCACCAATTTAGTCAAAAATTGACTGACTGCCTTCTTTCTCAGGGCTTAGGTGCTCAGGAGGCAGTATAAGATGCAGCCTCCATTCCAGGACAGAGCACAGAATCTGACAGGGCAGACAAACACAATTAATACTGTTTGAAACATGCTTTGTGAGAGAAACCCTAAACCAGACTGAACATCCAGAAAGACATCATGGGAGCTGTCACCTACCAGTGAACCCTCAGTTCCAAACATAAAGGGGGTTATCAGTAAATATTTGTTGAATGGAGGCATTAATAACTGAATGAAATCAGGGAGTAAAGAGCATATTACTGGGGCATAGATTAAGAGCATTTATTCTGATATTTGGGACAGGCAGGGGAGCTATATAAGACTGATAGCTGCCATGCCTTGATAGACAGGATGGAGTCACCCAGGTGGAGAAGTGTAGGAAGAGCAACCGAGGCTGAGAGAAGGCACACAGCAGAGAATGCAGATGAGACAGCCCCTTCTAGGTTCATGAAACTGGTTCCATTCCAGAAAAGAGTATTTCTATCTCAGCCTGAAAATAATGGAATGGGGAGTATAGAAACAAGAACAATAATTTCACAAATAATGACTTACATTCACCATTAACAGAGGGGTTTGCTTTTATATGAGGTTATAGAGATATTTTTTAAATCAGAGAGTAAATAATTTCTACTTTTCTTTCAGTTAACCTTTATCAGATTCACACAGAATGCAGCATTTCAGGATGAGGAAAGGTTAGGTAATTATGGATAGTATGGTTAGGAATGTTTTAAATTGCAAGCAACTATTTAAAATAGTGAAGGTCAGAGCATATTTCTTTAGTCCTCTGCATACTTAGAAAATCACTTTAATCCCATTTAAGAGACTGCTCAATAAATATCTGAATATTTCCCTCAAAGAATACCTATAACAATCTTTATCAAAAATATGTCTTAGACATTTACCAATAAATGTGTCACACAAAGAAACTTTAAATTGCCAGCAATGTCTATGAGGTTTCCATGGGACTGGGGACAATGAACCATGGAAAGACAAATAACAATAGGTTCAGAATGGCAAGGAAATCACAATTTTGTAGTGGGTGTAAAGAGGTTGAAGATGGCATCACAAAAACAATTAATGGCAACAGATAAATGTAAAGGGCTAAAAACAGCACAAATAGTATGGTCAAGTGATCACTGAGGGGAAGCTGTCAGAGAAGACAGGGTATTTAAATTACATGGAAAAGTACAATGTCCAGAGGAAGAGAAAAGAAAAGACATTATTAATTAAAGACTATTGCACATGCTTAGGATAAAAGCAGAGAAAAACAATACTCAAGAAAAGTTAGTGATATGGCTTAAGTGGACTGTAGGGTGTTTGAGGGCAAGCAGAAGCCAGGCACTAGAGTCTGCAACATGAATCTGCCATGATGGTTTAGGCATAGCAATTGTTTAGAAGTTTAACAAGGTTTTTTTTGTTGTTGTTGTTGTTTGTTTGTTTTAGTCTTCAAAGTCTGTCAGCATCTCACAGGTCTTCTTAAAGTCTAGAAGGATAGGATGCATTCATTTCTGCAAGTTTCAATCAAGCATGCTTAGACTGATGCTCAAGGAGACATAAAAAGGCAGCTTGATCCATTCCTCAAAGTTCCCTTCTGGCTTCTATGATAACAAACATGGAATATGCTGATCATTGGAATCCATCATATTCATTTTCTCTAAGAAGAGTACTGCATGATAATACTGAAAAAATTGCAAAATTGCTAGTATTTTTATGCAGATCCCTAAGCATGAAAATGTTTCTAGGTTAAAAAGAAACACCTATAATAACTTAATCTGCACAGGACTTCTACACAGACATATAATGAGATGGGCACTGGCAGAGTGCTGTGCCTATTTAGCTGTGGCCTTATAAAAAAAAAAATAATCATTTGCATATTTCTCTCAGTTAAGTATTATACTGACATACTTAATTAAAACCATAAAGGGCATTGACAATATTTCATTCTTTTAATGAAAGAGGAAACATATTATACAGTTCAGACTGTCTCTGTAGTTAATTTTTCCTGACTTTTTACTGCTCAAACTGTGCTCCTTCTATGAATGTTGTCAATTAGGATGAAAAGAAGGAAAATTAAAGTCGCTCTTGAAAATGCACTTGTGTTTGTTTGTGGAATCTGTGTACATTCAGAAAGTTGTGATTTGCATATTTCATGTATAATTAAGCCCAGGAAGAGTGAACACTGGAGAGACTAGGGCAGTTTCACACTCTACAAGCATCTTCCTTGTCATTATTGGGAATTCATGTTTGAAGACATGGTTTCTTCTTCAAAACATTACCTATCTGTTTTTCTGAGAAAAGAACCATAAGGAATATAAAAAATTTTCTATTGTGTATATCTAAATACATTTATGGATATATATTATGTGATAGTGCTGGGGTAACGTGTGTTGAGATAAATTAAGTGTAACCAAATGTACACTGGATATGGAAACTTGAGTGTGAATCACAACACTTCCATTATATTTATGAAAGGCTTCTACAAGTCACAGCTATGTCATCAATAAAAAGTAAGTAATGGCACATAGTCTATTGACAGAAATAACAAATGGAGAATGTCAGTCACCTAAGGTACATGTAAGCACTTGGTAAACTGGTACACACCAAACAATATAATATAAATGGTATACAATACCAATATAATAGTATTTTTCTGATATTGCAATCTTATTAAATCAAGGAAGGGACAAAATAAATACTGCTGCCCAAAAGAGGCATACAAATCTAGTGAGAAAGACTAGACAATATAATTCAAATAGAATGAAATATGAAATATATTTGTGTATATTAGAGGAATAAATATATAGGTCATGGTGGAGAAGACTGACAGAATGTGGTCCACTGGAGAAGGGAATGGCAAACTACTTCAGTATTCTTGCCTTGAGAACCCCATGAACAGTATGAAAAGGCAAAATGATAGGACACTGAAAGAGGAATTCCCCAGGTCAGTAGGTGCCCAATATGCTACTGGAGATCAGTAGAGAAATAACTCCAGAAAGAATGAAGGGATGAGCCAAAGCAAAAACAATATCCAGCTGTGGATTTGACTGGTGATAGAACCAAGGTCCGATGCTGTAAAGAGCAATATTGCATAGGAACCTGGAATGTCAGGTCCAAGAATCAAGGCAAATTGGAAGTGGTCAAACAACAGATGGCAAGAGTGAATGTCGACATTCTAGGAATCAGCGAACTAAAATGGACTGGAATGGGTGAATTTAACTCAGATGACTATTTTATCTACTACTGCGGGCAGAAATCCCTCAGAAGAAATGGTCATGGTCAT
>SJYX01000588.1:188123-199928 GCA_006410675.1 Oreotragus oreotragus | reverse complement strand
AACTGTAAACTATAAATCTTTGTTACACATAATTATTTATCTCTTGGTTTTCTCAACCATATCTTTTTATTATTTTTATTAAGGATCCAAGAGAATTCCTGATGTGTAAGTACACATTTATATAGAACAGTATTTTTCTCTGTTCAGTGACATAAATTTCAGCAAAAACAACATAACAAAAATAGTTACAAGTGAGCCAAATATAAAGCTGTGGACCCGTTTTCTAACAGAGATCTATACCACTTAAAATACTGGATTTTAAATTTTTTACTATTAGCAGAAACATAGTTATCAGTTTAAACCTAGAAACTAAAAATTATTTTAAATATCTAAAGCAACATGTCTTTCAAAGAACCTTGTGTACTGGATAACTTGTTTCTCTTTCCTGAGCATCTGTTGCCTTTAATGTCTATATCTCAACTCAATCATTAAGATTATCCAGAATAATAGGCATAAAGCACATAAGCATGGTTCCCAAAAAGCAATTAAAAGTAGTCACGTTCCCAATTTTTTGCCATAGTATTACCCATTATGTCAACTTCACCTAATGTATCCAGTTCAGATGGTGTATAAGACTTTTAAGCTCAATATAGGTATGATAATTTATGTTCTTTCTACTTGTTTATTAGATATGCACTTCTCCAATAATATTTTATTGTAGCACTGCATCTTTAATNTCCTGGCAGTCTTGATTCCAGCTTGTGCTTCATCCAACCCAGCATTTTGCATGATGTACTGTGTCTAAGTTAAATAATCAGAGTGACAATATACAGCCTTGACCTACTCCTTTCCAGATTTGGAACCAGTCTGTTGTTGCATGTCCAGTTCTAACTGTTGCTTCTTGACCTGCATACACATTTCTCAGGAGGCAGGTAAGGTGGTCTGGTATTCCCATCTCTTGAAGAATTTCCTGTTTGTTGTGATCCACACAGTCAAATGCTTTGGCATAGTCAGTAAAGCAGAAGTAGTTATTTTTCTGGAATGCTATTACTTTCTTGTAATGGCCATACCTATTAAATCCTCTTATGAAAACACTGATTTTTTAGGGAAACTACTACCTGAATAAATAATTACATTTTTTCTATGTTTGCTGCATCCTGAAAACCTAGTGAACTGGGTGGCTGTAGTTTTGTAATTTGAATGAAGGCAAGCAACCATTTTGAAGAGCCTTTTATGTTATAGATTTTTAGGTAAATAGTTTCCTTAAAATATGTGAACTTTATAATAACAGAAAGAATGCTGTTGTTCCTGGATATTGGAGAGCATACCATTTGTATTTTTAATTTATACATGCATTGTTTTTCTTGTTCACTGTTTCTCTCTTCTGCAGCTTTTAACACTGTACAGATAAATCTTAAAAGTGATTATTAAATGAACTGAAAAATCTTCCTTTAAGATTTTTCAGCAAGGACTTATTTTTGTGAACTTGCATTTTATTTATTGAATCCTCATGGAGTTTTTCTTCCCCCTTTATGATGCACCAAAGATTAGATTTTTCTTTTTTCCACTGTGGGCATGAAAAGGTTTTCTTAAGTCAGGTCTCAGAAGGATTCATAGCAAGTAATAGACTTGATTTCCTCCCTCATGTTCAACCCAGATTAAAAGAGGAATGGAATTTTGTAGAAACTATGCTGATTAGAAAGCTGCAAAGTTTAGTTTCCTGAGGAAAAGACTTTATATCCATTTGTGACTTCTTAATCCAAAATTAGTCATTAGGCTTTATTTTCTTCAACAGTTTACAAAGTAATCACTAGGTTCCTTTTACTTCAATAGTTAAAAAAAAAATTTGTTCTGGAGTTTTTTGTCATTCCGATGAGAGTTTATACCTATAGCATTGCATCAGCACTGTAAAGAGCNAGTCCCTAGACATGGCTGCCTAAACAGAGGTTCTTGAACACTAGAAGAGAATTTAGAAACTCTCTCAAAAGCTTTCTAGCAGAACAGAGCTAGGGTCTAAATATATCCAGTGTGCAACTACTCCTCTTTTATCTTACTGTGTGAGTGAAAGAAGTGTGTGTGTATGTGTTTCCAGTGAATCCCTACTGCAAAGCAGGGGACAGGAAATAGTTTTATCTGTATCACTCGATTTAGTAACATCCAGATGTCAACAATGACCTCATAGTCTGCAATGGTGTTATTTAGGTAAAAGTCCTCTTTCCAGTGTGTATTGTTTTTCTGGTCTTTGGTTTTAAAGGTTAAACATTCTATATTTAAGTGTGAGTTTAGGAAATTGTAGTCCAGACACCCTCAGATTGTTATTGTTGAAAGCATTGCCTTGTGTAACAGTGTTCCCACTCAATACAATGGCAATGATTGAAAGCAATCTTCAGAACATAAAATAGACAGCAGTCAATACACTGTCAAACTGCAAGTGGCGGGCATGGAAAGGAGGGACCCAGTTTTGCTTTAATTCAGAGACATCTGTCCCAGTGGAGGCCAAGTGGGTTTTAGAGGATCCCATGGGAAGCAAGATGCTGGTTAGAGCCTACTGAAACAGGCTTTCCCTTTTGTGAGCTTCATAATTTTTTGTTTACAGTTGTAACAAGACAACCATTATGTTTTAAAATATAAATGAAGACTGAAATTGTAAATACTTGATAAATATAATCATTTGTACTTGAATAGTAGGGGTTTAAAAGGCACTGACATCCCACCAAACAGTATAATAAATTGACCATTTTCTAAAGAAAAAAGATGAATAAAATACCTTGAAATAAACCTACCTAAGAAGACAAAAGACCTATACTCTTATAATTGATTTCTTTCATCACTGTCTTATAAAGATCACACAAACAGATGGAATGATATATCATGTTCTTGAATTGGAAGAATCAGTATTTTCAATGACTATACTAACCAGTACAACTCCCTGAGGGAGGCCACCAGAGTGCCCCAGCTCCTGAAAGAGAATGGACCAGAGTGGCTCGCAGTGAACTCAGTGTGAGTCAATGCACAAAAGAAAAGTGAGCCCAGATGGAGCAGGTAGAATTTTCTCATGTAGTTTAACATACCCAATACTCCTAGTGAATTTGATCTCTCTCTGAGATGCAGCAACCTCTAGTTGCAGGTCTAAAGAACTTTATTTAGAATTTTATATTTGGGAAGTTTGTCAAAATATCAAGGAGGTTTCACAACATTTGATTAAACAGCATCACAGCTCACTGTGAAGCAGTACTTATTCACTTAACCAGAGTGACAGAAGATTTCAAAAACAAATACAGATCACTTAAAAGCACAGGAAGTTATACAATCTGTCATCAGAAGATGTGTATAAGAGACAGCCCTTATGCTGGGAAAGATTAAGGGCAAGAGGAGAAGCGGACAGCAGAGGATGAGGCAGTTGGATGGCATCGCTGACTCGATAGACATGAGTTTGAGCAAACTCTGGGAGATAGTGAAGGACAGGGAAACCTGGCGTGCTCCAGGTTCATGGAGTTACAAAGAGTCAGACATAACTTAGTGAATGAACAACAACAAAGCAAGCAGTGACACGTCATGAATAGTTAACACTCTGATAACCTCACTAGATGATTTTCTTTTCCTCTTGAACCTCAGGACAAAAGTAGGGCTAACACGATAACTTGTGTAAATGCATACTTACTATAAGAAGATGTGTATAAGAGACAGGTGTTATCCCTATCAAATTACCAATGGCATTTTTTACTGATCTGGAATAAGAAATCTTAAAATTTGCATGGAAACACAAAGATCCCAAATAGTCAAACAATCTTGAGAAAGCACCATGGAGCTGGAGGAATCAGGTTCCCTGACCAGAACAAACTATATTTTTACAGTAATCAAAACAGTATGGTGCTGGCACAAAGACAGACTTATAGACCAATGGAATAGGACAGAAAGCCCAGAAATAAACACATACACCTATGGTCAATTAATCTACAACAAAGAGGCAAATCTTTACAATGGAAAAAGACAGTCCTTTCAATAAGCGGTGACTGGAAAACAGGAGAACTATATGTAAAATAATGAAGTTAGAACATTCTTTAACACCATACAAAAAATAAACTCGAATTAAAGACCTAAATGTATGATCAGATACTATAAAACTCTTAGAGGAAAACATAAATCATAAATAAATAAATAAACATAAATAAAACTGACTTATTTACTGACATAAATCAAAGCAGTAAATGGGAATAAATCCAAAAATAAATAAATGGGAGATAATTAAACTTAAATGTATTTGCATAGCAAAGGAAACCATAAACAAAATGAAAAGACAACCACAGAATTGGAGAAAATATCTTCAAAGTGACCCACAAGGGATTAATCTCCAAAATATACAAACTGTTCATGCTGCTGCTGCTGCTGCTAAGTCACTTCAGTCGTGTCCGACTCTGTGTGACCCCATAGACGGCAGCCCACCAGGCTCCCCCGTCCCTGGGATTCTCCAGGCAAGAACACTGGAGTGGGTTGCCATTTCCTTCTCCAATGCATGAAAGAGAAAAGTGAAAGTGAAGTCGCTCAGTCTGTCCGACTGTTAGCGACCCCATGGACTGCAGCCCACCAGGCTCCTCCATCCATTGAATTTTCCAGGCAAGAGTACTGGGGTGGGGTGCCATTGCCTTCCCCATGTTCATGCTGCTCAATATCAAAAAACAACCCAATCAAAAAATGGGCAGAATATGTAAATAAGTATTTCTCCTAAGAAGACATACAGACGGCCAAAAAGCACATGAAAAGATGCTCAACATCATTAATTAGAGAAATACAAATTAAAACTACAATGAGGTATCACCTCATACCAATTGGAAAGGCCACCATTAAAAAGTCTACAAGCAATAAATGCTGGAGAAGGTGTAGAGAAATAGGAACCCACCTGTACTGTTGGTGGGAGTGTAAACTGGAACAGCCACTATGGAGAACAGTATGGTGATCCCTTAGAAAACTAAAAATAGATCTACAGTATGATTTGGCAATCTGACTCCTGAGCATGTATCTGAAGAAAAACATGATTCTAAAAAATGCATGCACCCCAGTGTTCATTGCAGCGCTACTTACGATACCAAGACATGGAAACCACCTAAATGTCCACTGAGAGGAATGGATAAAGAAGATGTGTCACGTATATACAGTGGAATATTACTCAGACATAAAAGCAGAATGAAATAATGTCATTTGTAGCAACCTGGGTGGATGTAGAAATTATCATTCTAAGTGAAGTAAATCAGACAGGAAAGGACAAATATCATATGATATCATTTATATGTGGAATAAAAAATAATAAAAATGAACTTACTTTTTCACAAACAGAAACCAGACTGATAGACTTAGAAAATAAACTTAGGGTTACCAAAGGGGAAAGTTTGGGGAGCGGGATGCATTAGGGGGTTGGGATTAATATATACAGACTATTCTATATAAAATAATCAACAGGGCCCTACTGTATAGTACAGAGAACTCTACTCTGTATTCTGTAATAAACTCATGGGAAAAGAATCTGAAAAATGCCGGTATATGTATATATGCATAACTAAATCATTTTGATGTACACCTGAGCTTAACACAACATTCTAAATCAAATATACTCCAATATAAAAAATAAAAATCAAAAATGTATAAATATATATTTTGTTCAAACTTTTAAAATAAATACAATTTATTCTTGTATACAGTGTGAGTAGATCAAATATAATCATATTCTTAAATGTTACCCAGTTTCTCCACTATCATCTATTTTTTTTTGTATTTATTTATTTTTTTACATGAACTCCCAAACATGAACCCCCCTCCCACCTCCCACCCCACATAGGGCAACTTTGCATTAGTGCTCTGAGATATATAACTTATACTCAATTTCATATGAGTATACCAAACTTGAGTTACCAAACTCAAGTTCACCTGTCTCTGCTCAGAAGTGAATACTTGAGAGACAAGTATTTGTGGGAAAGGAAACTTTCCTTTCTTCAGGAGGCCAGCAACCTGGGGAGAAGGAAGACTCATGTCCAAGAACCTGCTCTGAAGATTCTGCTGGACCATGAGGTGAGGTGAGGTGAGGTGAAGTCGCTCAGTCGTGTCCGACTCTTTGCGACCCCGTGGACTGTAACCTACTAGGCTTCTCCGTCCATGGGATTCTCCAGACAAGAATACTGGAGTGGATTGCCATTTCCTTCTCCAGGGGATCTTCCCGACCCAGGGATCGAACCCAGGTCTCACGCATTGGAGGCAGACGCTTTAACCTCTGAGCCACCAGGGAAGCTGGACCATGAGAGTTTTTAAAGGGGGAAAGGGGGAAAGGGAAAGGGGAAAGGCTTCTCCTGCAGCAGGAGACCCCAGTTCAATTCCTGGGTCAAGTTCCCCTAGAGAAGGGATAGACTACCCACTCCAGGATTCTTGGGTCTCTCTGGTGCCTCAGACTGTAAAGACTCTGCCTGCAATGCAGGTCACCTGGGTTCTATGCCTCTGTTGGGAATATCCCCTGGAGGAGAGCATGGCAACCTGCTCTTGCCTGGAGAATCCCTATGGATAGAGGAGCCTGGCAGGTTACGGTCACTGGGGTTGCAAAGAGTCAGACACAACTAGGCAAAAAGGCCCAAGCACAGCACAGTTATTCAGGGAAGAGGGCAGAATCTTTGTCATCTTTCACTGTGTGCAGACTTTCTTCTGCCTGGTTGGTGGTGAGGGAACAGGATGGTGCTTCAGGGCTCCTGTGCTCATCCTGAAGTTACTGTCCTCCACCTGGGTGGGAGCCTGAGTTCCTACAGAGGAACTCGAAGATACCGCTATGTATATTCTTTGAGGAGGAGGAACCAGGACTCTGCCTCATAGTTCACTCTTCGTCATTCCTCCTTTCTCCCTCCTTTCTTCCCTCTCTTTCCTGACTAGCAACAGTTTGAATCTGCCCTTTAGAACTCAGGGAAGGTCAAGAGGCTGAATGAAGACTATTTCCTACAAACAAGAAATGGGGGACACAGAAAGGATTTGTCTCCAAGAGCACCCCACAGGGTCCTGCTGTTTCAATATCCCTGCCTCCCTGTTTTGATACTTCTCACTATTGAAGAGAACAGGTATTAGACAAGAAAGAGAGTAATGTTTTCAACACACAGGTTAATCATAAACTTGGCAGCAAAACCTGGTTTTAAGGGTAGTTCATTTCAGTCCCCACTACTGTTCAACCTTCCTCAAATTTTTCCAGGTTACAGGGCAACAACTGCTCTAGCTAATTCCTGCTGAAATTGGGTGTAGCCCTGCCTCTGGGGAATGGACGCTGAGTTGGAAATATTCCTGAGTTTCAAGTCCTAGATCCACATCTTGTATGATTAACATCTCAATCCTGTAGTCCATCGTTTTGATGCCACGGGCCCAGTCAGAAGTAAAACTAGTGACCACCCAAACATTAGCAGACAAAATAAATCTCATTTCCTGAGGAATTCAGGAAAATAAGCCTGAAACCAAGTCTGGACCTTGAACTTCAGTGGATGCCTGGAGTCAGTTGTCTAATTTTACCTAAGTTTTAATTTCTGACATGGTACTAATGGGCGCTATTGGCCTCCACAAGTTTCCTTTTCCTAACATCTTATCTAAAATAATTCTATTGTCTAGAGAATTTAATAGCTACGAAAGGAGACCTTGAGATCATTAAGCTTGCAGCTGCCAGGAGATACTACCTTGAGAAAGGCTGGTAATGTCCCCAAGTATGACATAGGTTAGAAAATTCAACTTTTTAGCTATACAAGAGTGTGTCTGAAATTATGTTCACATTGACCATCTAGTTTTACACTGGATGGCTGAACCGTAGCTACTCCATTTTGACTTTCAAATGCATTCCCCTCCTCAGTGGCCAAAGCAGATATTCTCTGCATGTTTGCATAAAAGGCCACTCCTGACAGTAAAGTTTAGGTTAAACTATGTATAAGCCAGAGTGACTCCCCATATCTGAATATGTATGGATTTTTCCATCCTTTCCCCTTTTGATTGCAAATCCTACAATATAACAAAACATCTGTCCCCAAGGCTAGAGTGGTTGTCACCTGCCCTTAGGTCCGCCACACCCCTCAGTGCTAGGCTTCCTTTTCCTTATACTAAATTGTTACACAAGGATTGTACATGAACTTTTAGCATTACACAAGTCAATTCTAGAGGAAATCAACACTGAATATTCATTGGAAGGACTGAAGTTGAAGCTCCAGTACTTTGGCCACCTGATGCAAAGAGCCGACTCATTAGAAAAGACCCTGATGCTGGGAAAGATTAAGGGCAAGAGGAGAAGGGGACAGCAGAGGATGAGGCAGTTGGATGGCATCGCTGACTCGATAGACATGAGTTTGAGCAAACTCTGGGAGATAGTGAAGGACAGGGAAACCTGGCGTGCTCCAGGTTCATGGAGTTACAAAGAGTCAGACATAACTTAGTGAATGAACAAACCCTTATGCTGGGAAAGATTAAGGGCAAGAGGAGAAGCGGACAGCAGAGGATGAGGCAGTTGGATGGCATCGCTGACTCGATAGACATGAGTTTGAGCAAACTCTGGGAGATAGTGAAGGACAGGGAAACCTGGCGTGCTCCAGGTTCATGGAGTTACAAAGAGTCAGACATAACTTAGTGAATGAACAACAACAAAGCAAGCAGTGACACGTCATGAGTAGTTAACACTCTGATAACCTCACTAGATGATTTTCTTTTCCTCTTGAACCTCAGGACAAAAGTAGGGCTAACACGATAACTTGTGTAAATGCACACTTACTATAAGACAGAACAGAGCCATGATCACCCGTGTTTTCTCTTTCATGGTCAAACAGCAAACTAGTGCAATGTAAATTGGTCTCTTAGGGTTGCAGTTCCCTAGCCTCAGAAAGGAAAATCCCAACCAGCGTTCTTCTACCAGTAGTCAAAGCCAAAACAATAGGGACATGTACCCTGGTGTCATCAGAGCTCAGACACCAGAGGCATCTCAACTAGCCAATGCAAATGCTAATACGTCCACACACGCATACGACAAACAAGGTACCTCCCATTAACAAAAGATCAGATGAGCTGTTCCCCTAAAATTCCAATTCTACTCCCAGATAGAAGCCTCCAAAGAGATCGCCCAGCTCTTGGAAAACAGGCCCATTCTGGCCCACAAACAAGCCCAAAGTGATTCACTCCCTGAAAGGGAAGTGAGCCCAAACTTGTTAGGATTCCCAGCCTGCACAAGCCACAGTAATTGAGTGCTCATTTGCTCAGTCATGTCTGACTCTTGGCAAACCAATGGGCTGGAGAAGGCAATGGCACCCCACTCCAGTACTCTTGCCTGGAAAATCCCATGCATGGAGGACCCTGGTAGGCTGCAGTCCATGGGGTCCTCAGAGAGTCAGACACGACTGAGCGACTTCACTTTCACTTTTCACTTTCATACATTGGAGAAGGAAATGGCACTCCATTGTTCTTGTCTGGAGAATCCCAGGGATGGCGGAGCCTGGTGACAACCCAAACGACTGAAAATACTGGAGTGGGCTGCCATTTCCTACTCCACAAGATCTTTCTACCCAGGGATGGAAACTACATCTCAAATCTAATGGCTCACCCTAAAACAATACATGCAAAACCACAATTAACAAATAAGGTATGGTCATAGAGACAGAAAATCAGAGGTCGTGTAGCCCCAAAATTCCAGTACAACTCCCTGAGGGAGGCCACCAGAGTGCCCCAGCTCCTGAAAGAGAATGGACCAGAGTGGCTCGCAGTGAACTCAGTGTGAGTCAATGCACAAAAGAAAAGTGAGCCCAGATGGAGCAGGTAGAATTTTCTCATGTAGTTTAACATACCCAATACTCCTAGTGAATTTGATCTCTCTCTGAGATGCAGCAACCTCTAGTTGCAGGTCTAAAGAACTTTATTTAGAATTTTATATTTGGGAAGTTTGTCAAAATATCAAGGAGGTTTCACAACATTTGATTAAACAGCATCACAGCTCACTGTGAAGCAGTACTTATTCACTTAACCAGAGTGACAGAAGATTTCAAAAACAAATACAGATCACTTAAAAGCACAGGAAGTTATACAATCTGTCATCAGAGGCAGAATTTCAAGAAAATTTTGTTCTCCTAACAGAGATTCAAACTCTAGTTTTACACCAGCATACTCTCAATAACAAAATCTGTTTACTTAATTAGACTTAATCCAACCTTAGCCAATTCTGAGCATGAAAAAACTTTTCTTAGTGTTCCTTTTCCACAAACCTTCTAAAACTTTCAGTATCCATATTAATTTTGTCCTTTATTGTCTTCTCCATTCAGAAACAACTCTAGGACAAAATTAACCTTCTTTTCCTTTAAAAAACATAATATCAGTGCTCACACCTTGTTTTATTGAAATCACATATTTTACTCATCTGCATTACCGAAATGTTTCCTTATTGTTGTAGCTTTAATTACACATAATAAAAATTTTAACCCTTAAAAACTTAATCTCTAGCAAAAACTGAGAAAAAAGTAATTGTGAACTCTCTATCATACCAGCATTTCCTGACTGGAAAACTTCTGCTTAGTCTTCCTCTCCTAAGAAGGCAAAAAAAAGGTAAGTTTAGATCTGTCTAGCAACTAATGTTCCAATATTTTATCCTATTTGAAATAACTCAGATAATCAATGAATTCTTGCCATTTAACTTAGAGTAGGAGCCACCCCACATCCGAGGTTGGGGGGGACGGCCGAGAAGAGCCACCCCACATTGGAGGCCAGGAGCAGCAGCCCAGAGGAGCAACCCCACGCCTGAGGCCAGGGGAGGTGGCCGGGAAGAGCCACATGATGTCCAAGGAGTGGTGGCTGCGTGGGCACAGGAGGGCCTAGAGGAGCTATCCCACGTTGAAGGTCAGGAAGGGCGGCAGTGAGGAGATAGCCCTCATCCAAGGTAAGGAGCAGTGGCTACACTTTGCTGGAGCAGCCGTGAAGAGATACCCCACGCCCAAGTAAGAGAAACCCAAGTAAGATGGTAGGTGTTGCAAGAGGGCATCAGAGGGCAGACACACTGAAACCATACTCACAGAAAACTAGTCAGTCTAATCACACTAGGACCACAGCCTTGTCTAACTCGATGAAACTAAGCCATGCCCACGGGGCAACCCAAGACGGGCGGATCATGGTGGAGAGGTCTGACAGAATGTTGTCCACTGGAGAAGGGAATGGCAAACCACTTCAGTATTCTTGCCTTGAGAACCCCATGAACATTATGAAAAGACAAAATGATAGGATACTGAAAGAGGAACTCCGCAGGTCAGTAAGGGCCCAATATGCTACTGGAGATCAGTGGAGAAATAACTCCAGAAAGAATGAAGGGATGGAGCCAAAGCAAAAACAATATCCAGCTGTGGATGGGACTGGTGATAGAAGCAAGGTCCGATGCTTAAAGAGCAATATTGCATAGAAACCTGGAATGTCAGGTCCATGAATCAAGGCAAATCGGAAGTGCTCAAACAGGAAATGGCAAGAGTGAACATTGACATTCTAGGAATCAGTGAACTAAAATGTACTGCAATGGGTGAATTTAACTCAGATGACCATTATATCTACTACTGTGGGCAGGAATCCCTCAGAAGAAATGGAGTAGCCATCATGGTCAACAAAAGAGTCTGAAATGCAGTACTTGGATGCAATCTCAAAAACGACAGAAGGATCTCTGTTCGTTTCCAAGGCAAACCATTCAATATCACAATAATCCAAGTCTATGCCCTAACCAGTAATGCTGAAGAAGCTGAAGTTGAACGGTTCTATGAAGACCTACAAGACCTTTTAGAACTAACACCCAAAAAAGATGTCCTTTTCATTATAGGGGACTGGAATGCTAAAGTAGGAAGTCAAGAAACACCTGGA
>SJYX01000588.1:153826-183098 GCA_006410675.1 Oreotragus oreotragus | reverse complement strand
ATATATATATATATTTTTTTTTTTTTGCCATACGATCATAATTAAAATCCTTCCAAACACCCAGAATACACCCCAAGAAGCTGTGAGCTGGAACTGAATCAGAGCTTCACATTTTGCAAAAAGGCAGCAAGAATATCCATCATACAACATGGAATGCACACTCACAAATCAAAAGACAGATCCATCACAAATCTGCCAAGGGGATGACCAAAACAGGGTCTGAAACAAAGGCTTCCTCAACAAAACAGCCTTTAATGGCAGACATACATCAGAACCAATTGCCAAAATGCCAAAATAGCACAAAGGGAAGACAGCCCACATGCACACTGGTGGAGTTAGCAGTGGTCCTGGAGCACATCAGTTCATTTCAGATGCACAGTTCCATTTCCACCAACCAAAAGCGAAAATACAGCCAGCGCCAAGCAGGGGAGAAACAGAGAGAATCCCTGAAACTAATGGTTTCAGCAGGTGCTGAGACATCCCTGAAAATACCCCTCTCAGGGCCAGCTAGCCACGAGCAGCTGGATTGTCTCCGAAACTGTCCTGGAACACTGTGTGGCCAATTGACTACTCTGGGGAACCCAGAGGAGCAAGAAACTACAAGAGGGCAACTCCATGCTGGGGGCCAGAATCTGTTACCGATCTCAGGTTTGGCTGATGGCTGCTCGAAAGCCCATACTTGAGAAACAAGTGTTCGTGGGAAATGAGTTTCCTTTATTCAGGAGGCCAGCAACCTGGGGAGAAGGCAGACTCAGCCAAGAGCCATATCTGAGGATCCCGCTGGACCATAAAAGCCTTTAAAGAGAGAAAGGGGAAGTTATTTGGGGAGAAGGGTCAGAGTATTTGTTATCTTTCACTGTATGCAGACTTTGTAGACCAGCTGCAGCTGAGGTAACTGAGTGGTGTTCCAGGGCTCTTGTTCTCAGCCTTTAGTTACTGTCCTCCACCTGGGTGGGGGCCTGAGTTCCTGCAGAGGAACTCAAAGATACTGCTATGGATATTCTCTGAGGAGGAACCAGGACCTGCTCCATAGCCTCACTATTGTTTCTTGACTGCTTCTCCTTTGTTTCTGCATTTCCCGCCTTTCACATTAGCAACAGTTTGAATCTGCCCTTTGGAATTTAGGGCAGGTCAGGAAGTCTGAATAGAGCCTATATCCTACAAACAAGAAATGGGAAACAGAAAGAAATCTGTATTGAGGAGGGACCCACTGGGTCTTGCTCAGTTTCGCTTAGGAATTCTTATGGAATCTATTCTGTTTCACTGTTTCCTCTACTTATGTGACAGTGTTACATTGCTTTTTGGAGGTGTTTTTTGTTTTTGTTTTTTTTTTTAAAGAAGCAGCTGTGAGGGATGTTTGGGCTTCCCAGGTAGCTCAGTGGTAAAGATTCTGCCTGCAATGCTGGAGACACAGGTTCAATCCCTGGGTCTCAAAAATACCCTGGAGAAGGAAATGGCGACCCACTCCAGTATTTTTGCCTGGGAAATCTCATGGTAGAGGAGCCTGGCAGGCTACAGGCCATGGGGACCCGAAGAGTCCAGCCTGACTGAGCACACGTGAGGAATGTTTGATATATGATTAGATGCCTCCCCCTTACTTACTATTCTTTCTACACATGGTTTTCCTAGCAACTTTTACGTGTTTATTCTTTTTCTATAAGTTATATTTATCATCCCTTAGAAAATAAATGTATTTATAGTAGAGTCATAATAAATTAATAAATGAAATTAGTGAGACTTGAAATTGTGAGGTGCTGATATATTCTAACAGAGCAAGTGCTGTATTCTTCCATTAGATCAAGTTTGAAAATGTTTTACACACACACGCGCACACACGAGATGGGGTATGTGAACAAAGCTCTTCTTCTTTGCCCTCTCTCATCCACTTCATATAGGTATTTCCACTACAGGCACCTGCTGTTGTAATGGGCAGCACGCTGGACTAAGTCTCACAAGGGTCTTAAAAGCATGTGGTATTGATAAAGTATCTACAACAAGCCCCAAATGTTTCTACATTCTAGTCACAAGTCTCACTTTCTGCAAACTGGATAAATGATTTCTAAAATTAGGATGTCATACCATATAATATGAGAGAGAATTTCCAGCCTCAGTGGTTGTTTCTAAGGTTCTGTGTGAGAAATATTCAACATCACAATTCTGGGTTATATTTCATTTCATTCTTTATTTACTTAATTTTCTAAAACTGTGGACTAAGAGGCATTCAGTATTAGAAAGAACTGTTCCAAATGTTAAGCTAGTGCCTATCTCGCTACTGAAATTAGCGGTTTTCAGATACGTGTTTTCCTTTAATCTACTAAGAAAATGGATGGCATCTTTCTCAGATTCATAAAGACAGCCTTCTGGGAAATAGCTAATTATCCTAAATATATTTTAAAACTCCCAAAAGGAGATACAGGAAGAACTATTTCAAATGGGTCTGTTAGAACAGCTTCGAAGTCCTTTGATAAACTCTTGGATCATGACAATGATGGGATTTATCAGGACCCTTTCTGTATGTGCAGCACAAAGAAAGAGGAGTATTATCCTATGCAGAAACCTGTAGCTGCATGGGGGAAATAGACCATTTAAATGCAAATCTTCTAATCCAAGAGATTCACTCTCTAAATAGAAGTGGGTCTTCAGGGTGACTCATGAAGTTAGCAACATAGAGTCCTTCCTGTGGGATTACTTATTTTAGGAAATCTAATAACCTGCTTTATTATGTGAGGATACAACGTTCCGCCACATACCCCCTAGACTTTCCCTAGTTACTGTTGCTCATAATGTGTGGGCTCCCTGGTTGTTTAAAGTTTCAGCAGTTCCTTAAGTTATGAATCAGGTGCCAAAAAAGCTGCAGCTTTCACTGAAGTATTAAATCGTCTATAGTAATTACACAGTATATATTCTCCAGTCACAATTATTGGAAAAGCGTTGAATAAAAATATGTTAAAAAGACAGAATGGTATATATATTTGAGGGGCAACAATATTTCATAAGAACAGTTCCACTGCAAGATATATATCTCTGAGCTGTCTCTTCACAAATCACACTGAATATTCATTTAAATTCTTTCTCCTATGTTCTATAGCATAGTAAACTATTTGTTAGCTATATTTATGATGCTGAAAAACACAAAGACAGACTTATACCCATCAGATCTGGCATCTCAGTTTCAAACTTATTTCCAGAATTTTGGTTTATAAAAAGTAACCATCCTCCATATTCAATATTCTCTTGTAAGTAAACAGTGATTCAAGCAGATTCCTGGTGATTGTGGAGAAATGGGTAGAATTGCAAGCTTTAAATAAAATCCACTGATTAATAAAAGCTTTTTTTCCTGGTCACATAATCAGGATTAGAAGGGCTAAGACTAATTCATTTCCTTTGCTAAAACAAAGAGTAGGCCTCAAATCCCTAAAATGCGGGAATGCAGGCAAGAGTTCACAAAGGAATTTGCATTTGAACTTGACTTTGAAGGAAAACAGACCTGCTTCTGAAAAGATAGTGGGGAGTTTCAGGGATGTAGAGGAGAAAAGCATCTGAGTTTAGAAGTGTGGCACATAGAGATCAGGAAAGGTTTAAAAATCAGATACAATTAAAGTAAAGGACTTACAGGGTAGAGGAAACTCAGGCAGAGAGAGATCAGAAATATGTGCTAGACATAGAAGAACTCTGCTCAACGCTATGTGGCAGTCTGGATGGCTGGATGGGAGGGGAGTTTGGGGAGAATGGATACTTGTATATGTATGGCTGAGTCCCTTTGCTGTTCACCTGAAACTATCAGTGTTGTAATCTGCCATATCCCAATGCAAAATAAAAAGGGTTTTTTTTTTAATAAATATAACAACAGCAACTAAGTGCTAGATTCAAACTATGTAAGAAACTGTATTTGCTACCTTAAGGAGTCTAAAAATTTTAAAACAGTCTTCTTTGAAAGAACTCTGGTTTGTTTTGTCTTTACTCAGTGTATTTATAAAGCAAAGGATAACATGATGTGTGTGTTACAGGGAGATAACTTCGCTCTGGGAGTATCGAGTAAATTGGAGAGGGGAGAAGGAAAATATTTAGGATGCCAATACAGTCACCAGATCATACACTATGACATCTCATTATAGCTGTTGAGATGGAGGAAAATGACCTTAAAAATAAGTACAGACAGTGAGATCGACAGACTTCCTGAGTAATTTAATGTACACAGGGAGAACACAGAACATTCTATTTTTGAAGACTGGGTAGATATTGTTTCCTAAATTAAATGCTGTATCAATATTACTTGACACTGAGGAATGTGTGAGCAGTCTGCAAGGATGTGGGGTGAGGCTTGGGGTGCAAAGGTCAGAGTTCACCTGAATAGAGAGCACCAACAGGTAAGTGGTTATCAGAGTCTCTGCTGCTGCTGCTGCTGCTAAGTCGCTTCAGTCGTGTCCGACTCTGTGCGACCCCATAGACGGCAGCCCAACAGGCTCCCCCATCCCTGGGATTCTCCAGGCAAGAATACTGGAGTGGGTTGCCATTTCCTTCTCCAATGCAGATCAGCACAAATGTCAGACCCCTGTCCAAACCAGATTATCACGAGTTTGCAAAGTAGAAGACCTCAGATCTAGCCATTATATATACTAGAAATACCTAGAAGTTTAAAAAATATACCAGTTCCCTTGATCCCATTTCCAGTGATCCTAACTTTGCCCTTGTATGGTTCACAGCCTTTGGCATTGTCCTTATAAGTTCTTCATAGATTCTAACATGCAAAGAGGATGAGACTCACTGCTATAAATGATAACTAAGGAGAATGGAAATGTTTTATTTATTCTCTATGTGACCTTCACCTGGATCATAGTTTGTCTCATACCTTTCTCCTTCACGCCACATGGTAATAAGAGCCAGATCTGTTTCATTCACAGTTTCATTTCTCAGGATTCAGTCCTGTGACTTTGCACAGTCATGTAAACTGTTCTCTTTCTCACTCACCAATATCTATCCACTGAACAAGGCTATTTGAGGGGTGCTAGGAATAGAATGGAAAGAAAAATATCACCCCATCCCTCACTTCATGGCGTTTACAGTTGGTGTAGAAAGAAGCAAGAAATGAAAGGAGAAATAAGAGAATGAACTTGAAGTCCATATCTTCTCTGCCAAGGTTATATTCACTTTTATGTCATCCCTAATTAATGATAAATGGAATTTCAAGCATCATTAAATAAATAAAGAAGCATTTGGGTGACAAAACACATGTGTCCGTTATTACAAAATCTGTCCATGAGCACTGCATCTTTTTTTTTTTNTTGAAGACTGGGTAGATATTGTTTCCTAAATTAAATGCTGTATCAATATTACTTGACACTGAGGAATGTGTGAGCAGTCTGCAAGGATGTGGGGTGAGGCTTGGGGTGCAAAGGTCAGAGTTCACCTGAATAGAGAGCACCAACAGGTAAGTGGTTATCAGAGTCTCTGCTGCTGCTGCTGCTGCTAAGTCGCTTCAGTCGTGTCCGACTCTGTGCGACCCCATAGACGGCAGCCCAACAGGCTCCCCCATCCCTGGGATTCTCCAGGCAAGAATACTGGAGTGGGTTGCCATTTCCTTCTCCAATGCAGATCAGCACAAATGTCAGACCCCTGTCCAAACCAGATTATCACGAGTTTGCAAAGTAGAAGACCTCAGATCTAGCCATTATATATACTAGAAATACCTAGAAGTTTAAAAAATATACCAGTTCCCTTGATCCCATTTCCAGTGATCCTAACTTTGCCCTTGTATGGTTCACAGCCTTTGGCATTGTCCTTATAAGTTCTTCATAGATTCTAACATGCAAAGAGGATGAGACTCACTGCTATAAATGATAACTAAGGAGAATGGAAATGTTTTATTTATTCTCTATGTGACCTTCACCTGGATCATAGTTTGTCTCATACCTTTCTCCTTCACGCCACATGGTAATAAGAGCCAGATCTGTTTCATTCACAGTTTCATTTCTCAGGATTCAGTCCTGTGACTTTGCACAGTCATGTAAACTGTTCTCTTTCTCACTCACCAATATCTATCCACTGAACAAGGCTATTTGAGGGGTGCTAGGAATAGAATGGAAAGAAAAATATCACCCCATCCCTCACTTCATGGCGTTTACAGTTGGTGTAGAAAGAAGCAAGAAATGAAAGGAGAAATAAGAGAATGAACTTGAAGTCCATATCTTCTCTGCCAAGGTTATATTCACTTTTATGTCATCCCTAATTAATGATAAATGGAATTTCAAGCATCATTAAATAAATAAAGAAGCATTTGGGTGACAAAACACATGTGTCCGTTATTACAAAATCTGTCCATGAGCACTGCATCTTTTTTTTTTTCTTTTTTTATAAGGCTGACCGAACAAATACTAATATTCTAAATAAGAGGATAATGCTAAGATGCATACGTTTATTTTTAACAGGCAAAAATAACTTCTACTAAGGACACTCATGATTCATGTTGCTCACTGTCCCCTAGAAGAAGTGGATTATTATGAAATAGAGCAGAACTCCTTCCCTACAGAAGAACGAAGTAATAACACTTAGATCATCATAAACTTCTTAAGGTATAGACCTCCACAGCTTATCTTAGAAAGGGTAAATGTGTCAAAATCTTAAGAATTATATCACTTAGAGGACAGAGAAAGATTCAGCAGGGTCTAAAATTTGTCTCTAATTTTTCTGTTCAGTGGAAGCTTATTTGGTTGGAATAAGCTGTATGGCATATAGTAAGATGAGGATGATGAGCATTTTTAGACCTCAGTAGAAAGACAATAAAAAAACACCACCCAAACATTTGGCACATTTTTCAGAGCAAGAGATATAAACATCTTTGTTGAGGGCAGATCCTTAAATAGAGATAGCTCAATTTCATTTAAACGTTAAAGAAAAAATACAGAAAAGTGAAATTTAAGAAAATCATACTTGGAATCATAGAATCAGAGGACTTCAGAGCTAGAAAGGCCTTCAAGAATTTATCCCCATGTGGTCAAATTTTCTGTTTTTTGATAGTAGTTTTATTGAGTTTCAATTTATATCATAAGAGCCACCCATTTAAAAATAATTTTAGTAAATTTAAAGATTTGTACAATCATCATAACAATTCAGTTTTAGAAGCTTTCATTCATCCCAGATATTGCTTATACATATTTGCAGACAATCTTTGTTCCCATTCCCAACCCTAGGTAACAACTCTTCTACTTCCTGTCTCTACAAATATTCCTATTATGGACCCTTCAGACAAGTAGAATCATACAACATGTTATCTCTTGTGNACATATTTGCAGACAATCTTTGTTCCCATTCCCAACCCTAGGTAACAACTCTTCTACTTCCTGTCTCTACAAATATTCCTATTATGGACCCTTCAGACAAGTAGAATCATACAACATGTTATCTCTTGTGACTGGCTTCTTTTACTTGGCATAGTAACTTGGAGGTTCATCTCCTTGTAGCATATGTGAGTAGTTCGTTTCCTTTTCACTGCTGAATAATATTCAATTGCACCAACCCTTTGCATTTAAAGATGAAGAAACTGAGATAAAGTGAGGCAGCATCACTATTTCAAGTTCCTACAACACATGTGGCCTCTCTGGATGTGAAATGAGACTCTAACACTGGATAATAGATGTCCTGACCTCATCCTAGCTGGTTCTGTTCACTAGGAAAACAATTATCAGTGTATAACCTGTGAGTGATTTTGTGTGTGTGTGTGTGTGTGTGACTTTTCATATTAAGTTCAGAGCAACTGCCACATAGCTAAATGATAGTTTGACCCTAGCTATTTCCCAGCCATTTATGAAACCAAGTCCCCCCAAAACCAAGTTCCTCAGAGTGTTTATAATTAACCTCCCTATTTATATGTCTTTCCTCTCCAACTAGCTGTAAGCACAGTCAAGGAGGAAGAAATTTTCTTCTACTCTTCCAGGTTCTTCTGGCTGGTCTAAGAATTAAACTGAGAGGATACAGGTCAATAACAGAAAATCAGACAAAGGTTTAATAGCATGTATACATGGGAGAGACCCTGGAAAACTAGGTAACTTGCCAAAATGGCAAAAAGCCTCACCTTCAACAAAAAGACGCTAGGGCAGTGGTTTGGGTCTTCAAAGAGGAGGAAGGCAATTCTCAAGGAGATGGAGATGAAAAAGCAAATGTTTGGTAAACAAATGTTTGGTAAACAAATGTTTGTTGGGCCCTACAGAGACAGTGGGACACAGAGATGGATTTTAACAAACAGACTCTGCTGGGTTCATCCCTGTTGGCACACCTAACTGTACCATAGCTGTCTATAGTGATGGCTCCCTGCCTGAAAGAGATCCTTTAATTACATTCTTTAGGCTTTTAGGGGGAAGGTCAAAGTTTCATCCTGAGTCTTGTGGGCCTGACAGTTTCTAGCTCGAAATGATCCACATGAAAAGGAAACATTCTGGGGTGGCAGACTTTGCTCCCCTGCAGCACTCTGACATGAGGGATCCCTCCAAGGCCTAGGGCCATACTGCCACACAGAACTTTGGCTACAAACCTATTTCACATTCCAGTGTGGTGCTTTGTAAATAGACAATCCCATCCAATGTAACTATTCTGAGATCCCATAGGTAATAAGTACCAGAGAAAAGTAAATAATTCAGATTTTGTTTACTTCTATACTTGGAACATTCCATGACAAAAGATAAGCTCCAAGTTTTATATTTTCTTGGATATTCAGGAAAATTAGTCATAGTATTCTGCAGTCTCCAAGGGATCTAAGGAAGTCTATCACTCTCTCTAATTAATCCCGTTTGATTTTCATTTTATTAAAAACAACATGGTGACGCATGCTTGCCCTCTCACCTGATTTTAATTAGGTCTCATGAAACACAATTTGGAGAATCTGGCCGTTCACCTCATTATAAAAGAAACAAGTTATTCTAAACCAAGTTTCTAATGAAAATCCTGTTTTCCAACCAATAAGCATGGTCTGCTCCTAGATATTAAATATTTGCAAAATAGACATTAGCCATCAATTTCCAAGGTCATGTTAATGTAAATATCCTTAATCTCAGATTTTTGACAATAATTTTCACTTATACACTGATATGTTAATCAAATAATACATCCAGGCCATTAAAACAGGTAAGCTCAAGAGGAGGTAATGTTGTGGGTAGTAAAACACAATATCTGTCAAACATAAGGGTTTCAAATTAGCTCACTTTCTCTTACCATATTTGTAGCCATGGGCATATTGAACTCTCACTTACAAGATTAATAATTGTTGTTGGGGCTTCCCTTACAGCTCAGTTGGTAAAGAATCTGCCTGCAATGCAGGAGACCCTGGTTCAATTCCTGGGTCGGGAAGATCCGCTGGAGAAGGGATAGGCTACCCACTGCAGTCTTCTTGGGCTTCCCTTGTGGCTCAGCTGGTAAAGAATCCGCCTGCAATGTGGGAGACCTGGGTTCGATCCCTGGGTTGGGAAGATCCCCTGGAGAAGGGAAAGGCTACCCACTCCAGTATTCTGGCCTAGAGAATTCCATGGACTAAGTCCATCGGGTTGCAGAGTCCAACACAACTGAGTCACTTTCACTATACTTTCACTTTTAGTTGCTCAGTGGTGTCTGACTCTGTGACTTCATTGAACTATACTCACCAGGCTCCTCTGTCCATGGAATTTTCCAGGGAAGAATAGTGGAGTGGGTTGCCATTTCTTATTGGGGGGATCTTCCAGACCCAGAGACTGAACCCTGTCTCCTGCATTGGCTGGTGGGTTCTTTACCACAGAGACATTTGAGAAACCCACAGAATAAAAACCATATTACAAATCAAACATGTATGATAGTTACTGACATAGTAAATTCTCATGTATCACTATAGCTAATGAACTGAGGTGTTCTTTGGATTTATTTTCTATTACTACTTTTAGAAATTTTCACAAGGCCTGGAATTCCTGAGATATTATATTCTAAATATTCTATCCTTGGTTGATCAACGTCAGTTCAGTTCAGTTCAGTCACTCAGTCGAGTCTGACACTTTCTGACCCCATGAATTGCAGCACGCCAGGCCTCTCTGTCCACCACCAACTCCCAGAGTTCACTCAGACTCACGTCCATCAAGTCCGTGATGCCATCCAGCCATCTCATCCTCTGTCGTCCCCTTCTCCTCCTGCCCCCAATCCCTCCCAGCATCAGAGTCTTTTCCAATGAGTCAACTCTTCGCATGAGGTGGCCAAAGTACTNAGTATAGTGCAGGGTCCACAATGGAGATTTACATTTCAACTCAATGCAGAAAGAATTTCCTAAGTGCTTTTCAGCCATGAATGAAAAGTTACTGCAAAGGATACTGTAAAAATCTTCTTTCAGCAGTCCAAGTAAGATGCAAAGAAATCTCTTAGGAAAGGTGAAATGTTTGGAGAAATGTTTCTCTTATCTTGCAAACCATATTTTACAACTGGGTAGTTTTCCTCTGGTGAGAACAAGTTTCTCTCACAGGAGGTTGATGACCTCTTAAAAAAAAAAATCAGAGAGGAAAAAGCCAAAGATAAAACAATTCAGAAAAAGATACACAGAAAACAGTGCAATTTTTTTTCTCCTACACACACACATATGTGAGAACACACATAAATTAACATTGATATTTCAAATTCTATATACTTAAGTGCATTTTAAATGTCAAATTTTTAATCATTCATCTTTTTATTCACTCTATTACTTTCTCATGCTTTAATCTATCACAAAGATCAATATTTTGTGAATTATTGTGCAGTCGCCCCAAATTTCAACTTGTTTAAAAAGATGTTTCTTGTACTTGTTTACTACATATTAAATTATACTTCATTTAGATACCTAGTAACCAGTTAATGACTTTAGAATACATCTTCAATATTAAATGCTGGCAATTTTATGCACAATAAGAAACTCAATCATCTGCCACAGCTGTGAAAAATGTAGTCACTTACACATCTAGTCATTATAAACTGATGTCCTGTCATTCAACACAGCTACCCAGAGGTTGTTTCATATTTAATAAAGTGATATAATGATTTGTTAATCTTTGGGAAAAAATAATACAAATTCTGTACCATCCACATCTCCAACAACACAAAATCCTCTAATTTCCTACAGTGGATTTGCATATAGCGACACCATCTTTTGGCTTAAAAAAGATGTATATACACACCTTACCAGAGTAGGGATCTCAGTAAGTGTTACTTTTATTTTCCCGCATACAAACAGGTTGGATTCTTCAGCAGGCTCTTTTCTTCCTTGTGTCAAGCTTTCTCTGGGCATCTGTCATTATTTCAACATCTGGAGGGGCAGATAAGCTGCTCCAATTGGAACACTGCAGTCAGCAACTTTCTCCAGGAAAAGAAATTTGTCACTTCGGCAAAGCATCCATCTTCTGCCAGCTTTTGACTTCCTATCCTCGGGCCAAACTCAAAAATCAGGCCTCCCAGTTTGTAGGGCTGCTATGCTATGGATTAATTCAGCTATGGAGAAAAGGATGACAAAGGGTAGAAAGATCATGATTAACTCAAATTAATTTCTAAAACAGCAGGAAAGCCATCTCAATATGATATAAAGATTTAATCTTAACCTGATATTTCTCTAGACATTATACATGACTTCCTTCTTAAAGAAATATTGAATGTTCCTCTGCATTTTCCCCTGACAATAGCTTGTACTGTCATTGAGCTGCTTTGATCAGAAGGAAAGGTCATCTTTTTAGATTAACCAGAAAGTTAACAGTTGCTAATTTAAGGTGTGATATGAAAAAATTTCACAAATCACCAGTTCCTTATTGTAGTCATTCAATTAAAGTAACAGTAGAGCTGCACACACACATTGTATCTTAAAGGCAAATTTGTTCAGATTCTTTCTCTGATTAAAACCATTCACTGACTCTTTTTCCCCAGGGAGGATCTGGTTGCTTTTATGAGCATGTCAAGCTGTGCTGTCTTCTGGCACTTGTTTGATTCTCCATTCTTGTGTCCTATCCTTGCTGTAGTGAATTTCTCTATGTCATGTCCCCTTGCCAATGTGCATCTTTTTTCTAATTCTAGGAGGTCTTTCAGACAAAAGAATGCTTCTCAAAATTAATGTGCATTCAAACCATTGAGGAATCTTGATAAAATGAAGGTTTTGATTCAATACATCTGGAGCAGGGTCTTAGATTGTGTATTTATAACAAGTTTCCAAGTGATGTTAATATTGTTGAGACCTGTAGGACACTTTGAGTACCATGGTCTTAGAGCACTTATTTTCAACTTGGGAATGATTTTGCTCCCCAGGGCCATTTGGAACCCTTTGGAGACTTTTTCTTTGTCATGTCTTGGGTAGAGGGAGGAGAGAACTGGCATCTAGTAGTTAAAGACCAAGAATATTACTAAACATTGTACAATCCCTGGGACCATCTATCATGACAAAGGTTTACTCAGGCCAAAAGGTCAGTATGAAGCTGAACAAATCTTGATCTAGAGGGCATCTAGTCTTCAGGAACCAGCTCAGTTATCACCTGTTCTCTGAATAAGTGCCTTTTTGTTGTTCAGTTGCTAAGTCATGTCTGACTCTTTGCAGCCCTATGGACTGTAGTATGCCAGGCTTCTCTGTCCTTCACTATCTCCAAAAGTTTGCTCAGACTCAAGTCCATTGAGTTGGTGATGCCATCCAACCATTTTATCCTATGTCACTCCTTATCATCCTGCCCTCAGTCTTTCCCAACATCAGGGCCTTGTCTAATGAGTCGGCTCTTCGCATCAGGTGACCAAGTGCCAAATCATACCTAACTGATTTCAGCTTCCCCACCCATCCAACCCCATCACTTCCTCACAGACCTAATAAAGTATACATGTGGTTTAGCTGCTATATTATCAATTAATTCTTTACATGCCTAATTTCACTTCAATTTGAGCATCTTGAATGCAGTTATCATATCTGTGTCACAGTTCAGTTCAATTGCTTAGTTGTATCCCACTCTGTGACCCCATGGACTGCGGCATGCCAGGCTTTCCTGTCCATCACCAACTCCCAGAGCTTACTTAAACTCATGTCCATTGAGTAGGTGATGCCATCCACCCATCTCATCCTCTGTCATCCCCTTCTCCCACCTTCAATCTTTCCCAGCAACAGGGTCTTTTCTGAGTCAGTTCTTCACATCAGGTGGCCAAAGTATTGTAGTTTCAGCTTCAGCATCAGTCCTTCCAATGAATATTCAGGACTGATTTCCTTTAGGATGGACTGGTTGGATCTCCTTGCAGTCCAAGGGAATCTCAAGAGTCTTCTCCAACACCACAGTTCAAATGCATCAATTCTTTGGCGCTCAGCTTTCTTTATAGTCCAACTCTCACATCCATACATAACTAATGGAAAAACCATAGCTTTGACTACATTACTTTGTTGGCAAAGTAATGTCTCTGCTTTTTAATATGCTGTCTAGGTTGGTCATAACTTTTCTTCAAAGAAGAAAGTGTCTTTTAATTTCACGGCTGCAGCCACCATCTGCAGGGGATTTTGGAGCCTAAAAAAATAAAGTCTGTCACTATTTCCATTGTTTCGCCATCTATTTGCCATAAAGTGATGGGACCAGATGCCATGATCTTAGTTTTCTGAATGTTGAGTTTTAAGCCAACTTTTTCACAGTACACAGTACCTATTTTGTTGTTGCTGGTTTTAGGGCACTTTCCCATGTGACTAATCTGATATGTTGAAAGAAAATGAGATCATTAAAGTTTGCAAAATTCAATTTAACCATCATAAACAAAAGGTAAAACAAGAAGGTGCCATTTAGTTGAATCTGTCAAGAATTTACTGCTCTGATAAGGACTGAGGAAAACTTATTCCACTTTTCATAAAAATGTGATAGGTTCACGTTGTTGCTGCTGCTGCTAAGTCGCTTCAGTCATATCTGACTCTGTGCGACCCCAGAGACGGCAGCCCACTAGCCTCCCCCATCCCTGGAATTCTCCAGGCAAGAACACTGGAGTGGGTTGCCATTTCCTTCTCCAGTGCATGAAAGTGAAAAGTGAAAGTGAAGTCGCTCAGTCGTGTCCAACTCTTAGCGACCCCATGGACTGCGGCCCACCAGGCTCCTCTGTCCATGGGAGTTTCCAGGCAGGAGTGCTCATGTTACTCAGAGATAAATAACTGATAGTCTTTAAAATATACCTATTCTTTGATAATCTCTAAGAGATGACTTTTCACCAGTTGATCTGGTGTTGAATGAGTCCACCAACAGAGAAGGAATTATCTGAGGGTATATGATAGAATTTAGGAGGTCTGTGAATTCTGAGGGGAAAAAAACACACCTAATTTACTATTTTTTGTGTTTAATGAAGGAAACAAACCACAGAGTCTTTAATACATTGTCATTCATTGCCACCACAAATGTCTTATTACTGAGTTTCAAACACCTTGAAATATTGTTTATAATAATGCTACTTAAAAATCATAGCATTTAAGAAATTACTTAATATGTTAATGAGGAAGCTCTTACATTTCTACACCATGACTAAAACACTTTGATAATTTATTTCAACATGGTTAACTTTCTTTGTAATCCTGTTTCTTTATCTAAAAATATTATTTTAATAGTTATTCCATCCTCTGCATGGAACACCAAGAAAAGAATGAAAATCCTGACCCCATTCTCAAGACTCCTCTTCAAACCCTGTCCATTTGACTAATTCATATGTAGGAGAGTATTTCATGACTATAGTTTCACTGTAGAACCTTATTAAAGTTCTTTTTCAATGGGTATTCAGAAAACTCTGTGTAAGGGACACTCTGCAAAAGACGAATGACTATATAACATAATGTATTAGTTGTTTATTGCTGCATAAGAGATCCCCCAAAGTTTACAAGCTTAAGACAACACAAATATATTATCTTACAGTTCTGTAAGACTGAAATCTGAAACAAATTTCATCAGGCTAAAACTGAGGTGTCAGCAAATTATATTCCCATCTCAAAGCCTCTGGGGAGAATCTATTTCTTCCTTGATGGGTTGTTAGCATAATTCAGCTCCTTGGAGTTGCAGGAATGAGGTCCCTGTTTTACTTGCTCTTTATAAGATGAGGGTTAGTCATTCCTTTCCTTGGCTAATGGCCCCACCCTATATCTTCAAAACCACCAAGAGCCAGTCTAGTATTTCTTATGTCACATCTCTCTTCTTCCATTATTTTTCAGTTTTGAGAACTCATGTGATTTGGATAAAGCTCCCTATTTTCAAGACCTGTAAACTTACCCTCATCTGAAAAGTTTCTTTTGTCATATAGATAATATATTTACAAATACTGGGGATTAGGATGTGGCATCTCTATTCCAGGTGCCTACAAGTATCTCTAGATACACTCTGTCTTTCAGTTTCATTAATTATTCATAATTATTCATAAATAATAATTTCATCATTATTAAGTATGAATCTTAGTAAAAAGAGGATAAAGATTTAGCTAATATGCTTCTTTCAAGTTTTTTTTCTAAATCCTCTTTTCCTAAATTCTATTAATCCACAGATATGTATGGTTTTATAGCTCTCAATATTGTTTGAATATTGTGCTTGTTGTCTTTTAAAAATATTTGGTGTCTATGTACAGTGTTAGCACATGACATTTTCAGAAGTAAAATTTTAGAAATTACCTGATGAAAGGTAGTTTTATTTTTCAACTTTGGACTGTGTTTATAGGGAGAATCCTATAAAAGTAAAGAGATTAAATAACATGCAGTTCATGAATTATCCTTCTCAAAAATTATCTATGTTTATGGGATGACAATTACCCCAAAAACTTAGAAACACATACCTATTGAATACGTAGGACATATAAACTCAGGATATTGGTAAAACCCTAATTTTTGCATTTTTGAATACTACCCTAACCTGACAAAGTAGCTTATTCAGAAAATTAACAAAGTCTTCAGCATAGCTGAGTCAGAATGTACACTGGCCACAACTTAAGAGGAGCACAACAACAGCAAAAAACCTGTCACAGGGGAGAGATTCAATTTGTAGAAGAGCTCCTTCTTGGGGAACCACAGGTAAAAGTAGAAAATGAAATAAAATACTAGTTACAAAAAAGGAATGCCAAAAGCAGTTCATGACATCCTGTAGAAAATAACCCCTTAGCCACTGCACAAATCGGTCTCTTTACTGCTTTTTAAACCAGCAAAGAGGACAGGTAAAGGATCTTTGGAACTGAGAGCAAGTTTCACTAATGAGTCTCCTGATGCTGTCCCAGTGATGGGCATGGCAGAATTCCATCAATAAAACATTAAGATAAAGCCCTTTAGGTAGCAGCCAGATCTCATTCCAAGGACTTGCATTTTGTGTCAATTAAGGAGCAAATTTCAATGAAACTGACTTTGCTCAGGCTCATAGGACCCCTCTGGCAAACATTAGCACAACAGTCACCATCATATTTTTTGTGCCTCTCAGGTCCATGTGCAATGACTATCTCTCTTATTTTTCATTGGCATACGGTTATTCTAATGGACTCACAAAGACTTCCATTTAAGTCCCAAATGAGCTTGTTGGACACTGAAATGGAGTAACAGGCACAAGCCTTTTCCAAACCTGTATTTTTTCCATTTATTAGTAAACCTCTCAACTCTTTTTTTCTTTGCTTCCAACAGGAGAGTTTCAAGACAACCCCATAAGGCGAGATAAGAATGTTCTTATTTATTAAACTAATGCCTCTATAAATAAATTTGAATTTCAGATGCCTTCTGGTGCATCTCTTTCTCCTGTTTGGTTCTTGAATTCCAGAAAAAGCAATAGTGGAAGAATTGCTATCAACACTAACTCAGTCTGTTTCTTTATATGTTATAGCAGCAAATATTCCATAATGTAAATGTTAGGATTGAATTTACACTGAAAATCAGTATATTTTTATGTTTCTTATTACACCTAAAGTAACTAAAGGGTTTTTGTTGAATGGATCTCTTCTTCTGATTAAATTGTAGTTAGAATCATAAAATTATATGGTTTTTTATTTGGGGATCTCATTCACTTAATTTGCATAAACTGCCATTTCAGTATCTCTAAAGAATAAACAAATTTACAATTTATTTTTTGCCTGTAACGTGCCTCATCAAAACAAGATTTGGATATTCAGGTAAGCATAATTTGTCTTTGCTGTCACATTAGTTTAGGGTGTGATTTACCTGCCTTTTCTAAGATATGTGAGTATGCCCTGATTAAATATGAAAGTGACAGACCAAGGAAACATTTTAATCTCACAAAGAGAACAGGTGTGCAGAAGTTAGACAGCACCCCCACTCCCATTCACCCTGCGATGTACTGAATTCACATACTGCCCATGAAAAGATTCAGGCTCAACCTCTTCCCCAGAGACTTAGCACGGCCACCAGCAATCTTTCACTAGCAGTAGCTCTTTTACCTCTGACACTTTCTAAGGCTCTGGCACCATCAGCAAAAACTCTCCACACATGCTCTTTTTCCCTCTCCCATGATTGCTCCAGTTACAAAACAATTTGAAACTTGGGAAATTCAGACCAAGAAACAGTGTCTTTGATACCACATTCCATTCTACCTACAGCAGAAACACATTTTACTTAAGGACTGAAGATGCCCCATTTTTTACTGATCTGATGAGTGACCTGGGGACAGAATTAAATTCAGGGGTTCTGTTTAGAATGTCTTCTAACACACTGTTATGCATTTTTAGGATTCAAAAGAACATGACATTAGAAGATTGTGTTGTTAGTGAATTATAGACATGAATAGGTCAAAAATGGACAATAATGAAGGAAGGTAATCTGTTTCTGACCAAAAATTGTTCTGCACAAATCAGAAGACTTTGTAAGATGGAACAAGGGGAATCATCCTATTCAATATTTTCTTCAGAGAGAGGGCACAAAACTGGGTTCATAGGAGTGCCTTTCCCAAGTCAAGCTTTCAAAGAATGTTTTTATTGATTACCTCTCAGGGCCTTGCATGTAACATATCACTCAGTACTTTAGGAACCAGAGATATGACTGCCTACTCTGAGCTTTGTTGGACATTCAGCTCTGAGCAAAGCAGAAATAATTCTTGTATTCGGTCTTTTCGGTCAAACGAAAGGAGAAAAAAATTAAAGATATGAGTACATAGCTAATTATACATTTTAACTGTACTAAGCCCTTTTTGGAAATGAATTACAAGTTGAAATGAGGTAAGAAGAGAGTTGCTGGAACAGGTCAAAGAAAGTCCATTTTGAGGAATGAGAATTTAAAATCTAAAAGTTAAACAGAATTAGACTAAATCCCCTTCACCCCAAAAGGGGAAGGATAGGAAAATGATCTAAGTAGATAGAGCAGCCAATGTAAAGTCCTGTAAATGGTAAGGAGGACAGTATATCTGAAGATTTATATGGAGGCCAAGAGGTCTTCAGAGTTTCAAGAGATGTGGGAAATATTACAATAGATTGGTGACTCGTGAAAAACCTGCCAAAGTTGGTCCTCTAATCCCAATTCCATTGCTATGGTTTGTTAACTCCTAAAATCATTTCCCATTTGTATGCAATATGACACAGAAAACACTTGGAACTCATAGGCACTTTACATTTCCACAATCTCTACACATAAATTTGGTGCTTTTCTTGAAAACTTCCATTTTGATTGTATAATCAAAACTACTGGCAGATATTGCCAGTTAAGTAGAATTAAGCAAATTAAGCTACATTCCATCAAAACAGGATGCTCTCAGCCAGCATACAATCCCCTATCATCAAACAGTTTGCAGTGAGCATGTATTTTGCAAGTTTCACTAGCTCAATCTGTATTTGCCCTCAAACCTTCCTCAGGGCTCTGTCTACATTGTCAAGTGAGGAGTTGAGCCATCACCATGGGAAGGGTATTGAGGGAGACAGTTCAGGTCAAATGAGTCCCCTA
Source organism: Oreotragus oreotragus (assembly GCA_006410675.1). Lineage (NCBI taxonomy): Eukaryota > Metazoa > Chordata > Mammalia > Artiodactyla > Bovidae > Oreotragus > Oreotragus oreotragus. The sequence continues at coordinate 164,242 of SJYX01000588.1, read as the reverse complement.
TTCCCAGATTCGGCTCTATAATAACCCTGTGTCTCCTCTTCAATTTGCTTGCATAAACAGAGCCTGAGGGCAATTGTGAGACTAGTAGATACTCCAAATGTGTCTCAAATAGTATTACAGATGTAAGGTCTTGTCTACAAAGCGTATTTGACCCACAACATTTCAGTACTGAAATGAGAAAGTGGAGAGATTCTGCTGTAACTTTTTTGTTGTTACATTTAAAGAAACTGAGGCTCAAAAATTTTCATTCATTAGTGCTCTTGTATGGTGCCACAAGACACTCCCTGGTGGGAACAGAAGTGACATACATATATCTTGACTCCAGTTCAGACTTTTCCCTGGGCATCCATATATTATGACTGGAATTCATTCATCCGACAACTATTAGCAAACTCTCAGTATTTATCAACCCATATAGGACTCTTAAAAGACAAATAACCAGAGCTAACAACAGCTTACTCTGTGGCAGGAGTTGTGCTCAGAGCTTTACATGTATTACTAATTCTTCTCACTGCCATACTATGCTTAGGAGGGAGACGTGATTATTAACCCCAGTGTATATAAGAGGAGACTGAAAATGTTAAGTCTGAGTAGCTTCTCCCCCAAATCACACAGCTGTTAGGTAGTTAAGAGAATTTCACCCCCAGCCTGAAGTCTTAAGCATTATGCAATTCTGCCCATGCATCATGCAAGTACGATTTGGCTATTCTTTTGTGAGGGGGGAAAAAAAAAACAAAAAACTTTGACATATGTTTGATAAACATTCATGAATTTCTACCATGTGTCTGGAAGTGTGTTTCTTGCTGAAGATCCAAAGGGAACACAATACACACATTTCTTACAAAGCTTACAGCTCAGCAGGTGAATGGGATAATTAAATAAAAAATGACAGCAAAGTAGTTAAGTACTAAGAGTACTTTTTATAGTACCTTAAATGTACTCAAGATTAATAGGAGTACTGTAAAACAATATAAGAGTAGCTGTCCATTGATATCACAGGGAGGTGGCTGTCAAGATGAGGCTTAAAGGAAGAAGGAGAATTTACACCAAGAAAAGAGAAGACAAGAAAAGAAGGAGAAGGAATAGGGGGTGTACAGGTGCTGGGTTGGAAAGAGCTTGCATATGAAGCACAGAGATGCCAGTTGACCATGATGTACCAAACACTGGGATAAATGTACAAAATAGAGCTAAAGAGAAAAGTGAAGTGTGCCAAGAGCATGCAGATCCTTTTAGGGCTGATGAAAGAGTCTGGCCTTTTCCTATGTAACGTGTTACATAGCTATTGGGAGTTTTAGTAAGAGGGTATCCTCATAAGATTTATGCTTTAAGAATAACTTGATTGTCATGAAGTAAACGGATTACAGAGGGGCAAGAGTGTAACTTTTCAAGCACTGACACTTCATTTTTTACTAGCATGTTAGCAACCTGGAATACAGAGAAGGATAAGAACATTTGGCAAAGGCTCTAGAAATCATGCCATTTAAATATTGTGGAAAGAACTGGGCATGCTTACTTCCTTCGAGAAAGAGAATGAAGAGAAAGTGGGTCTTTCATGGGAGGAAGGAGATGGAAACAATGAGTTGCATATCTAAGGAGACATAGTTCAGCTCAGTAGAGTCATTTTTTACTCAGACAGAGTCAATAAAATGATGGGCAGCTCTGTGGCATTGTCAGTTCTCTGGCCCTAAAGACAGGCAAGGAGACGTGATGTATTTCTGCTTCTCGGGATGTTGTACAACGGGTTCCATAACTGGCATGAACTTTTGGACAAGGCGTCCTCCTCCAAAATCGGTTCAGTTGCTAAGATTTTTAATTTACAAATCTGAATGTTCAACAGCAACCTACTGCTCGAAACAAAATAACATAATTCCTCTGTATGCGGAATTCAGATGGAATTTTAACCTTCTTTACAAAGTGAGGGCCATTTTGCTGAAAGACACTCTGATAGATTTTCCTCCACAAAAGTCTTGACTTCCTGGATTCAGCTTGGTCCCTGCCTGGAACTGACAACAAGCCACAGAATTAGCATAAAGATAGAGCTTCGATTTAAGATATATCTTATTCATTTTCTGCTTATATCCTACCAGTGAAAAATGCAAATACTGTAATTAATAATGCTTTCTATTATTACCTTTATAAAACATTAGATATTTAAATCCAAAGTAAAATTTTCTCTGGTTCAGTTCATTACCTGTAACTTATTTCATTCTTTCTCTACTTTTCCTTGTTTCTTCCACACTCACTATATTTCTTCCATGACACTGCTGGAGTCATCTTTCTTATTTATACATTTCTTTGCACCACTCCCATGTTTAAGACACACATACATAGAAATGTTCTTCCCAGTGCTTACAATGTAAAATCTATATAAATTTATATAGATTTTATCCTGATATAAATTACCCTTTGTAATTTTATCTAATGTGTCTGATAATTCTCACATACATCCCTTCTGTTTTTACTCAGTACAATGTATTTATGCTATTGTGACCTACTTTTCATTTATTTTTCAAGCAAAAAAAGCAGTAGTAATTATTATATAAGTATTAGTATTTTAGTATTAAAGTAATTTTAGTTATAGTAAAAGCCATGGCTGCCATTTGAGGACCTCATATGAACCAGCATTTTAATACGACTTCTCATTTATTTTGTTCATTTATTCAACATATACCTATTAAAGACCACTCTCTAGCAGCTGATCCAGGAAGTTGAGATAATGCAGTGAACAAAACAGGTGACGTCCCTGTTATATGGAGTTTATATTCCAATGAGTCATGATATCATATTTTACAGAACTTTTGGACAAGGCATCCAAAAAGGCATTATTCAGTATTGTTTCTTCCCTTTTCAATTTATTTCCTAGCCTAATCATCTGTACATATATAATATCCCTTGGAAAATGTATAAACTTTTTCCATATGCCCCCTAAATCAAAATACTAATTGCTTAAATAAGGGACACAAATTAATATGACTATTAAGAACAATTACTGCTGCCAGAATAAAATATGGGCTTTTAAACTTGTTTTGATTGAATAACCTACATTGTCAAGGAAGTCTGCAGACTGGACTGTAGCTTTGAAGCCTCACCTCCACCACCTGTATTTATTTGAATGTCATGCCATCATGCGTCTCTCCTTCAAGTGGAGATCATTTCATTCTTAATATAGTCAGGTAGCACAGAGTGCTTGTCACCCTGGGAAATGCAAAAAATACAGAAGCAGGAACTTTTTGGGTTGAGGAACAAAGTCCAAAGGAAACCCCCAGTGAGATTGTCAAAGGCAGCAGGTGAGGAAGTGCGAGAAGGTGTCATATGTTATCCGAAAGTAGGAAGAGTGATTGGCAAGGTCAGGCTATTTGCAGAGATAGCACTTGAGCCCAGTTTGATTGAGACTTAAAAGCTTAGATAAGTCAAAGAGCTGTGAAAGGGGGGGTAAAAATGAGTCAAGCTTTTCCTTATGGGAAACTTGGTAAGAAAAAGAAATACCTATATTAGAGGAATTATATAAATAGAGAGGATACTGTAAAAGGAATCCAGTGTATAGCATTTAGAAAGTATTTTTAAAAGACACCTAATTGTACAAGATTTACAAAAGGATTAATTATGGGTATGTACAGGGAGAGGCACAGCTTTTAAATATGCAAAGGGAGTATAACCAGCTAATATTAACAACTTTTTAAAAAGCCTCATAAGGCAGTACTTTTCAAACATGTTCCTTAAATCAGAATCACCTGGTAAGTTTATTTTTGTCTTTTTTTTTAAAGAAAAATTTCCTGCCCGTTTCTCTTGTGTAAAGATCTGTGAGGGTGGGTATAGTTGTTGTTGAGCAACTTTTTTTTACCAGTAGGCATTATGCCTTTTCTCATTGGTACAGAGTATCTTTGGTTCTTTGTGGTCTGTCCTATGCCTACATTATTCCTCAGCTGCATGCCCTATCTCAGGGTATTTTTCCACTGTGGACTCCATACTAAAGTCACAGACACACATGCTGGTAGCAAACTCCAGATTATCCATTCTTGATGAAGTTCCATTTTTGCCTTTCTGCCTGCAATATATTTTTTTAATCTGTTTTTTATTGAAGGATAATTGGTCTACAGAATTTTGCTCTTTTCTGTCAAACCTCAAAATGAATCAGCTATATATATATATATGTATACACACACACACATATATATATATATCCCCTCCCTTTTGAAACTCGCTCCCATCTCCCTCCTCATCCCACCCCTCTAGGTTGATACAGAGCCCGTTTGTGTTTCCTGAGCCATACAGCAATTTCCCGTTGGCTATCTGTTTTACGTATGGTAGTGTAAGTTTCCATGTTCCTCTTTCCATACATCTTATCCTCTCCTCCCCTCTTCCCATGTCCATAAGTCTATTCTCTATTTCTCCATTCTTGCCCTGTGAATAAATTCTTCAGTACCATTTTTCTAGATTTCGTATATATGCATTAGAATACGATATTTGTCTTTCACTTCTGACTTAGTTCACTCTGTATAACAGGTTCTAGGTTCATCCACCTCGTTAGAACTGACTCAAATGTGTTCCTTTTTAATGGCTGAGTAATATTCCTTTGTGTATATATACCACAACTTCTTTATCCATTCATCTGTCGATGGCTATCTAGGTTGCGTCCATGTTCTAGCGCAGCAATGAACAGTGGGATACATGTGTCTCTTTCAATTTTGGCTTCCTCAGGGTATATGCCTAGGAGTGAGATTGCTGGGTCATATGATGCAGAAGGAAATGGCAACCCACTCCAGTACTCTTGCCTGGAAAATTCCATGGATGGAGGAGCCTGGTCGGCTACAGTCCATGGGGCTGCAAAGAGTCAGACACGACTGAGTGACTTCACTTTCTTTCTTTCCATAGTTCCTTTTGGAGAAGGAAATGGCAACCCACTCCAGTGTTTTTGCCTGGAAAATCCCCTGGATGGAGAGGTCTGGTGGGCTGCAGTCTATGGGGTTGCAAAGAGTTGGACACAACTAAGCAGCTAACACACACACACACGGTGGCTTTATTCCTAGTTTTTTAAGGAATCTCCATACTGTCTTCCATTGTGGCTGTATCAATTTACATTCTCGCCAACAGTGCAAGAGTATTCCCTTTTCTCCACACCCTCTCCAGCATTTATTGTAGACTTTTTGATGAGGGCCATTCTGAACAGTGTAAGGTGATATCTCACTGTAGTTTTGATTTGCATTTCTCTAAAAATGAGCAATGTTGAGCATCTTTTCATGTGTTTGTTAGCCATCTGTATGTCTTCTTTGGAGAAATGTCTGTTTAGGCCTTTTCCCCACTTTTTGACTGGGTTGTTTGTTTTTCTGGTATTGAGCTGCTTATATATTTTGGAAATTAATCCTCTGTCAGTTGTTTCATTTGCTATTATTTTATCCCATTCTGAAGGTTGTCTTTTCAACTTGCTTTTAGTTTCCTTTGCTGCGCAAAAGCTTTTCAGTTTAATCAGGTCCCACTTGTTTACTTTTATTTCCATTACTCCTGGAGGGTCTTGATTTGATTCATGTCATAGAGTGTTCTGTCTATGTTTTCTTCTAAGAGTTTTATAGTTTCTGGTCTTACATATAGGTCTTTAATGCATTTTATCTTTGTGTATGGTGTTAGGAAGTGTTCTAATTTCATACTTTACAAGTAGCTGTCCAGTTTTCCCAGTACTATTTACTGAAGAGGCTGTCTTTGCCCCATTGTCTTGCCTTTGTCAAAAATAAGGTACCCACAGGTGCATGGGTTTATTTCTGGGCTTTCTATCTTGTTCCATTGGTCTATATTTCTGTTTTTGTGCCACTGCCATACTGTCTTGACTGTAGCTTTATAGTATAATCTGAAGTCAGGAAGGTTGATTCTTCAGTTCCATTCTTTCTCAAGACTGCTTTGGCTATTCGGGGTCTTTTGTGTTCCCATATGAATTGTGAAATTTTTTGTTCTAGATCTGTGAAAAAATGCCATTGGTAATTTGATAGGGATTGCATTGAATCTGTAGATTGCATTTAGTAGTACTGCCATTTTCACAATATTGATTCTTCCTACCCAGGAACATGGAATATCTATCCAGCTGTTTATGTCATCTTTGATTTCTTTCATAGTGTCTTATAATTTTCTGTGTAGAGCTCGTCTCCTTAGGTAAGTTTATTCCTATATATTTAATTCTTTTTGTTGCAATGGAGAATGGGATTGTTTCATAAATTTTTCTTTCTGATTTTTCATTGTTAGTATATAGAAATGCAAATGACTTTTGTGTATTGATTTTGTATCATTCAACTTTGCTAAAATCACTTATTAGCTCTTGTAATTTTCTGATACTATCTTTAGGGTTTTCTGTGTACAGTATCATGTTATCTGCAAACCATGAGAGCTTAACTTCTTTTCTGATCTGCATTCATTTACTTCTTTTTCTTCTCTGATTGCTGTAGCTAGGACTTTCAGAACTATGTTGAATAATAGTGGTACAAGTGGACACCCTTGTCTTATTCCTGATCTTAGGGGGAATTCTTCCCGTTTTTCACCATTGAGAATAATGTTTGCTGTAGGCTCTTATATATGGCCTTTACTATGTTGAGGTAGGTTCCTTCTACACCTTTTTTGAGGAGTTTTAATCATAAATGGGTGCTGAATTTTGTCAACGTCTTTTTCTGCATCTATTGCAATTATCATATGTTTTTTTATCTCTCAATTTGTTAATATGGTGTTTCGTATTGATTGATTTGTATATATTAAAGAATGCTGGCATCTCTGGAATAAACCCATCTTGATCATGGTGTATGAGCCTTTTGATATGTTGCTGAATTCTATTTGCTAAAACTTTGTTGAGGATTTTTGCATCTATGTTCATCAGTGATGTTGGCCTGAAGTTTTCTTTTTTTTTCTGTTGTATTTGTCTGGTTTTGGTATCAGGGTAGGATGAGTATGGGAGAGTTCCTTCTCTGCAATTTTTTGAAAGAGTTTTAGAGGGCTAGGCATTCACTCTTCCCTAAATGTTTGATAGAATTCTCCTGTGAAGCCTTTTGGTCCAGGGCTTTTGTTTTTGGGGAGATTTTTGATCACAGCTTCAATTTCAGTGCTTGTAATTGTGTTGTTAAAAATGTCTATTTCTTCCTGGTTCAGTCTTAGAAGATTGAAATATCTAAGAATCTGTCCATTTCTTCAAGTTTATCCATTTTATTGCCATATGCTGCTGCTGCTAAGTCACTTCAGTCGTGTCCGACTCTGTGTGACCCCATAGACGGCAGCCCACCAGGCTCCCCCATCCCTGGGATTCTCCAGGCAAGAATACTGGAGTGGATTGCCATTTCCTTCTCCAATGCATGAAAGAGAAAAGTGAAAGTGAAGTCGCTTAGTCTGTCCGACTGTTAGCAACGCCATGGACCTCAGCCCACCAGGCTACTCCGTCCATTGGATTTTCCAGGCAAGAGTACTGGGGTGGGGTGCCATTGCCTTCCCCATTATTGCCATATAGTTGTTCATAATAGTCTTTTATAATCCTTTGTATTTCTGCATTGTCTGTTGTAACCTCTCCTTTTTCATTTCTAATTTTGTTGATTTTTCTCTCTTTTTCTTGATGAATCTGGATAAAAGCTTGTCAATTATGTTTACCTTCTCAAAGAACCACGTTTTTGTTTTATTAATATTTACTATTGCTTCTTTCACTTCTTTTAAATTTATTTCTGCTTGGATCTTGATGATTTATTTCCTTCTACTAATTTTTGTTTTTGTTTTTGTTTTTTTTTGCTCTTTTTCCAGTTGTTTTAGGTGAAAAGTTAGGTTGCCTATTTGATGTTTTTCTTGTTTCTTGAGGTAGGATTGTATTGCTATAAACTTCCCTCTTAGAACTGCTTTTACTGCATCCCATAGGTTTTGAGTTGCCATGTTTTCATTGTCATCTATTTCTAGAAATTTTTTGATTTCCCATTTGATTTCTTCATTGACCTGTTGTATATTTAGACATGTGTTCTTTAATCTCCATGTATTTGTGCTTCTTAGTATTTTTCTTGTAATCAATATCTAGTCTCACAGCATTGTGGTCAGAGAAAATGCTTGATACAATTTCAATTTTCCTAAATTTACTGAGGTTTGATTTGTGATGCAAGATGTGGTCTATCCTGGAGAATGTTCCATGTGCACTTGAGGAGGTGTATTATTCTGCATTTGGATGGAATGTCCTGAAGATGTCAATGAGATCCATCTCAGCTAATATATCATTTAAGACTTGTGTTTCCTTATTAATTTTCTGTTTTGATGATCTGTCCATTGGTGTGAGTGGGGTGTTAAAGTCTCCTACTATTATTATGTTACTGTTGATTTCTCCTTTTATGCCTGTTAGTGTTTGTCTTATGTATAGAGGTGCTTTTATGTTGGGTGCATAGAATTTTACCTTTGTTATGTCTTCCTCTTAGATTGATCCCTTGGTCATTATGTAGTGTCCTTCCTTATCTCTTGTAATCTTCTTCATTTTAAGGTCTATTTTGTCTGATATGAGGATTGCTACTCCAGGTTTCCTTTGCATCCCATTTGCATGGAATATATTTCTCCATCCTCTCACTTTTAGTCTATATGTGTCTTGAGTTCTGAAGTGGGTTTCTTATAGACAGCATATATATGGGTCTTGTTTTTGTATGCATTCAGCCAGTCTGTGTCTTTTGGTTCGAGCATTTAATCTATTTACATTTAAAGTAATTATTGATATATATGTTCCTGTTGCCATTTTCTTAATTATTTGGGGTTGATTTTGTAGATCTGTTTCCTTCTCTTATCTTTCTTGACTATATAAGTTCATTTAGCATTTGTTGTAAGCTGGTTTGGTGGTACTGCTCTTAACTTTTGCTTGTCTGAAAAGCTTTTAATTTCTCCATCAGTTTTGAATGATATCCTTGCCAGTTACAGTAATCTTGGTTGTATATTTTTCCCTTTCAGTAATTTAAATATATCCTGCCATTCCCTTTTGGCCTGCAGAGTTTCTGCTGAAAGATCAGTTGTTAAGTGTATGGGGTTTCCCTTGTATGTTACTTGTTGCCTCCCCCTTGTTGATTTTCTTTCTTTGTGTTTAGTCTTTGTTAGTTTGATTTAGTATGTGTTTTGGCGTGTTTCTCCTTGGGTTTATCCTGTATGGCACTCTTTGAGCCTCTTTGACTTGATTGGCTATTTCCTTGTCCATGTTGCAGAAAATTTAAACTGTAATCTCTTCAAAAATTTTCTCATACCCTTTATTTTTCTCTTCTTCTGGGACCCCTATAATTCGAATGTTGGTGTGTTTAATATGGTCCCAGATGTCTCTGAGACTGTCCTCAATTATTTTCATCCTTTTTACTTTATTCTGCTCTTCAGAAGTTATTTCCACCATTTTATATTCCACCTCACTGATTCGTTCTTCTGCTTCAGATATTCTGCTATTGATCCCTTCTAGAATATTTTTAATTTCAGTAATTTTGTAGTTTGTCTCTATGCTTATTCTTTAATTTTTCCAGGTCTTTGCTAATTGATTTTTCAATTTTCTCCATTTTTTTTCAAGGTTTTTAATCATCTTTACTAACATTATTCTGAATTCTTTTTCAGGTAGTTTGCCTCTTTCCTCTTCATTTATTTGGACTTCAATGTTTCCAGTTTTTTCCTTCACTTCTTTGCCTTTTCATTATTATCTTTATTTCTTTGCCTTTTCATTATTATCATTTTTTAATTTATTGTGTTTGAGGTCTCCTTTTCCCAGATTTCAAGGAAAGTTGAATTCTTTCCTTGAAGAAGTTTGAGTTTTTTCTTCCTTTTGGTTTCTGCCTTCCTCAGGTTGGTCCAGTGATTTGTGTAAGCTTTAATAGGGTGAGATTTGTGCTGAGTTTTCGTTTGTTTTTCCTTTGATGGGCAAGGCTGAGTGAGGTGGTAATCCTGTTCGCTGATGTTTTGGTTTGTATTTTTGTGTGGCTTGTTGCTTAGATGAGAGGTCCTGCATAGGGTGCTGCTGGTGGTTGCGTGATGATGGGTCTTGTATTCAAGCGGTTTCCTCTGTGTGAGTTCTCACTATCTGATACTCCCTAGGGTTAGTTCTCTGGTAGTTTAGGGTCTCGGAGTCAGTGCTCCCACTCCAAAGGCTCAGGGCTTGGTGTCTGGTCAGGAATGAAGATTCCACGAGTGATGTTTTTATGGCATTAAGTGAGATTATAACAAATAACCAAAAATGAGAAACCAAAGATGAACCCCAGACAAATGGCAGTTACAAAATCAGGCAAATAATAATTAACATAATGGAATATACACATATACACATACACCTATGAGCAAAGTGAAAACAGTCCAACAAAAATAAAGTACAGTAGATTGACCTGGTGAACAAAGTAAATCAAAAATTATATTTAACAGTTAAGAATAAAACTAACTAAAGCACGAACTGGAAACAAAACCAAAGCAAGGTGCCAA
>SJYX01000588.1:139312-153756 GCA_006410675.1 Oreotragus oreotragus | reverse complement strand
TTTTTTTCCTTCCACTAATTTTGTTTGTTTGATTTTCTTTTTCCAGTTGTTTTAGGTGAAAAGTTAGGTTGCCTATTTGATGTTTTTCTTGTTTCTTGAGGTAGGATTGTATTGCTATAAACTTCCCTCTTAGAACTGCTTTTACTGCATCCCATAGGTTTTGAGTTGCCATGTTTTCATTGTCATCTATTTCTAGAAATTTTTTGATTTCCCATTTGATTTCTTCATTGACCTGTTGTATATTTAGACATGTGTTCTTTAATCTCCATGTATTTGTGCTTCTTAGTATTTTTCTTGTAATCAATATCTAGTCTCACAGCATTGTGGTCAGAGAAAATGCTTGATACAATTTCAATTTTCCTAAATTTACTGAGGTTTGATTTGTGATGCAAGATGTGGTCTATCCTGGAGAATGTTCCATGTGCACTTGAGGAGGTGTATTATTCTGCATTTGGATGGAATGTCCTGAAGATGTCAATGAGATCCATCTCAGCTAATATATCATTTAAGACTTGTGTTTCCTTATTAATTTTCTGTTTTGATGATCTGTCCATTGGTGTGAGTGGGGTGTTAAAGTCTCCTACTATTATTATGTTACTGTTGATTTCTCCTTTTATGCCTGTTAGTGTTTGTCTTATGTATAGAGGTGCTTTTATGTTGGGTGCATAGAATTTTACCTTTGTTATGTCTTCCTCTTAGATTGATCCCTTGGTCATTATGTAGTGTCCTTCCTTATCTCTTGTAATCTTCTTCATTTTAAGGTCTATTTTGTCTGATATGAGGATTGCTACTCCAGGTTTCCTTTGCATCCCATTTGCATGGAATATATTTCTCCATCCTCTCACTTTTAGTCTATATGTGTCTTGAGTTCTGAAGTGGGTTTCTTATAGACAGCATATATATGGGTCTTGTTTTTGTATGCATTCAGCCAGTCTGTGTCTTTTGGTTCGAGCATTTAATCTATTTACATTTAAAGTAATTATTGATATATATGTTCCTGTTGCCATTTTCTTAATTATTTGGGGTTGATTTTGTAGATCTGTTTCCTTCTCTTATCTTTCTTGACTATATAAGTTCATTTAGCATTTGTTGTAAGCTGGTTTGGTGGTACTGCTCTTAACTTTTGCTTGTCTGAAAAGCTTTTAATTTCTCCATCAGTTTTGAATGATATCCTTGCCAGTTACAGTAATCTTGGTTGTATATTTTTCCCTTTCAGTAATTTAAATATATCCTGCCATTCCCTTTTGGCCTGCAGAGTTTCTGCTGAAAGATCAGTTGTTAAGTGTATGGGGTTTCCCTTGTATGTTACTTGTTGCCTCCCCCTTGTTGATTTTCTTTCTTTGTGTTTAGTCTTTGTTAGTTTGATTTAGTATGTGTTTTGGCGTGTTTCTCCTTGGGTTTATCCTGTATGGCACTCTTTGAGCCTCTTTGACTTGATTGGCTATTTCCTTGTCCATGTTGCAGAAAATTTAAACTGTAATCTCTTCAAAAATTTTCTCATACCCTTTATTTTTCTCTTCTTCTGGGACCCCTATAATTCGAATGTTGGTGTGTTTAATATGGTCCCAGATGTCTCTGAGACTGTCCTCAATTATTTTCATCCTTTTTACTTTATTCTGCTCTTCAGAAGTTATTTCCACCATTTTATATTCCACCTCACTGATTCGTTCTTCTGCTTCAGATATTCTGCTATTGATCCCTTCTAGAATATTTTTAATTTCAGTAATTTTGTAGTTTGTCTCTATGCTTATTCTTTAATTTTTCCAGGTCTTTGCTAATTGATTTTTCAATTTTCTCCATTTTTTTTCAAGGTTTTTAATCATCTTTACTAACATTATTCTGAATTCTTTTTCAGGTAGTTTGCCTCTTTCCTCTTCATTTATTTGGACTTCAATGTTTCCAGTTTTTTCCTTCACTTCTTTGCCTTTTCATTATTATCTTTATTTCTTTGCCTTTTCATTATTATCATTTTTTAATTTATTGTGTTTGAGGTCTCCTTTTCCCAGATTTCAAGGAAAGTTGAATTCTTTCCTTGAAGAAGTTTGAGTTTTTTCTTCCTTTTGGTTTCTGCCTTCCTCAGGTTGGTCCAGTGATTTGTGTAAGCTTTAATAGGGTGAGATTTGTGCTGAGTTTTCGTTTGTTTTTCCTTTGATGGGCAAGGCTGAGTGAGGTGGTAATCCTGTTCGCTGATGTTTTGGTTTGTATTTTTGTGTGGCTTGTTGCTTAGATGAGAGGTCCTGCATAGGGTGCTGCTGGTGGTTGCGTGATGATGGGTCTTGTATTCAAGCGGTTTCCTCTGTGTGAGTTCTCACTATCTGATACTCCCTAGGGTTAGTTCTCTGGTAGTTTAGGGTCTCGGAGTCAGTGCTCCCACTCCAAAGGCTCAGGGCTTGGTGTCTGGTCAGGAATGAAGATTCCACGAGTGATGTTTTTATGGCATTGAGATTATAACAAATAACCAAAAATGAGAAAACAAAGATGAACCCCAGACAAATGGCAGTTACAAAATCAGGCAAATAATAATTAACATAATGGAATATACACATATACACATACACCTATGAGCAAAGTGAAAACAGTCCAACAAAAATAAAGTACAGTAGATTGACCTGGTGAACAAAGTAAATCAAAAATTATATTTAACAGTTAAGAATAAAACTAACTAAAGAACAAACTGGAAACAAAACCAAAGCAAGGTGCCAAGTGGGGAATAAAGCAATGAAAACAAAACTAACAAATATGTTGAGAGGAAAGAAAAGAAAGAAAATAGACATGTAAAGTTAAATAGAGGTAGATGAAGAAGATACATATACATCAAAGATTAACTGCAAGGGGAAAAGCACAGTAGGAAAAGCAAACAAAGGAATTCATGTAGAAAAATAGAATAGGTTTACAAAGTTTAAAATTAAAATTATAAAAAAGAGAAAATGAAAAAAATGGAAGAAAAAAAAAAAAGGAAAACACCACAGAACTGCAAAAGCCCAATGTAGAGGCAGAGGTTTATAACAAAAATAAAAAGTATGACTGAATATACACATACACATATACACCCATAGCAAAATCAAAACAGTCCAACAAAAATAAAGTACAATAAATTGACCCGGTGAACAAAGGAAACCAAAAAGTATATCTACCAGAACAAAACTAACTAAAGCAAGGTGCCAATTGGGAAATAAAGCAATGAAAATAAAACTAATAAATATGTTGAGAGGAAAGGAGAGAAAGAAAAGAAAGAAAGAATAGATATGCAAAGTTAAATAACAGTAGATAAAGAAGATTTATATATGTTAAAGATTAACTGCAAGGGGAAAAGAACAGTAGAAAGAGAAAACAAAGGAACAATGTAGAAAAATAATAATAGGTTAAAAAAATTAAAATTGAAAAGAAAACAAGGGAAAACTCACAGAACTGCAAAAGCCCAGTGTAGAGACAGAGCTTTATAACAACAATAAAAAACGTGACTGAGGAAACTGTAAAGTAAAAAAAAAATAATAATAATAAATAAAAATAAAGTCCTATATTTTGGAAAAAAAAAAGCTTAATTGGGTTACTTAGTGCCAATAAAATTGACAACTACAACAGAGGGGAAAAAAAAGAAAATGAAAAATAATCCAAAAGAATCTACAGAACACGTAAAAAATAAGAGTAACAAATGTTTTTCGTGAGTCACTGCTGTCAGAGACCTTTCCCTCACTGGAAGTCACAGTCTGTCTTATCTCCCTAGGATGCCCTCCAACACTGTGCTGATCTCTGGACTTGCTGTGGGGGCAGCTCAGATTGTAATCTGGTCCTATTTCTGTGTGTTCTTGCCTCCAATGTGTACAGCTGTCAGAACTAGTGCATTTTCTTTTGCCAAATCTCTCAGTGGCCTTTTATATATTCCATAGACACAGAGTTTGCTTAGTTCATCATGTGGATTTGATCTGCGGCTCGTACAGCTGGTGGGAAGGTTTTGGGTCTTCTTGCTTAGCCACACTGCCCCTGGGCTTCAATTGTGGTTTTATTTCCACTTCTGCATGTGGGTCGTCCACTGGGGTGTCCTCTGAGGCTGCCCTGGAGGACCTGGGTTTGCCCCTGTGAGGGCCTGGGATGGAGGTGGTGCAGCTGCTTGGGTCGCAGGGGTTCTGGCAGCACCAGGTACTCAGGGGGGTTGGCGGCTAGGGCAGCAGGATGTATAGTGCTCTAGAAGGGGATGGCAACCAGTATTGACCAAAATGCTCCAGTATTCTTGCCTGGAGAATCCCTTCTCTGACAGAGAAGCTTGGCAGGCCACAGTCTACAGGGTTGCAAAGAGTCAGCCATGACTGAAGTGACCCTGCGTGCATAGACATGAGACTTTTTTTTGCCTGTGGCAGCTCTGCCCCAAAGAGTGTTGAGGTGAAGGTGTCACAGCTGCTTGGCTTGCGGGGACCCTGGCGGCACCAACTGTGCAGGGACGTGGACTGCCACCGCAGCAGGGGTTGTGGCCTTAACAGAGGCTTTATCTGAGCCTCCTGAACCTGGCGACCAGAAGGCCTCTTTGGCCAGTCTTTCTCCGTATCTCCACCTGTTCAGGCACTTAGGGGGCTCCCTTGTCTGGGGTGCTTCTCTGTTGTTTGGCATGACGGCCACATAGAGGGGACCCCCCGACTGGAGTCCTACTCTGTAGATCAGCGCATCAGGCACTTAAAGGGGCGCCCTGGGTGGGGTCCTACTCTGTAGTTCAGTTCATCAGGCGTCTGATGGGCCAGCCTCTCTACTGTTTGGCTGCTGATGCTGGTGTGTAGGGAGAGAGAGAGGCTATGGTGATGAGTCCACCCCTTACACATGACTCAGCAGTACTGCCTTGTTTCCATGGCTCCCTGGCTTTCCTCCACTGGCATTTCCCACAACAGTCTTCTCCCTCACATCCCCTCAATCCATCTCTCTGCAGTCAACAGCAGCCCTTGCCCTGGGATTACTCCACAATACCTAAACTCCAGCTCCTAGCTGCTGCACCTTCCAGGGGACTGGTGTTCCTGTCTGGGGTATGTATGGCTGCTGCAAGGGCTGTCTGATTCTCATTCCCATTAGGCTGCTACAGATCAGCTGTTTCACTCTTAGCCTTAAATGTTTCTCCTCTGACTTAGATAGTTACCCCGATGTAGGGATCAGACCCCTGCTTCAGTTCCCCCACCTGCCAAGGGCAGGTCTAGTTCTACTAACACTCCTGTTTATCCCCCTAGTTCCTTCATGCTACTGACTTTTGCGTGGTTCTATATATTCTTTTCCACTGGTCAGGTACTTCTGTCTGCTCTCAGCTGGTGTTCTGCATGCACTTCTGTGTCTGAAGGTATATTCCTGATGGATCTGTGCAGAGAGATGTACTCCACGTCCACCTACTCTTCTGCCATCTTCATATGTCTTGCCTGCAATATCTTCCAAACCTCTCTTTTCAAAAAATCAACTGAGGGACTTTGTCCAATGGATAAGACTCCACACTTGTTTGGAGTGCAGAATGCCCAGGTTCGATCCCTGATCAGGGAACTAGATCCCACACGCCACAATAATGCCCTGGCACAGCCAAATAAATACTTTAAAAAACTGAACTAAGAGTTGCCTTCTCTGGGAAGTCTCTAATGAGTACCAGGTGCCATGTTGGGCAGGCTTTCCACCCGCCACCATGGCTCCTAATGCAAGACAGTCCATAGAAAAGTCTCAACAGTGCTTCTCAGTCTAAGCTGTACTAGTCCACTGGCAAGCATGTCTTTCATCTATTTGGTCAATTATTAAAAATGTCGGCCTGCTTCCAGGCAATATGCAAGCCAGTAATTACATGTAGTGTCTAGTAAGGGAGAGGAAAAGAAAACAGTTGCACTAAAGTGGAATAATTGCTATGATAGGTGTGACACATAATACCACAAGACAATGTCACAGCACTCCAAACCTGTTAGACTTTTCCCCTGCACACTCAAGACTTAAGTGACTGCTCCCCTCCAGAAGCCATTACTTGGTTGTTTATCTATCTGCCTCTACATATGGACTTAACTGAACTTTGACAATAAATTCTACAGCCATTTCTATAGCAGTCTCTTTTCCAACTGTAGACATTTTCACATCCATTTAATTTATACTTACCATGTCTATATGCTTTGTTAAGAATGGAAAATAAGGGGCTTTTCTGGTGGCTTGGTGGTAAGGAATCTGCCTGCCAAAGCAGGAGACGTGGGTTCAATCTCGGATCCAGGAAGATCCCACATGCTACGGAGCAACTCAGCCCGTGTGCCACAACCACAGAGCCTGTGCTCCAGAGCCCGTGACCCACACTACTGAAACCTGCATGTCCCCCGTGACCCACACTGCTGAAACCTGCATGTCCCCCGTGACCCACACTGCTGAAACCTGCATGTCCCCCGTGACCCACACTGCTGAAACCTGCATGTCCCCCGTGACCCACACTGCTGAAACCTGCATGTCCCCCGTGACCCACACTGCTGAAACCTGCATGTCCCCCGTGACCCACACTGCTGAAACCTGCATGTCCCCCGTGACCCACACTGCTGAAACCTGCATGTCCCCCGTGACCCACACTGCTGAAACCTGCATGTCCCCCGTGACCCACACTGCTGAAACCTGCATGTCCCCCGTGACCCACACTGCTGAAACCTGCATGTCCCCCGTGACCCACACTGCTGAAACCTGCATGTCCCCCGTGACCCACACTGCTGAAACCTGCATGTCCCCCGTGACCCACACTGCTGAAACCTGCATGTCCCCCGTGACCCACACTGCTGAAACCTGCATGTCCCCCGTGACCCACACTGCTGAAACCTGCATGTCCCCCGTGACCCACACTGCTGAAACCTGCATGTCCCCCGTGACCCACACTGCTGAAACCTGCATGTCCCCCGTGACCCACACTGCTGAAACCTGCATGTCCCCCGTGACCCACACTGCTGAAACCTGCATGTCCCCCGTGACCCACACTGCTGAAACCTGCATGTCCCCCGTGACCCACACTGCTGAAACCTGCATGTCCCCCGTGACCCACACTGCTGAAACCTGCATGTCCCCCGTGACCCACACTGCTGAAACCTGCATGTCCCCCGTGACCCACACTGCTGAAACCTGCATGTCCCCCGTGACCCACACTGCTGAAACCTGCATGTCCCCCGTGACCCACACTGCTGAAACCTGCATGTCCCCCGTGACCCACACTGCTGAAACCTGCATGTCCCCCGTGACCCACACTGCTGAAACCTGCATGTCCCCCGTGACCCACACTGCTGAAACCTGCATGTCCTAGAGCCTGTGCCCTGCCACGAGGAAGCCACCACAATAAGAAGCCCCTGCGCTGCAACTAGAGAGTAGCCCCTGCTTTCCACAACTAGAGGAAAGGCTGGGCAGCCGCAAAGACCCGGCACAGAATTAAATGAAATTTTAAGAGAGTCACCTGTTTAAAGAAGAAGGAGAAAGTGTGGAAAACAAATAACCACATTGCTTCTAGCCTCAGGTTAATTGCATGTTAAGCTCATCATGATATTTGCTGAAATACACCCATCATTTATGTCAGCTCTTACTGTGGATTGTATCACCCAGTCTTCACATCATCTTATACAATCGTCACTATTTTATAGATGAGGAAACTAAAGTTGCAAAAAATAGTCCCATTGGTCCAAAGTCACAAAGTAGCCCCTTGATTACAAACCTGTGTAGCCTGACTTCAGAGTGCACACTTGTATCCATTAAGCTATCTTTCCTGCAGTTTTATTTCACTGTGACATTCGACTGTGTCTTTGATTGAAGTTTTATTCTAAGCCCATCATTTCTGGAGAGGCAACATATCAGAGGTTCTAGGATCAAAATGCCTGGCTTTGAATCTTGCTATGAATATCATCTAGGTAGCTTTGCAAAAACTCTTTGAGCTTTTGCTTAGTCACTGGCACCACAGGAATAATAGCTACATGTAACATAAGTTGCCGGAGAAGGCGATGGCACCCCACTCCAGTACTCTTGCCTGGAAAATCCCATGGATGGAGGAGCCTGGTGGGCTGCAGTCCATGTGGTCATGAAGAGTTGGACATGACTGAGTGACTTCACTTTCACTTTTCACTTTCATGCACTGGAGAAGGAAATGGCAACCCACTCCAGTGTTCTTGTCTGGAGAACTCCATGGACGGGGGAGCCTGGTGGGCTGCCGTCTATGGAGTCACACAGAGTCAGACAGAACTGAAGCAATTTAGCAGCAGCAGCAGCAGCAATATAAGTTGCTAACAGGGCTTAGCAAATAGTAAGCACTCTCCTCTGGTCATCATCACTACTACTGCAATGATTATTACTATACAATTATTATTTCTACTAACAGAGCACTGCAGCCATCATGACTGATTTGTGAGCCTACAGTAAACCAGTTAGGAACAGTTTTCAAATTGTTAAAATATGCATTTAAATCCTCCATGTTTTCTTTAAAAGATTTCTATGAGGATGAAAATAAAAGATGAATATAATATTACTTCAAGTTCTCACAATCTACACTAACAAAGTACCTGTACCACTCCATTTTTCATTTTTATTGATGTACATCTCTTTTATTTTGTGCGATTCTGAAAAATACCTCCTGAGACAGTACTATCATGCCAAAATTGGAAGGAAAAATCCTCAACTAACTCCATTCGTGTATCCGTGACATCAGGTTACCATAGGAAGGGCACATAAAATAAAGGAAGAGAAACAGTATCTCCCAAGAATTAGGATCTGGAATATACTTAAATTGCTATTTTTATTTAATGCCTGCTCACTGCCTGGTTATGCAAAAATGCCCTGGATCCTAAATATGCACTGGGCCCAATTAGCAAGGGGATACAATTTTCACTGATTGATGAAAGATTTCTTCTATCCCAGGAACTTTTACCTGTGTTCACTTCCTTTTTTTATAACCCCTTTTATAACTCCTGATGTGTTGCTGCCCTTTTCATCTGAGAAACTTCCAGCTCTGTGAGATGAATCAAGTATTATAAATATATCTTAACAAATGGCACACCCCACTCCAGTACTCTTGCCTGGAAAATCCCATGGACAGAGGAGCCTGGAAGGCTGCAGTCTATGGGGTTGCTGAGGGTTGGACATGATTGAGTGACTTCATTTTCACTTTTCACTTTCATGCATTGGAGAAGGAAATGGCAACCCACTTCAGTGTTCTTGCCTGGAGAATCCCAGGGATGGGGGAGCCTGGTAGGCTGCCGTCTATGGTGTCGCAGAGTTGGACACGACTGAAGTGACTTAGCAGCAGTAACAAATGGCAAACCTATTTAAGTTTGGGTGCCTGATTCCAGAGTCCAAGTACTTTGCACTAACATATGGTACACATCTTGTATGCCCTCTAGGAATTACTAAAAAGCAAGTTTATTAATCAATCCAAGAAATGTGTTAAAAAATGGCCTAGGCAATGGCTAATGAATGGTTCAAAACAGGTATGTGAAAGATACTTGAAAATAGATATTAATACATATAAATAGGTAGGTAGACAGATCAATTGATCAATAGATATTAAAATCCTTCTAGGTTCTAGGACACAAACCCAAATATGATGTTAACTTGAATGTTATGATCCTACAGCAGCAAAACATCTAAAGCCTTATCACTCTGTTTGTTAGTTTCTTAGCTGTGTTTATTTTATTTCCTTTCAATCATTAGAAGGATAACAAATGTTCATTACAGAAAATGTGGGTAGGTAAGCATTGTCATATTCTCCAACACTATTTTACAAATTGCTTGTATCTACTCTACTCCATTATATTTGTGTGTTATATTCTATTCTTGTTAAATTAAGATACTCCTACACCTTGTCTCCTTTTCTCCAGTTTACTTTGGCAATTTTATGACAAATTTTTTATAGATAAGATTCTAATAACTTTATAGCTTTCTCCTCTGAGAATTGATAATCATTTAATTCACCATTACTCTTTCATTGTTTCTAATTTATAAACTGTTCTATAACTTAAGCTGTCATTAAAATCTCTGTTATTCAAAGATTTTCCTGTATTCATATTATTTGGTGCTTCCTTGTGGCTCAGATGATAAAGAATCTGCCTGCAATGCAGGAAACCCTGGGTTTGATCCCTGGGTTTGGAAGATCCCATGGAGAAGGGATCCATGGAGAAGGCAACCCACTCCAGTATTCTTTCCTGGGAAATTTCATGGACAGGGGAGCATGGCAGGCTATGGTCTATGGGGTTGCAAAGAGTCAGACAACACTGAGAGATGAACACTTTTACTTCATATTATTATAAAAGAATAGATTCCTGAGAATTAAAATTGAGAAGCATTTGAACATTTTTAATGTCTTCATATATATTATCAAATTGTTTTTTCTATAAACACAGTAATCATTGAATAGAAGGTACATTTCAGAGAGAGGGGTAAGGTGGAAAAGGTGAGGACAAAATAAAAGAGGACAAATTCTGAGAAATCTGACAGTGTATTTAGGACCAAAGTATGGGAAGTCGGAGAAATATTAGAAAATGCCTATTGACATTAGTTTCAAATTCACAGCCAAATGGAATCTGAAGAATATAAAATATACCATGTTGTCAAATTTGAGTCACATATTGTGAAAGTGAGTGAGTGAAGGGATTATCACCGCTGTGTTCTTTCCAAATCCATCAGAGGGGAGACACTGGGAAGTTCAAGTTTTACATCATATGCTCATGTTGGTTTTGATTGATAGGATTCATCTTTCAGTATACAGATGGCTTGCCTGATTTATTGACCTGCATTTGAGCCAGGGCTTATTTAACTGATGAAATGGCAGCTCTCTCACAAAACATATGAAAATAACAATATCAATATTATGACTAGTTTTGTTAACCCAGGATGATCAAATATACTAACAAGTGAAATGTGACACCAGCAAGATATTGATTTATTTGAAGCTCTAAATTATACCAATAAAGATGAAAATTATATTTGTTTCAAAATTTAAGAAAAGGCTAATAAACAAAGTATCTTCCATCCATTGCAATTACAGATCTTTCCTGAGACTTCCCCCTCCCTCTAGGCTTGTATTAATATTTCTGGAACTTGATGTTCTAAGAATAACTATATTTAAAAGTCACCAATGACATTATTTGAGTAACAAATGTGACCCTATAGAAAATCATCTCAATTGTTTCAGCATGGAAACTGAGGTACATGGTAAACAGAGGTAAATAGGAGCATTCATGAATGTGTTAAACATATAATCACTAAGATCAAAATTACAGAATATAAAATTATGGTGTTCTCTGCTTTGGATGAACTCACATTTTAATGATAATTACAGGTAAGACTTATAAACCCTGTGGTTTTAAAGACTATTAGAATTAAGCATCTCATATTGTTCTTGTTTCTTACATACTATGCATCTCTCATGGTAGAATCTAAAAAATGGTAAGTTTCCAAAAAGCTCGAGAGAAGGGACATCTAACACAGCCTGAGCAGTTGAGAAAGCTTTTCCAGAGGCCAGGTAACGGCTGAGCTGAATTATCCTGGCAACAATCACAAACCACAATCCAGGAAGTACAATGTGCAAACAACCACAAACCACAATCCAGGAAGTACAAAGTACAATGTGAGACCTCATAGAGATGTCAAGGGTTTATAGGAGGTAAGGGATTCAGCACTTTTGAAAAGTGTGAGATGAGAGGCATGAGGTCAAATGATGAATGAGTGCTGCCAATCTGGAGTCTCTTTTGAAGTCAGTGCTGTGCTATGGAAAGATTTTATATAAGTGACAATCATAATTATAATAATATGGTTACAGGCATGTGTGTGCATACTTATTCATGTCCAACTGTTTGTGACCCCACGGAGTGCAGCCCACCAGGCTCCTCTATCCATGGAACTCTCCAGGCGAGAATACTGGAATGCATTGCCATTTCCTCATTTCCTCCTCTTGGGGCGGGTCTTTCCACATCTCCTGCATCTCCTGCATTGGCAGGTGGGTTCTTTTACTATTTGAGCCATGTATTGACATGTAAAAAGCTCTCCACAGTGGAGCTGTGGACATTAAATTTGGAAAGTTTGGCGATTTGAGAATGTCATCAGGGTAATTCACTACTAGGCTAGTTTAATGGATCAAATGAGATATAATGGGATGTTTTCCCATGGGAACAAAAGGAAGTGAAAAGAAGAGGAGATACATGAAAGATATTTATTATCACAGACATTTTACAAGTTTCTTTCAAAACGCTTATTTCTTTAAATCCCACAGATTTATATTTGGGCATCTTTCAAAACAGGGGCTGCCAAAATGAGAAAGAGTGAAAGCTAAATTGCCTTCAACTTAGAAGGATTTTTTTTCCCCCAGCTCTAATTTGCCTATGTTTGGTGTGGAATTAAGTATTGAAATCCACTCAAGTTTCTAATTTTCAGCTTCCTTGCACCCACACAGCCTCACAGCTGTGAGTTTGCTAATATAATGGATTTCCAGTTAAATCTAACAAGGGGCTCACTACACAAATATTCTCAGATGTTATGTTTCTATATAAATGAAACCTAGATCAAAATGTGGATACAAGTAAGCTTAAAAGCCCATATTTTAATAGAATGATTCTTAAAATTATTCTAACATGTTGTTCAGTCTCCCAGTTGTGTCTGATTCTTTGCAACCTCATGGACTCCAGCACTTCAGGCTTCGCTGTCCCTCACCATCTCCCTGAGCTTGTTCAAACTCATGTCCATTGAGTCAGTGATGCCATCCAACCATCTCATCCTCTGTTGCCCCTATCTCCTCTTGCCTTCTATCTTTTCCAGCACCAGGGTCTTTCCTAATGACTTGGCTCTTCACATCAGGTGGCCAAAGTATTGGAGCTTCAGGATCAGTCCTTCCAATGAATATTCAGGATTGATTTCCTTTCGGTTGACTGGTTGGATCTCCTTGCAGTCCGAGGGACTCTCAAGAGTCTTCTCCAACACCACAGTTCGAAAGCATCTGTTCTTCAGTGCTCAGCCTTCCGTATGGTCCAACTCTCATATCCATACACGACTACTGGAAAAATCATAGCTTTGACTATACAGACCGTTGTCAGCAAAGTAATGTCTCTGATTTTTAATATGCAGTCTAGGTTTGTCATAGCTTTTCTTCCAAGCAGCAAGCAAACTTAAAGGTCTATATTATGTTCTTCAGTGCTCAGCCTTCCGTATGGTCCAACTCTCATATCCATACACGACTACTGGAAAAATCATAGCTTTGACTATACAGACCGTTGTCAGCAAAGTAATGTCTCTGATTTTTAATATGCAGTCTAGGTTTGTCATAGCTTTTCTTCCAAGCAGCAAGCAAACTTAAAGGTCTATATTTTAATAGAATGATTCTTAAAATTATTCTAATATGTAGCCATGGCCAAGTTGTTATAAAGTTAATTCATTTGACACCTAGAGAATGGATTGGGTCTTCCCTGGTGGTCCAGTGGTTGAGAACCCACCTCGCAATGCCAGGGATTGTGGGTTTGATCCCTAGTGGGGGAACTAGGACCCCACATGAGAGGAACTAGCATCCCCATGAGGCAACTAGGCCCTTGCATCACAACTACTGAGCCCCTGTGCTAAACAAAAGACCCAAGCAGCCAAATAAAACACAAGGAGAGAGACAGAGAAGGGAATGGTAACTTAATCACTGGCACTTCCAGAACTGTCTAACTCAATGAAACTAAGCCATGCTCTGTGGGGCCACCCAAGTCGGGCGGGTCATGGTGGAGAGGTCTGACAGAATGTGGTCCACTGGAGAAGGGAATGGCAAACCACTTCAGTATTCTTGCCTTGAGAACCCCATGAACAGTATGAAAAGGGAAAATGATAGGATACTAAAAGAGGAACTCTCCAGATGAGTAGGTGCCCAATATGCTACTGGAGGTCAGTGGAGAAATAACTCCAGAAAGAATGAAGGGATGGAGCCAAACCAAAAACAATACCCAGCTGTGGATGTGACTGGTGATAGAAGCAAGGTCCAATCCTGTAAAGAGCAATATTGCATAGGAACCTGGAATGTCAGGTCCAAGGATCAAGGCAAATTGGAAGTGGTCAAACAACAGATGGCAAGAGTGAATGTCGACATTCTAGGAATCAGCAAACTAAAATGGACTGGAATGGGTGAATTTAACTCAGATGACCATTATATCTACTACTGTGGGCAGGAATCCCTCAGAAGAAATGGAGTAGCCATCATGGTCAACAAAAGAGTCTGAAAGGCAGTACTTGGATGCAGTCTCAAAAACGACAGAATGATCTCTGTTCATTTCCAAGGCAAATCATTCAATATCACAGTAATCCAAGTCAATGCCCCAACCAGTAACACTGAAGAAGCTGAAGTTGAACGGTTCTATGAAGACCTACAAGACCTTTTAGAACTAACACCCCAAAAAGATGTCCTTTTCATTATAGGGGACTGGAATGCAAAAGTAGGAAGTCAAGAAACACCTGGAGTAACAGGCAAATTTGGCCTTGGAATG
>SJYX01000588.1:91653-134776 GCA_006410675.1 Oreotragus oreotragus | reverse complement strand
TGTCACCCTGCTTATTTAACTTCTATGCAGAGTACATCATGAGAAACACTGGACTAGATGAAGCACGAGCTGGACTCAAGATTGCTGGGAGAAATATCAATAACCTCAGATATGCAGATGATACCATGGCTTCACTGGTGGCTCAGAGGTTAAAGCGTCTGCCTCCAATGCAGGAGACCCGGGTTCGATCCCTGGGTTGGGAAGATCCCCTGGAGAAGGAAATGGGAACCCACTCCAGTATTCTTGCCTGGAGAATCCCATGGATGGAGAAGCCTGGTAGGCTACAGTCCTTGAGGTCGCAAAGAGTCGGACACGACTGAGTGACTTCACCCTTCACCCTTCACCACCCTTATGGCAGAAAGTGAAGAGGAACTAAAGAGTCTCTTGATGAAAGTGAAAGAGGAGAGTGAAAAAGTTGGCTTAAAGCTCAACATTCAGAAAACGAAGATCATGGCATCTGGTCCCATACTTCATGGGAAATATATGGAGAAACAGTGTCAGACTTTATTTTTCTGGGCTCCAAAATCACTGCAGATGTTGACTGCAGCCATGAAATTAAATGATGCTTACTCCTCGGAAGGAAAGTTATAACCAACCTAGATAGCATATTCAAAAGCAGAGACATTACTTGCCAACAAAGGTCCATCTAGTCAAGGCTATGCTTTTTCCAGTAGTCATGTATGAATGTGAGAGTTGGACTGTGAAGACAGCTGAGCACCAATAATTGATGCTTTTGAACTGTGGTGTTGGAGAAGACTCTTGTGAGTCCCTTGAACTGCAAGGAGATCCAACCTGTCCATTCTAAAGGAGATCAGCTGTGGGTGTTCTGTAAAGGGAATGATGCTAAAGCTGAAACTCCAGTACTTTGGCCAGCTCATGTGAAGAGTTGACTCATTGGAAAAGACTCTGATGCTGGGAGGGATTGGGGGCTGGAGGAAAAGGGGACAACAGAGGATGAGATGGCTGGATAGCATCACCCACGCGATAGACGTGAGTCTGAGTGAACTCTGGGAGATGGTGATGGACAGGGAGGCCTGGCGTGCTGTGATTCATAGGGTCGCAAAGAATCGGATACGACTGAGCGAGTGAACTGAACTGAACTACCAGACTATAGTAGTAGTGTGGTCTTTAGGTGTTATCTAGTCTAACCAACAAACAGAGGCAGTTAAACAAATGTGGAAAAAATTTTTAAAAGACACTTCTGATTTATGATCCTGGAATCAGCTCCCCTGTGAGTCAAAGTTAGAGCATTTCTCTCTGAAAGCCTGATTAAAAAACCAGATGAATATTCAAATCTAATTCATCATTCTGGGCCATACCACATGTTGATAGTATGAGAATATCTGGAGCTCGATGTCTGCAACCTGGATTATAATTAAAAATGTACTAGGTAAATCTCCCGTACGCCTGAGTTTGACAGCTTGCAATGCAAGAGACTTGTGTTTAATCCTTGGGTCGGGAAAATACCCTGGAGAAGGGAATGGCAAATTGCCTGTTCAATGCCACGTAAAGAGAAGCCTGGCAGCCTATAGTCCATGGAGTCGCAAAGAGTCGGACACAATGAGCGATTTTCACTTTCACTCTAAGACCATAGGGAATCCTCATTTCTCTAAATTTATTTGAATTTATGATTTCATTGTAAAAGTTCTTGGTGGTTTTATACAGAACACATATTTTTTAAATTGAATGAATGCTTTGCAAGATTCCCACTCCTACTGCTCAAAAACTGCTTAAAAGGATAAGACAGAAGATTTATCCATGTGGTTATGTGTGGATATGTGGCTAGGTGTATAGAGGGGCAGCCAGTAGTGTATTCGTGTCTGTGTTTCCCTAGTGCCTAGCACAAAGCCTGAGGCATGGCAGGTATCCAGCAAATGTGTGAAGTGAATTAACTGATTTGACAGTCAGTGACTTTCCTCTCAACAGGGAAGTTGTGGAGGGAAGTTTCAGCTTCTGAAGTGAAGCCTTGAGTGTTCCCAATAATGAACACTACAGCCATCTCTTGATGGGAATGGGAAGAAATGTGTTTACAGGCATTCTGTAAGGCATTACATATACATATCTTGGGGGAAAAAAAGGAATCAATGGTTTGGCCATTGCTCTATTTAAATAGCTGGGCTCCATTATTTTGGGTGCAGGATTGCTGTGTACCTCTAGATGGCGCTGCTGGTTCACAACTAAGTTGTCACAATATCCAAACCCAAGGCAGAAGAAAGTGTTCAGACCTCCGAGGGGCCATCTCTACATCTGTGACTGTGCCTCTTGCAGATTTACAGGAAGTTGTATTTGGAAATGCTTCCACCCGGCCTATTCTGATCACCTCTCCTTCCTACTCTCCCCTCATTATCTTTGTTTTCAAACTAAGGAATCTGTTTTAAGATATTCTTAATAGAATTTCTAATTATGTTCATGCTCTTTTTGTTTATGGCATGCAGAATGAAAGAGTAGAAATAACTGATCCACGTTAGGAAAAAGCTGTTTCTACCTGCAAATATTCCATGTTGAACTTGTTACACATGGAACTCCATACTTACACTATACATAACTTTGTATGAGCTATATGATCCTTCTGAGTTCAACTGTAATCATTTTTTAAAAGAAACATTGTAACACTGGAAATACAGCATTGCTGAAACAGAAACACTCAGGGCTGAAAAGGATGCAGCATATGCAGGCTGCTCTGTTCTCTCATTCTCTGGAGAGGCACCAGTGTTTGTTTCATGGTACTTTTCCCGGGTTAGCTACATCTGGGATCAGAACTCATTGCCAACACAGAAATGAAGATGGATAACTGTCTGAATATACCGTAAACTATTCACTAACCCTAACCTCGTATAATACAACTTTTTAATGGTAGTTGTTTGAAATCCGAGGAATGTAAGACTCTTGCCCTTATTTTCATGAAACAAGGAGCAGAACTTAAAAAATAGAACCTAGATATACTGACCCTCTTTTAAGAGCTTATAAGTCATGCTGTCTATAGTCTTATCTTTAGAATTCCAAGCCAGAGTCTCAAACTGTTAATGCATGATCTAGGAAACAGGTAGCAATTCATTCACTGATCAATAAGAACTTATTCAGCAGTTACTGTGAGCTCAAAACTACATCAAATAAACTGTGCTAAAGAGATAAAGGGAATGGCTCTTGCTTCCATAAATTATTACTATTGCAGAAAAGAATGACAATAAAAAGTTTTCCTGTGGACAGTAACTGTTTCTCACCTGTTGCTATAAGAGACATGCAACAGAAAGAAATGTGCACTGGGTACAGTATCAGACCGTGTGATATGATAGGAATATGTACCAGAAGCTTAATGAAGGCTTCCTTGATGGGAAACAAAGGCAAGACTTAGATTCAGTTCAATGAAATGAACAGATTATATGGATTGTTTTTGTTTTTCAAGAATGAGGATGAAGTTACTGGACACACAGGAAGTAGATGAGTGCATAGATTTAGGTCATAAAAATGTAAAGATAATAATAACTGCGGTACACAGGCACCTGGTATACCCGTGTGATGCGTATTTCATTTAATTCTAACAAAACTACTGCTGTGACTACCAGCATGACAACTACTTCCCATTTTAGAGACCTGAACGTCAAGACTCAGCAATGCAAAGAGGCTTACTCAAGATCACATAACCAGCTGCAGAGGTAGTTTCAAAGCTCATGCCTTCAGCCTCTGCATTAGACTGTCTGATCGCCTTTCAATTAGAATCAAGGAGGCAAGTGATCACCTGTGCTAGTCCATGACAAATTTTATGTTTCAGTTTCACGAACAGGACTTGGGATGTGTCCTTGAATCAGCGGGCAGGGAATACTTTAGCTTGAAAGAAGTGAAAGAAGCCACAGAGCTCAGAGGGACATTGAACTTTCCATTACAGCAAGGCTAACATCACTTATAGCTTCAGTAAGTTTGGTGGCTGAAGAAAAGCAGGAGATACCTCATCACTGATGCAAACTCATGGAATTAGAAATTTGAACTCAGGTTTCAGGAAAAGAAAATTAATAAGGAGGACAGGAGTCTGAGCATATGAGGAGCTGGGTACAAAACTTCGAAGATTCCAGAACCAACACTAAAAAGTAGCTAAGTCTAGAAAATTTACTCCACATCTTAGGGGCAGAGTTGGTTCAATCTGCAGGTGCCAATAGGCAGAGATCAATGCCTTCATTTTAGATCTTTCTATAGTTCTAAAATATTCAAAAGCTATGTAATCTTAGCAAAAGGCCATGAAGGAAAGGGGAAAAGATCATGGGTAAAGAGATCTACCCACAAGGATTGTATGTAGAGGTAGTGTGGATTCTCCATATGGTATACTGAAGCCAAGCTGCTGCTGCTAAGTCGCTTCAGTTGTGTCCAACTCTGTGCGATCCCATAGATAGCAGCCCATCAGGCTCCACTGTCTCTGGGATTCTCCAGGCAAGCACACTGGAGTGGGTTGCCATTTCCTTCTCCAAGGCATGAAAGTGAAAAGTGAAAGTGAAGTCACTCAGTTGTGTCTGACTCTTCATGACCCCATGGACTGCAGCCCACCAGGCTCCTCTGTCCATGGGATTTTCCAGGCAAGAGTACTGGAGTGGGGTGCCATTGCCTTCTGAAGCCAAGCTAATGTCTCTATTAACTCTCTTTAAGCTTCTCTTCTCTTTCCACATCTGCAGCAATTACAACTATGCCTGGAACAAAGAAAGTGCCCACCAGGTAAGTGTTGAATGTGTGACATAGTCAGTTTGCAATTCTTCATCTATTCAATAAATATGTAGTCAGCATCTTCTATAGCAAATACACTGTTGTAGTTCCTGGGGCTTAAAGAGTACTGCTCAGGAGGCTTAAATATACATGGGCATTTTCACAGAAATAAAAAAGGTACTGTCAATAAACAGAAAGCAAAAAATCAAAGAAGGATTTTGAGAATGGGGGAAGGGGAAAATGTGACTTCCTGAATCTAGAAAAATTCTGAAGTTCAACAAGAGATTAGAGTCTTAAGGAAAAGACTGAGTGTGTACTGGTCAAGCCACATGAAAGAATGAGTTAGAGAAGAAATCGTTCATGGTGGATGGTGGGAGGACACATGGTTTTCTCTTACTCAGATTATTTACCTGGGATAACTAGGGGCAGACAAATTTCTGAGCACTACTATTCCCAGAGTCTCTCACTCTAAAAGACCATCATAATCCAATGATGCAATCCAGAGTCTCATATTTTTTTTAAAGAAGATGTCTTGATTCTCTTGCTCCCTTTTCTGTTCTCTGGATTAAATAATAAAAGCTAGAGTGTATTTACATATGAATTAACACTGTAAGTGCCTTTACATACTAAAGCATATAAAGAGGCAATAAACACCCCAGCCAGAGCCTCCTGAAACCACAGGGACATCACAGCCATTGGTCCCTTGAGATCCAGCCATGCCATCAATGTCATGCCCTGTGGGTCTCAGTAACATCACTGATTATTCATCCACAGACATGCTTGTCCCATCCCCACTCTATACTGGGCACAGTCGCTTGTTGTTCTCCACTGATTAGAATGGGTGATTTATAAATGGACGAGTAGGAGAAAAACAGACCACGGTCACTACTCGCCAGCGGATTTTTCTAGTTGCTTGACTCTTGGGTAATCAGTCCTCTGTGGAGTCTCTCTTGTCCACTTACAATTGGGATTTCTTTTAAGTGACTTTCTACACTGATAATTGGAACAAACTCCTTGTATGTCCAATTCTAAAAGACAGCTGAAATACCACATTTTCCTTGATAGTATATGTCTCTAAACTTACTTTTAAACTGCTTTTTATGTGAAAACTATAATGTTTGATTCTAAGACTCTAAATTGACAGACTGAAAGGGCTGTTTGTAAAGTGTGGGTATTATCAGATCAAGTATGTCACCTCTGAAACACTCAAACTAAACTAGCTCACTTCCGTGAACTGCTGATGGGCAAAAATTCAGACGGTGCAAATGTTGTTAAATTCTATGGTACAGGGACCTCCCTGGCAATCCAGTGGCTCACTCGGTGCTCTCAATGCAGGGGTCCTGGGTTCGATTCCTGATCAGGGAACTAGATCCCACATGCCACAACTAAGACCTAGCACAGGCAAATAAATAAATATGTTAAAAGAAATTCTACGGTATATCTGTCGATTAGTTTTTTGAGTTAAAACTGTCTTTAAACAGTGCCTTATATAAGCACCTCCTCTTAATAAGCCAAGAAGACAGATCAGGATAAGAGAAGGTATATGGTATAAGAGAGGAAGAAAAAAAAAAAAAGTGTGTTAATTTCCATTGTCAGTTTGATCCAAATAATTCTCGATGGTCCCAGGGACTGGGCCCTTTTTTGTGGCCCCTTGGTTTCTCACGTAGCACCTGACATAGGACCACAAACAAGGCAAGTGTTCATACATGATAACTACAACAATCACATCATGCATATTGTGCTAAATTAAAGCCTAAAGAGAAGTGGGAATTTTAGAGGAAGGAAAAATGGCATTGATGAATATAGGTTCCTAACGTCTATTTATTTCATTTGGTACCAGCCTATCAGTCTAACCTCTTATAACCCTGAGATTTAGCAGATGAGCTCTTCCAAGGTATCCTATGGACAAATATATCCATTTCAATTCAATAATGGAAAAGAGAAACCATAGTTTATTATTTTACATATAATTTAAAAGTCCCATCACAGTAACCACTGTAAGTTCAGCAAAACATGAGGCTATTTTGTAAGATGCATTATTTTTTAAAAAAAATCTTCATTCTTAACAAAAAAAGTAGTATTAATTTTCTGTATTTTTAAAACTTAGAATTTTTCTTTTGCAATTAGCAGCATGTACTGCAGATAGATATGTAACATACACCAATATATTAACTTCTGCATGTAGTTGATAGTTTTAACATCTTTTGAAAACTGTTTACATATAAATATGCTTTGCCCTTTCCTCAGTATTGTCTAGAAAAATTACATTGGAGTAAGATATGTACCTTCCCATAGAAGGTAACTTCCCATTCTCATTCTTCAGAATCATGACAGTTCTGTAGACTTGTGGAAACCACAAGTTAACGAGTGAGGTGTCAGATCCAATGAACTTGTGTAGAAACCTGATTACCTCTGCTGCCTGAAATAGGGACAGTCATGGAAAAAAACTAATTATCTGTAAAAAGACTATAAAAGTTTATCTGAAGGACAGAATGGATAAAGGGGCTAGACAGACTTCTATAGGCTTTTTTTCTTTTTTTAAAAAATCTTTTGGCCATGCCACATAGCATGTGGAATCCTGGTTCCCGAGCGGGGGTTGGACCCACATCCCCTTTATTGGCAGTGGAACACCAGGGAAGTCCCTCGTCTAGGACCTTGTTATAAATGAAAATCTAAGTTCAGTTAAAAAACAACAGAAGTTTGAATTTCCAGAAACTGACCTGTTACAAGCTTTGTTTGTTATAAGAAAGGTTCTAGTCTATACTTTTTTTTTTTTTTTTAAAGGAGAAAAGGGTAAAATGGCAAGAGGAGTGGTTCTGGGGGAAAGTAACCATTCTCTTAAATATTAAAAGATGAAAAAATTCCACTCATTAACCCATTTTTCATCTTCTTTCCTATATGCTAATCACTAATGTTCATAATGATTACAGGCCTACCAGAAGACCTGAGAATCACAAGAAGATTAAATTTTACTCATTAGATTGTAGCTAACAAGGCAGGAGAATGTCCTGATACATGTAACAATGATTTCCAATAACCTGCTCTGTGACCTTGGAAAATTCACTTAGCTGCTCTGAATCTCACTTTTAATACTTGTCCAATTAAGTGATTGAAGGGGATAATCTGAAGTTCTTCAGATAACTAAAAGTCAATGATTTTTAAGATGTAGCCAAAAAAACTCAAATAAACCACACTTCAGTTCAAAAATGTCCTTCCAGCCAGAAAATTAAATTACTAAAGCTCTTCTCAGAGCCATCAGTAGCTCCCAAAAGCCTATACAGATGACTCTGAAGCATAGCCAGATTTGGGTATCATTGGTAATACTCATAATCTCATTAGGAAAGCATTGCCCAGGAGCTGGACAAGGCAGAGGAAGGTCAAACTTCTCGAAGATTTTCTTTAGCTTATGCTAGCCAGAGCACTCCAATTGCAAGCCCTGGGTTTATAGAAAGTTTTGACTTTGAAGATATGGAAGATATACTAAAAACTAAGTTCTTAATCAGGGGAAGCAGGGAGGAGTATAGAGGGGAGATAATTGCATCAGGAACAATAACTTGTAGTTTTAAAGATTCAAATAATATAGAATATGGACTAAAATCTAAGTACCTTAAAATCTTTTGGACTCCAAGACCTGGCCCATTTCACTAATCATGCTATAAGTAATTATAAGTAACTACTTATTCTATAAGTAACTATGCTGTAAGTTACTATGCTCTAAGTAACTCATGTTGTGAAACATTAAAGACAAAACAAACACACAAACAAAATTACCAGGGGTCTCCCTTGGAGTCCTGTGGTTAAAGCTCCACCTCCCAGTGCAGGGAGCATGAGTTCACTCCCTGGTGGGACCCCACATCTCATGCAGAATGGCCAAAATAAAAATGAAGATTAAAACCAAAAACTTCTATTCATGAATATGTATAGAAACAGTAAGACATACACACACACAAAATCCCAGTACATCAGCAAGATCACATGCTCAGATCATCAGATGAGCTGCTTTTGAGATGTACAATACAGTGTGTACAGATCTACCTCTTTACTTGAAATGCCAGCAACAAAATCCCATGGTATGAATGTACTTGAATGAACTGTTCCTCTAAAAACTCTTTGAATTAAATAGTTTTAATGTTCGACTATTTTATAACCCATATCCCTATTCAATATTCATAGTTTACAAATAGTTCCTCACACTTTTTGGCACTAGGTAGGGTATGACTTTTGAATAAATAAAGAATAATATCCCCTCCCTGGAAATATTATAGAAGGAAAGCCTTAGGCTTTCCTATAAAGTCTTAGGCTTTAGGAAGGTAGCCTACGCCTCAGTCTTGCTTTTTTCATTACTGGCTGTGAAACATTAGAGAATTAATTCCTCCTGCTGTCCATTCTCTCATCTGCAAAATGGTTCGATAGTTTTGCAGGCATTAAGAAAGCAAAAACAATGTGTAAATCTGCTCTCCCCAAATAGCAAAAATATAATGAAGTAAGTTAAATACTGAAAAAAATTAAATATTTTCTTAAAAATATAAATAAAGGCTACCAAATTCTGCTCTTTGGAACTTTTCAGTGAGCGTTACGGCAGCTACCAAGCCATCACCTTGCTGGTTAGTCAGCCGCAGGACCTGTGGTGTGCCTCACTGTCTGGTTGTTTCTGTCGTTCAGTCTCTCAGTCATGTCTGGCTCTTTCTGGCCCCATGGACTGCAGCTTCCCTGTCCTTCACCATCTCCCTGAGTTTGCTCAAACTCATGTCCACTGAGTCAGTGATGCCATCCAACCACTTCATCCTCTGTCGCCCCCTTCTCTTCTCGCGCTCAATCTGTCCCAACACCAAGGTCTTTTCTAACGAGTCAGCTCTTTGGACACTCTCCAGGTGGCCAAAATATTGGAGCTTCAGCTTCAGTCCTTCCAGTGAATATTAAGTGTTTCTCTTTGGTGGTCAAAAGCAAAAGAAACATTCCTATCGTGCTTTAGAGTCAGGGCATCTCAGAAGTTTTCCAGGGTCCATCAACAGCATTAAATTGGTATAACTGCTATATCCTGCCAGTCATAGAATCCCAGAGAAATATGCTGAAATTCCTTCAGAAATATGCTAAAAAGTGTTTATTTCTCCAGTTTTAAAATGGTGGTAGAATTTCCAGAAGAGATTTGGTAGAAACATTTCAAGGACTCAAAAAGAAATTGTATCTAACTCATAGAACAGGTACTTCCTGTGTGGCTCAGCTGGTAAAGAATCCACCAGCAATGTGGGAGACCTGGGTTCGATCCCTGAGTTGGGAAGATCCCCTGGAGAAGGGAAAGGCTACCCACTCCAGTATTCTGGCCTGGAGAATTCCATGGACTGTATAGTCCATGGGGTCACAAAGAGTTGGACATGACTTGCCCAAATCAATTTTCATCAGAAGAATCAGTGTGGTGTTATGATTTAAGAACAAAATACCTGATATAATTAATTCCCCAGAAAGCAACAAAACAAAATAAAAATCAGTAAAGTCATGCTTATGGAAAACACTTTCATTACATTGACTGTTTGTTTTTTGATTTTAACTGACTGAACAACTTCACTTTCACTTTTCACATTCAAGTATTGGAGAAGGAAATGGCAACCCACTCCAATGTTCTTGCCTGGAGAATCCCAAGGAAGGCGGAGCCTGGTGGGTTGCCATCTATGGGGTGGCACAGAGTTGGACACGACTGAAGCAACTTAGCAGCAGCAGCAGTACTTATTTTGATGGGAGGTAGTTTTGGTAGAGAAGCACAGCTTGAAGCATATACTAGCAACCTAAATTATTTCTCCATAAAGGTGTTAAAATGTTACTGATATGAATAAATTTTAAATTTAGACCTTCAGAGATAATTCTGACTGCTAACTTGGACCTTTTCACTAATCTTATATGCATGGTATAGAAATTCTATTATTTTCTGCTTCTCATAGCAACTTGGAAATCGTACAACCTACTTTAGCATTCTTTAGTCTTTAACAAGACTGGGAATTGTGAAATAATCAGTAATGGTTATCTGCCTTTTCCTATTTAAGAACAATAATGGTGCTCACTCATCCCGAACAAGGCCGTTAATTAATCATTGTAGCTATGCAGGTTGAAGTCCCAATGTTATCACCATTGAAGCATAGCAGTAATATAAACTCCTTCTTAAGTGCTTTTGTTCTGTGAAATAAATCTTTGCATTACAACCGTTCCTAATCATTTATTAAAAGTATAACACTTTGCCATTATCATACTTGATTGTGATGTTTTTAAGCCATTTGTTTATCTTCTAGCTTGCACAAATTTAATTTTCTAGAATTTTAAAGCATAGAATGGATTTGGTTGGCAGGGGTGGGGGTGTGAGGATAAGGGCAAGAAATCTCTTTAGAAGAATATGTTCTTAAACAAAAATAAAAGTAGAAGTAAAAACAAAAAGAAACAGGACAGAAAACTAACCTAAATGCTCAAGCTGATTGGTTATGCAGTGGATATTTGGCATAAAATACAAATGTGACTACTGGATACAGTTATCAAACACAACCAAAAGAAATAGTAGTACTGAGGCAACCATATTATCTCAAATAGAACTTTCTATTGACTTGAATGTTTGTCTCTAATTTGGAAGTTGAGATAATAGCCTAATTTGCTTAAATGTTAGTGTCTGTGAATACTTTAAGTGAAATGACTGCTTTATAGCCTGATGGGACCCACCTCCCCTAGGAAAGACAACTTTTTAAAAGTCTTTATCTAAAAAGATACAAAGTTTTTTTTTTTTTTATTCATGTAACAAAAATTGAAAAGTCTTATCAGAACTATTAAGAAGCATCACATAAATACTAAGACTTAGGAGGAAGCTGGGTGACCCTCCCACCCCAAAAATAGCACTGGAACAGCACACAATCTCCCCACACTCTGCTTTAAGCACATGCTGATTACATGCTTGAATGGGGTCTAATACAGTTTATGGAAAATATAATGTCACTAATTGTTCACAAATAGACCAGAACTTATACAGCCAAATGCACGTTGAGTTTTGGAAATAGGTACCCAGGGAGGCTGCAGACTTACTCCAATATAGAACCTGATCTTAAACTCTAGAATGTCCATTTAATGTCACCTCAGTAGCCCAACCAATCAGATCATTCTATTCTCACCCATGAGATTAGAAACTTTTTCCAAGGCTGAGATAGTCTGGGATGGGTTCACCACCACATTCTGAAACTGAATTGCAGTTTTAATGAAATGTGAGCTCAATCATCAGTGCTATCATTTACTGCCTGAAAGACCATGAGCTATTAGCATGAGTGACTGAATGATTTGTGTGTTCAGTCACTATGTCATGTCCGACCCACTGTGACCCCATGGACTGCAGCCCACCAGTCTCCTCTGTCCATGGGATTTCCCAGGCAAGAATATTGGAGTAGGTTGCCATTTCCTTCTCCACTGAATAATTTAATATGTGTAATTTTACTCCTTAATCAGAAAATCTGTCCCAAGCAATGATGATGATCCCAAATTTTGATGCAATGCTGATGAATATACATGAGAAAATGGCTAATACATGACAATACTTTTGTCACCAAGAAAACTTGTTCCTCCCTTGCCACATTTAAATACGCTTTCAGTGACTGCCATGTGTCATGCACTGCACTGGCTCAAGAGGATACAAAAATAGACATTTCAAGTCCTCTCAAACCTCACAGACCAACAGAGAAGACAAACAATAACGAAATAAGAGGATACTATTTGATTAGAGTTATAACAGAGGGAAGCAAAGAATGTATGAGACTAACAGGAGAAGGGAGTTCAAGGACGGCTTCTTGGAAAAGAACTTGTAGATCTGGACAGACACACAGGAGTAATCATACCACCTACAATAAACTGAACGTTTGTGTCCCCACACAGTTAAAGTGTCAACATCCCACTCCCCCTATCTCTTCAGTATAGGGCCTTTGGGAGGTAAGTGGGTCAAGAGTGTGGAGCCCTAATGGATGGTATTAGTGACCTTTATAAAAGGAACCTCAGACATTTCTCTAGCATTCTTTCTGCCGTATGAAGATTCAATGAGAAGTCAACAGTTCACAAGCCAGAAGAGGGATCTCGCCAGAACCCAATCACACTGGCACTCAGATCTTAGGCTCCAGCATCAAGGACTGTGGGATGTACTTCTCTGTTGTTTATAAGCCACCCAGACTATAGTATTTTGTTACAGCAGCTCAAACCAGCACCACTGCCCTCTTTGTAACAAGCAGTCTAAATAGAAAAATTAATCCAAGATTGGATAGCCTCTTACAGATTTTAACTGAGTTTTTTCCTAAACACAGAGTAGGGGTCCAGCGCCCTGTCACTAGTCTATGTGAAGACAATCTAGAAAGATCCAGCTTATGCTTGTTGTCCTGGAGTAACTTTGACAATTCCCTACTTTCACTCTGGATAGGATACAGCCCTTATAGTTTGGTCTCTTAGAGAACTGGATGTGTGATCTCTGTGACACACGTCAAAGATTCATTCACAGAAGTATAGAATTACAAATGCTGGCTCCAAATGTGGGCTTGTGGGATGGACAAAGTGTCTCAGATTTACTGGTTGTTGAGAAGTTATTTAACCTCTAAACCTCAGTAACCTCATCTGTGTTACGGGGTGGCAGGCAGCAGTCTGATATTTGCCTCCTAGCTATGTTTTAAGGATTGAATGTGTTAGTGTTGGTACAGTCTTTAGTACAGTGCCTGACGTATGTACCAACTAGATATATGTTAGCTACTATCATATTGTTAACTATTTTTCACCTATTTATCCCTACAATTATATTTACCAAAGGAAGCAAAGCATGATTTAAAGACATGCTCTGGAATCAGACTATGTAAGTCTGAATCCAATTTCTGCCAAGTTCTTATTCAAAAGTCATGAAGCCTTGGGCAAACTGTAAATCCTTTTTTGTACTTTAGTGTTCTCATCAGTGAAATGGATATCACTCATAGCATCTACCTCCTAGGGTGGTTGGTAGTATCAAATGTTATACAGAGACTATTTGAACAGTTCCTGTTGTACAGGAAATGCTGCCACAAGTAATGGTATCATTATCTTTCTCTTTAGGTCTCTGGTATGCTACTCTTGGAGTCTATTACAAAAGTCTCTGCCCCTAAAAAGCCTGCATATTCTTACCGCAAATTGCTAATGACATTTTTTGCAAAGTTTCCCATATGGTATGAACGTCCAATAAATTTTATCTAATTTTAAAACTAAAATTTTGTCTTTCATTCCACTGGATCTTTGCTAAATATTTCTGAGACTCAGCTTTGTGGTGAAAACTTGATTTTTTTAAACATCCATCTCTTTCATATTTCACTCCAGTGCTCTTAGGAATTATTCACAATTAAGATGACTGTTGAATAATAAAGTGCCAAGAAGCACCCACTCGATTCATTAATGGTATTTGACTTCCAGCAAATGCTCAGAAGTACTGAGAGAAACAGAAGCTGTCTGTTTTTGAGTCACTCAGTTTTCATTTCATTAATCAAAGCCCCACGTAATGATTCAAGTACTCTAAAACACACACGCCACAGCACAAACATTCTACTACCACGAAAGTTTAACCAAGGAATCCATGAATGAAAACACAACAACAGTAATTTTTAAAGTAAAATTCCAAAGACACACTGTCCTGAACCTCAAAAATATAGCTAGATACCAACATAGCCTCCTGTTTGCAAAGTAATCTTATTACATCACTTTGAGGACAGAAACATAATAAAATTTCATAGTTTTTATTTTCCAGTGCAGACGTCTTCTAAATAATTTTAGTGCCATCTTCTCTAGTAAATTCCTTTACAACCTAGGCAAAGGGCACACTAGTTTGCCTGTTAGGCTTCCCTAGTAGCTCAGACTGTAAAGAATTTGCCTGCAATGCAGGAGACCCGGGCTTAATCCCTGCCTCAGGAAGATCCCCTGGAGAAGGTAATGGCAACCCACTCCAGTGTTCTTGCCTGGAGAATCCCATGGACAGACCATGGGGTCAGAGAGAGTCAGACACGCCTGAGCAACCAACACTGACTCTGCAAACACAACAGTGTTTGTTCTAAAAATGGAAGTGTTTTCAATTCTGTTTCTTTCTGTCTCGTATACACATGTGCATACCTGTCTCTTATACACATCTAGATGTGTATAAGAGACAGGCATACAAACATCCCAAAATGATAGCCCAGAAGAAAGGGCAGACAGTCCCTCTGTTTGAAGGAAAGGCACAAATGTGAGAACCCATGCACTGTCTCTTAATATTCTACACTAAGGGTTTCCCTAGTGGCTCAGATGTTAAAGAATCTGCCTGCAATGTGGGACACCTGNGCATTCTTTAGTCTTTAACAAGTAAGACTGGGAATTGTGAAATAATCAGTAATGGTTATCTGCCTTTTCCTATTTAAGAACAATAATGGTGCTCACTCATCCCGAACAAGGCCGTTAATTAATCATTGTAGCTATGCAGGTTGAAGTCCCAATGTTATCACCATTGAAGCATAGCAGTAATATAAACTCCTTCTTAAGTGCTTTTGTTCTGTGAAATAAATCTTTGCATTACAACCGTTCCTAATCATTTATTAAAAGTATAACACTTTGCCATTATCATACTTGATTGTGATGTTTTTAAGCCATTTGTTTATCTTCTAGCTTGCACAAATTTAATTTTCTAGAATTTTAAAGCATAGAATGGATTTGGTTGGCAGGGGTGGGGGTGTGAGGATAAGGGCAAGAAATCTCTTTAGAAGAATATGTTCTTAAACAAAAATAAAAGTAGAAGTAAAAACAAAAAGAAACAGGACAGAAAACTAACCTAAATGCTCAAGCTGATTGGTTATGCAGTGGATATTTGGCATAAAATACAAATGTGACTACTGGATACAGTTATCAAACACAACCAAAAGAAATAGTAGTACTGAGGCAACCATATTATCTCAAATAGAACTTTCTATTGACTTGAATGTTTGTCTCTAATTTGGAAGTTGAGATAATAGCCTAATTTGCTTAAATGTTAGTGTCTGTGAATACTTTAAGTGAAATGACTGCTTTATAGCCTGATGGGACCCACCTCCCCTAGGAAAGACAACTTTTTAAAAGTCTTTATCTAAAAAGATACAAAGTTTTTTTTTTTTTTATTCATGTAACAAAAATTGAAAAGTCTTATCAGAACTATTAAGAAGCATCACATAAATACTAAGACTTAGGAGGAAGCTGGGTGACCCTCCCAGCCCAAAAGTAGCACTGGAACAGCACACAATCTCCCCACACTCTGCTTTAAGCACATGCTGATTACATGCTTGAATGGGGTCTAATACAGGTTATGGAAAATATAATGTCACTAATTGTTCACAAATAGACCAGAACTTATACAGCCAAATGCACGCTGAGTTTTGGAAATAGGTACCCAGGGAGGCTGCAGACTTACTCCAATATAGAACCTGATCTTAAACTCTAGAATGTCCATTTAATGTCACCTCAGTAGCCCAACCAATCAGATCATTCTATTCTCACCCATGAGATTAGAAACTTTTTCCAAGGCTGAGATAGTCTGGGATGGGTTCACCACCACATTCTGAAACTGAATTACGGTTTTAATGAAATGTGAGCTCAATCATCAGTGCTATCATTTACTGCCTGAAAGACCGTGAGTTATTACCATGAGTGACTGAATGATTTGTGTGTTCAGTCACTAAGTCATGTCCGACCCACTGTGACCCCATGGACTGCAGCCCACCAGTCTCCTCTGTCCATGGGATTTCCCAGGCAAGAATATTGGTGTAGGTTACCATTTCCTTCTCCACTGAATAATTTAATATGTGATAATTTTACTCCTTAATCAGAAAATCTGTCCCAAGCAATGATGATGATCCCAAATTTTGATGCAATGCTGATGAATATACATGAGAAAATAGCTAATACATGACAATACTTTTGTCACCAAGAAAACTTGTTCCTCCCTTGCCACATTTAAATATGCATTCAGTGACTGCCATGTGTCATGCACTGCACTGGGTCAAGAGGATACAAAAATCGACATTTCAAGTCCTCTCAAACCTCACAGACCAACAGAGAAGACAAACAATAACCAAATAAGAGGATACTATTTGATTAGAGTTATAACAGAGGGAAGCAAAGAATGTATGAGACTAACAGGAGAAGGGACGGCTTCTTGGAAAAGAACTTGTAGATCTGGACAGACACACAGGAGTAATCATACCACCTACAATAAACTGAACGTTTGTGTCCCCACACAGTTAAAGTGTCAACATCCCACTCCCCCAATCTCTTCAGTATAGGGCCTTTGGGAGGTAAGTGGGTCAAGAGTG
The DNA here is from genome assembly GCA_006410675.1 of Oreotragus oreotragus. Lineage (NCBI taxonomy): Eukaryota > Metazoa > Chordata > Mammalia > Artiodactyla > Bovidae > Oreotragus > Oreotragus oreotragus. Next base: position 117,767 of record SJYX01000588.1, on the reverse strand, counting down.
TGGAGCCCTAATGGATGGTATTAGTGACCTTTATAAAAGGAACCTCAGACATTTCTCTAGCATTCTTTCTGCAGTATGAAGATACAATGAGAAGTCAACAATTCACAAGCCAGAAGAGGGATCTCGCCAGAACCCAATCACACTGGCACCCAGATCTTAGGCTCCAGCATCAAGGACTGTGGGATGTACTTCTCTGTTGTTTATAAGCCACCCAGACTATAGTATTTTGTTACAGCAGCTCAAACCAGCACTACTGCCTTCTTTGTCACAAGCGGTCTAAATAGAAAAATTAATCCAAGATTGGATAGCCTCTTACAGATTTTAACTGAGTTTTTTCCTAAACACAGAGTAGGGGTCCAGCGCCCTGTCACTAGTCTATGTGAAGACAATCTAGAAAGATCCAGCTTATGCTTGTTGTCCTGGAGTAACTTTGACAATTTCCTACTTTCACTCTGGATAGGATACAGCCCTTATAGTTTGGTCTCTTAGAGAACTGGATGTGTGATCTCTGTGACACACGTCAAAGATTCATTCACAGAAGTATAGAATTACAAATGCTGGCTCCAAATGTGGGCTTGTGGGATGGACAAAGTGTCTCAGATTTACTGGTTGTTGAGAAGTTATTTAACCTCTAAACCTCAGTAACCTCATCTGTGTTACGGGGTGGCAGGCAGCAGTCTGATATTTGCCTCCCAGGTATGTTTTAAGGATTGAATGTGTTAGTGTTGGTACAGTCTTTAGTACAGTGCCTGACGTATGTACCAACTAGATATATGTTAGCTACTATCATATTGTTAACTATTTTTCACCTATTTATCCCTACAATTATATTTACCAAAGGAAGCAAAGCATGATTTAAAGACCTGCTCTGGAATCAGACTATGTAAGTCTGAATCCAGTTTCTGCCAAGTTCTTATTCAAAAGTCATGAAGCCTTGGGCAAACTGTAAATCCTTTTTTGTACTTTAGTGTTCTCATCAGTGAAATGGATATCACTCATAGCATCTACCTCCTAGGGTGGTTGGTAGTATCAAATGTTATACAGAGACTATTTGAACAGTTCCTGTTGTACAGGAAATGCTGCCACAAGTAATGGTATCATTATCTTTCTCTTTAGGTCTCTGGTGTGCTACTCTTGGAGTCTATTACAAAAGTCTCTGCCCCTAAAAAGCCTGCATATTCTTACCCCAAATTGCTAATGACATTTTTTGCAAAGTTTCCCATATGGTATGAACATCCAATAAATTTTATCTAATTTTAAAACTAAAATTTTGTCTTTCATTCCACTGGATCTTTGCTAAATATTTCTGAGACTCAGCTTTGTGGTGAAAACTTGATTTTTTTAAACATCCATCTCTTTCATATTTCACTCCAGTGCTCTTAGGAATTATTCACAATTAAGATGACTGTTGAATAATAAAGTGCCAAGAAGCACCCACTCGATTCATTAATGGTATTTGACTTCCAGCAAATGCTCAGAAGTACTGAGAGAAACAGAAGCTGTCTGTTTTTGAGTCACTCAGTTTTCATTTCATTAATCAAAGCCCCACGTAATGATTCAAGTACTCTAAAACACACACGCCACAGCACAAACATTCTACTACCACGAAAGTTTAACCAAGGAATCCATGAATGAAAACACAACAACAGTAATTTTTAAAGTAAAATTCCAAAGACACACTGTCCTGAACCTCAAAAATATAGCTAGATACCAACATAGCCTCCTGTTTGCAAAGTAATCTTATTACATCACTTTGAGGACAGAAACATAATAAAATTTCATAGTTTTTATTTTCCAGTGCAGACGTCTTCTAAATAATTTTAGTGCCATCTTCTCTAGTAAATTCCTTTACAACCTAGGCAAAGGGCACACTAGTTTGCCTGTTAGGCTTCCCTAGTAGCTCAGACTGTAAAGAATTTGCCTGCAATGCAGGAGACCCGGGCTTAATCCCTGCCTCAGGAAGATCCCCTGGAGAAGGTAATGGCAACCCACTCCAGTGTTCTTGCCTGGAGAATCCCATGGACAGACCATGGGGTCACAGAGAGTCAGACACGCCTGAGCAACCAACACTGACTCTGCAAACACAACAGTGTTTGTTCTAAAAATGGAAGTGTTTTCAATTCTGTTTCTTTCTGTCTCGTATACACATGTGCATACACATTCACTCACTCACACACTGAGGTGGGCAATAACATTATTGCAGTATTGCTTTTGAAAGAAAGACACCCCCATTAAGTTGCTTTTGAAAGATAGGCACACGGTGAGTTAGGTATGCTGAACAGGTCTGTATCAAAGGCAGGCTTCCCCCTGCTGCCATTAACTACATGAAAGCTTTGGGGACTTATTCCTCTGCTCATTTTAGTGGTCTGCATAATGAGATTAGAAGACTGAAACCCTGGCAACTCTTGGATCTATTTGTAGCTGCTAGACACAGAGACACTCTGCAGTGGAATGATGGTTCTGTTTGAAAACACCGGACATCCAGGTGCCTGAAGTAGCCAGTAATCATCCCTGTCTTGTCTCGGTATCATCCATCACCCTGCCTTATGTAGTGGACTTTTCACTTTTTTTTTTTTTTTTTTTTCAGCCTTATGACCATGAAAAAGCTTTCTCAGTGTGCTCATTTGGCTCATTAGGAAATATAGTCTTGAGAGCAGAAAAAGAGAAACACACTTATACCTGGTAAGAAATAATGCCAGAAACTACACACACAGACACAGGCACACACACACGCAGACAAATCTGTGTACATATGATGTAAACAACTTTCACCAGCCAGGGAATCTGGCCAGCTGATTCAGGAGTGTCTCCTGAATGCTGACTTGATTTTGTACTTTCATGCTTGCATATGCCGACTTCCTTTGGCTTCCCAAGTAAACACGATCTGACTTCAAACCTGATCCAGGATCGGCTTCACTCCTGGTGCTCTCCGTAAACAGCTTTCTGTTATCCCCAGCTGCGTCTATTTCCCACTGGAATGATTAACTAACACAGTATTAGAACTCATGTCCATACCTGGATAATCCTCTTTTTGAGCGAGACTGGATCATGGAGAAGGATGAAAGAAAACAGTTTGTAAGCAGCCTGTTCATACTTGTGTTTTGGGGTTGGGAGGAACATGTAATCTAGAAAGAGATGGTTTCAAAAAAAACAAAAACAAAAACAGCAAAGGGTTCTAACTGGGGGGAGGCATTGACTTTCTCAGATCGAGTGCCAATAAGGAGATTGAATTCCCTGAAATACTAGGTAGGATTTTGGAAGCGCTGATCTAGTATGGGCTCTTCTTGAGTTTTGGCAACCTTGATCTTTAAACATACTTTTAAAATGCATATTTTTCATATGTGTTCAAATTGGCATCACTGATTGAATTCCCCTACATGACTTGCTGCTTCTCATTCAACCTCTTTCCTGAATAAGAATGTAATAGTTACATAAATTCCTGACTCTGGGTCGAATCAGAGTCTTAAGTTTGCCAGCTCAACTGGCTTCCATAAAACTCAGCCCAAGAAAATTAGCATCTAGAGATCTTGCATACAAATGACTTGCTGAGATAGTCAAGAGCTATGTATCATTATTCCTCTTGAGTTACTGATAAAGTTGTCACTTTTAGGGTGTCTACATCTCCCCACAATTAACCAAGTCTAGATTTATGCGTGCTTTGTGGTCATACTTATCAAGGTCCCTGTTTACACCGAAAAGTGTCCCCAATTTGACAATACATTATATGGTCACTTTAATCACCTTCACATATTATGTCACCTAAAACTATACCTTTCACAGAGTAGACCACAGATCACCACATCTACATAGCCTGAGGAAGTTGATTAGGAAGCAATTCGCTAAGTTTCAGTCTCAGAGATGCTGATTTGATTAGGTCTGTCTGGTTCCCATGAATTTGTACACATTCAGTTCAATTCAGTTCAGTCAATGGGAATACTGACCACTTTACCTGCCTCCTAAGAAATCTGTATGCAGGTCAAGAAGCAGCAGTTAGAACTGGACATGGAACAAAGGACTGGTTCCAAATTGGGAAAGGAGTACAGCAAGGCTGTATATTGTCATTCTGTTTATTTAACTTATATGCAGAGTAACTCATATGAAATGCTGGACTGGATGAAGCACAAGCTGGAATCAAGATTTCTGGGAGAAATATCAATAACCTCAGATACACAGATGACACCACCCTTATGGCAGAAAGTGAAGAGGCACTAAAGAGCCTCTTGATGAAAGTGAAAGAGGAGAGTGAAAAAAGCTCGCTTAAAGCTCAACATTCAGAAAACTAAGATTATGGCATCTGGTCCCATCACTTCATGGTGAATAGATGGTTGAAACATTGGAAACAGTGACAGACTTTATTTCCTTGGCTCCAAAATCAGTACAGATGGTGACTGTGGCCATGAAATTAAAAGAAACTTGCTCCTTGGAAGAAAAGCTATGACCAACCTAGACAGTATATTAAAAAGCAGAGCTATTACATTGCAACAATGGTCTGTCTAGTCAAAGCTATGGTTTCTCCAGTAGTCATTTATGGATGATAGAGATGGACCACAAAGAAAGCTGAGTGCCAAAAAACTGATGCTTTTAAACTGTGGTGTTGGAGAAGACTCTTGAGAGTCCTTTGGACTGCAAGGAGATCCAACCAGTCAATCCAAAAGGAAATCAGTCCTGAATATTCATTGGAAAGACTGATGCTGAGGCTGAAGCTCCAATACTCTGACCACCTGATGCAAAGAACTGACTCATTGGAAAACACCCTGATGCTGAGAAAAATTGAAGGGAGAGGAAAAGGGGACAAAAGAGGATGAGATAGTTGGACAGCATCACCAACTCGATGGACATGAGTGTGAGCAACTCCAGGAATTGGTGATGGACAGGGAAGCCTGGCCTGCTGCAGTCCATGGGTCGTAAAGAGTTGGACATGACTCAGTGACTGAACTAAACTGAAAGAAAAAAAAAATCATAGTATGTGACAATTGAAAATGCTATTAGAGGTCAATATCCCAGTTCACTCATGTTCTATGAAAGAAAATAGAGTCCAAATATGATAATAATAACAATAACATGAACTCTTACTTATAGAGTGAGTCCATTGTTCCAAGCACTTTCCTGCATTTTTTCTATCTAGTATTGCCTATGTTTTTACACACACACACACACAAAGGAGAAGATATTACCAGTATCCTCATTTTGTAGACAGGGAAACTTAACTCAGATATATTGAGAAATCTGTTCAAGGTCATAGAATAATGAAACATTCAAGCTGCATTTTTACCTAAGCATGCTGATTCCAAAGCTGGTGATTTTCGCCAGTATATGCAAGTCTATTTTCTGCGCTGGCCTCATCACTCAGTCAACTATGTTAGGATAAGAACCCAGGGCTCTTGATCTCAAGACTATATTCTCTCTGGTCTATCATGTTTCCTCAAGTGAAACATCAAAGTTATTGCCATGTCTTATGCCACAGAACTCACTTTTCAAGGCAAAGAATAAATTCTAATACCTCTGGCAACAACAGTTAACCAATTTATTTAAATCCATCTCTTAAATTCATTGATATCCCAAGGTAACTGCTTTGAGAAATATACAGTGAGTGTTATGGTAGATTTGAAAAGCATTAACCTGTTTTATGGGTATAGTTCTATACACAAATTTAAAAAGCAAAAGGAAGATATATAGCCAGCAAATGGTGAGGCTTTTAAAGGCTGTGTGTCTCCCTCAGGACAAGGGAAATCTGTCCAAAATCCATACAGAAGTAGCAGCTGAACAACTCCTGTTGGAGTAGAGGTGATTTCTAGTTTTGGCTTGATTGTATCTTTAGATTTGTTACCTTCATGCTGGCAGCATTTCTGCATTAGGAGACAATCTATCTTGCCAAACATATATGCAGGATTTAAATGAGGTGACTATGAAGTAACTGAAAGTTAGATGTATGCGATGACGGAACCCAATAATTTTGAGAGAGCACTTGCTGTATATGTCAGACACTACATTTGTTGTTGTCTGGTTTTCTTTACTTTTAAATATAGCAAATAATCACCCATTAATTCCAAATACAAATTAGCAATTTTTGCTAGTTTTCAAATATGAGAAAACTGAAGGTCACTGTTGTAAAACACAAAATTATAAATGATGTTTCAGAATTTGAACTCAGGGTTTCAATAATTCTGGTCCATGCACTCAATTCTCTATTAACTATTCATCTTCTAACTGAAGACTGAGGTGGCTCAGTGGTAAAGAGTCCACCTGCCAATCAGCAGACACAGGTTTTGTCTCTGAGTCAGGAAGATCCACTAGAGAAGGAAGTGGCAACCCGCTCCATTATTCTTGACTGGAGACTCCCATGGACAGAGGAGCCTGGTGGGCCACAGTCTATGGGGTGGCAAAAGAGCTGGAACAACTTAGTGACTAAACTACTGAGGACTGATGAACAGTTTATCTGCCTAATGGTTTTGATTGCCACACAGAGAGCAGAAAATAGGAACATACCATCACCAGCATACAAACTGAGGAAACAGCGTCTCTGAAGATACAGCTGCGATATCTAAGGATATGGGGTCACTTAAGAATTCTGATATAATGTTTTAACATTAGTGCCTATATCCTTCAGAATTTCCTTTTGTTATCCTTTTTATTGTCTAAATGATACTGACCTAGGAATGTTAATACATATTGATTGCTTTTCCTGTGTTCAAGAAAAGCCTGTTTTTTTCCTTAATTTGAATCTAAATTTTTTATCTTAAAATCTGTGTAACTGCATGTAACGTATTTAATTCTGAGCTTAGTTTTCTCATTTGTAAACTGGAAAATAATCATACTTCATACAGGGTTATGGGAATGAAGTGAAATATTTTATATAACATGCTCAGCTGTACCAGGCAAATAATATGTGTCCAAAAAAGTGAACTCATATTTTTCAAAATGTTTAATATATCACTGCTTATTAAAATCACATGTGTATACATAAATAAATAATTTTATTTCTAGATATTGCTAGGTATAGTACTTTTAAATTATTCATTAAGTGTGGCTAAGATTCCACACTCCCTGAATCCAGGGGGCAAGGGTTTGACCCCTGAATCCAGGAGGCAAGGGTTCGATCCCTGATCAGGAACTAGATCCCAAATGCCACAACTAAAGATCCTGTGTGCTGCAACCAAGACCCAGGCAGTCAATAAATAATGTTTTAAAGTCCTTAAAATAAATTATTAAGAACAATAGTTAACTAACTAGTCTGTTGACTTCAGGATGATTTGCATTATACATCTGAAAAGCTCTTAGATACACTTATTTCTTATTTTTTTCTAGTAGTACCAATAAGTGGAAGTCTTTCAGTGGCATTATTGGCTAGAAGGTCCAAAGGAATGTAACCAAGTATTAAAGGATAGTGTCTCTTTTAATTAAGAGACATGGGAGGCATGAAGGCACATGGCGTATAAAACAAGAAATTTTTAATGAGCAGCACTGGAGCACCCAGTGGGATCACAAACCAACCATCTGTTAGAGAGAGAAAAATAGATGAAAGAAAAGGAGCTGACCACCAGGTCAACGATATTTTCTCCAACAATCTAAGTCACGAATTAAGTGTGCAAAACTTAACCAAAATTTGTATGTATCTTTATTCACAAAAGCAAGTGTTCCAAGGCACCACTTCAATGTAACTGAACATTACTGAAATAAAGAAAATGTATGATAGTTTTATACTGTATAATTTGTCTCAACCTATGTCAGATTCTGGGCTTCTCTTCTACCATCTCCATCATGCAGATGTTAAATCTTGATATTATAGAGGAAATAAATGAGGAAGCTTAACCTGAGCATTACTTCATGTACTAACTCACTGATTAATTGAATAATTTATTCTATCTTCATACCAAGGACTTGGGACAAACAGATAAATAAGTCCTAGTTCTCTAGAAACCGGCAGTCTATGATGTCTAACATAATGGAAATAATAAAGTACATCAGGCTACACCTGTCTTGCACATGTATCATCTCATCCAAATTTTAATTATACACAAAGAAAAAGGTTATAAAAGAAGAAACCTGAGCATGTTTTAACCAAGGGACCATGTTTTCAATGTCTCCAATCCTCTACTGATATTTTATTACATGGCACAGAGAATGGTTTTTAAATTCATACAGACTTGGGGTCTAGTTGTATTCCATCATTCTGTCCTCTCTACATCACAGTTTCTCAACATCACCACTACTGAAATTCTGGAACAAATGATTATTTATCCTGGAAGTAGTTCTGTGCATCACATGTTACTTAACAGTTTCTGTGACCTCAGCCTATGAGAATCGGTTAGCATAACTGTCCACACCTGCAAGCCATGCCAGCCAAACTGTCTCATATTCCTAGGGGTGCACAATGACTTCCAGTTGAGCATCACTGGTCTATAATTACCGAGAAACCATAATTTGCATCCACAATCAAGAAGATGTTGATAGAACCAGTTGTGTTCCCATTAGGACTATTTATTAGGACTGTACATAATTATTCTTTTCAATACTAGTATCACTCAAAAGTAGTTGAGGCCACAGACTGCCTTCTTTACATTTGTGTCTTAAGTTCCAAGACACTCTGGCTTCTATAAATGAAGAATACACCAATAACTCTTGAGGGATTAGAAAGGAGTAAGGAAACATCAGTTCAAATTGTGACTCTCCTGCTCTGATTAAAATTTTGACCACTGTATAGGCCAGCTCAGGCTGCCATAACAAAAATACCACCCTCTATGTGGCTTAAAAACAGATATTTCTTTTATCTGGATGCTGCTGCTAAGTCACTTCAGTCATGTCCGACCCCATAGATGGCAGCCCATCAGGCTCCCCCGTCCCTGGGATTCTCCAGGCAAGAACACTGAAAACAGGTATTTCTTTTATCTGGATGCTCAAAGTTTGAAATCAGGTGTTAGTAGGTTTAGTTTTTCTGAGCCTCCCTCCTTGGCTTTAAGATGGCCACCTTCTCACTCTGTCCTTACATGGCGTTTCATCTGTGTGTCCACACTATGGTGTTCACTCTTCTTAGAAGAACCCCAGCAAGACTGGACTAGGGGCCCCCCAATCCTCACTTACTGCTGCTGCTAAGTCACTTCAGTCGTGTCCGACTCTGTGCGACCCCATAGACGGCAGCCCACCAGGCTCCCCCATCCCTGGGATTCTCCAAGCAAGAACGCTGGAGTGGGCTGCCATTTCTTTCTTCAATGTATGAAAGTGAAAAGTGAAAGTGAAGTCGCTCAGTCATGTCATCCTCACTTAAACCACCTCATTTAACCATAATTGCCTCTTTAAAGGTCCTATTAATATTTCCAAATGCAGTCATCATATTCTTAGGAACTGAGGGCTAGGGCTTCACCAAATAAATTTGGAGAGGACACAATTCAGTTCATAACAACCTTGTTTACTCAAACATTCAGTCCTCAGTACTTCCTTGGTGGTCCAATGGATAAGTGTTTCCAATGAGGAGGCCAGGGTTCTAACCCTCATCAGAGAACTAAGATGCCACAAACCATAACTACGTCCGCCTGTCTTAACCACTGACCCCTTGTGCTCCAAGGCCCGCACACCACGACTAGGGGAGTCTGAGCACCGCAGCTAAGACCCAGCGCAGCCGAAAAACACCAAAATTCTGTCCTCCAACTGTAAAGTCGGTGTTGTGGTTTGGACACTTTTCACATATAATCTTTACTATTTGTTGATATTCTTCAATCAAATTGCTGTTTCAATCATAAATTTATTTAAAAGGAAACATCATCATCAATTAAAAAAATGGAAAAATCACCATATTCACTTACCTTAAATATAAGATTACAAAAATTTTTCAAATAACAAATATACACCTTTATCCTGCTCTGCTTCCAGGCTTTGAGATTAAGGCCCAGTCTTGGCTATAATGGCAAGTGTTGGAGGTGTGTTAAAGACCCATTAGCAACATTCTGATTCATTCTCCTTGATGTATCCAGAGGGAATGAAAGAAGGCTGAGATGAGAATAACTTTCTCACTGTAAGATTCAAGGTTAATTATTGCCTTGCCAGCATGCCATCTAAAACCATCTTGTGTTCCACTAAAATTCACCCTGATTTATACCCTTGTTTCACATCTTCCACTCTGGCAAACCCTGTACTACTTGCTTTCTATTTCAAAAATCCTACCAATCTTTTAGGATATGTAAGTGTCAAATATTAAAAGAAGTGGAAAGTAAAGTTAATAGTGAAAGTTGTGGGGTTAACTGTAAGTCAGACGGATTGAGCACAGCCACTGAATAATGTCTTTATAATTGACACAAGAGTGCTTCACAGTTCAGCTCTAATGCAATTGTCTTAAAAAGTTCAAAGACAAGAGACTACTCTTCCCTTTTTGGTACACATATCAAAGAGTTTTGTAATAATTCATGTGATGGACTGAGATTGTTCTATGATTGATAAACTCAAGGGATATAATGTATCATTTTTGAAGTAGCTGTTATGGTGATTGGTTGAATAATGATACAAGGTGTCAAAGATTAAAAATATCAGGGGAAATGTCTCTATAATATGCAAATGACTGTTAAGTGCAAGCATTTTTAACTTTGATAAAGACAGAAAGCACATGCGCCATAAAGACTTGAACATCATCCTGTCTGGAACCCTTCTATCTCACAGATACTTGCCACACCTTCAAGTTCATTGCTGGAGCAAGTGTATCAATCTCACAGAGCATCCTGCCTTCGCAGAGTTCAGATATGTGTATAACACATCCCAAAGCTGAAAATCATGTGAAAAAATAGTGAGTGGAAAGAATGTTTTATTTAGCGAGAGCTATTCGGACATGACTGAATGACTGAACTGAACTGATTCTTAATTAAAGAAAAAAAAGAGATTGCCTAAATTGTTTAATCCTATATCATCCCTTTCTCTGTAGAACAAAGTCGAACTGGCTAATTATAATGTCTAGTATCAAACAGCTAATAATTGGATATATCGAAAGAAATATACTGCCACCTGCATGAGACAGCCACATATATGGAAGAATATTCTTTATTCATCAAACTCTGTAAGCCCACAGGACTAACAGATAACACATAAACTCTACCTCACCTCCTAATGCCTCACCTATAGCTCTGGCTTCTTCTGATACACTTGTTTTATTGAAATACAGTTGACTGAGTGTTGGGTTACAGCAAAGTGATTCAGATATATAGATAGATACATATGTATCTATCTATATGTGTGTGTGTGTATATATATATCTTCAGGTTCTTAAGGACTGTATTATAAAAGCATTATTTCATGAAATATGTACACTAACACTGACAATCTGGGGGTTGGGGGAAGAATATATCAGGAGCTTGGAAAGAACACACACACCCTACTATACATAAGGTAGATAACCAACAAAGATCTACTGTATAGCACAGGGAACTCAATATTCTGTGACAACCTGTATGAGAAAGGAATCTAATGAAGAATGAATATGCATGTATAACTGAATCACTTTGCTGTGCACCCAAAGCACTACATGGTAAATCGACCATACTCTAATAAATATTAGAGTGAATAACTTGAGTTTAAGAACATGATTCTCACAAAACAACCTACACCAAGCTTTGAAGTATGTCACACTTGCTTGCTCAGGATTCATGACACCTAAGAGCATTCACTTGCTTTGCAGAGATACCATCTGCAAAAAGCACCCCTCCTCCTTATACCTAACATCCCATCTTAAGAATAGCCATGCCTTCTGTCTCGCCAAAGCTTCTAAATAGTGTCTTCAATCATCCTAGTCCCTCCATTACAGAAAAGGCTAGAATGCTGAAAGTAAACCACACTACCCTCTGGGAAAAGGGAATCTGCAAACTCTTTGTTTCCTTTTCTAGTGGGAGACATACATTTCAAGCCACTGTTTCTGAGTCTTCCTTCAGTTAAGCACACAAAGACACAATCAGCTCTCGGCCCTCCACTAGCTCACTGAATTTCTGGTCATAGATAGTATGTAGGAACTCCACTCCTCACTCAGAAAATCTACTAACTACATAGATAGATGACCCTGTAACCAAGACTCCACAGCACTTTAAGTAGTTTGCCATTCTTTTGTATTCTACCTTGTACAAGAACCCTACCCATTCTTGTACCTGTAATAATCACCCTCAAATGCCTATCTCATGTCTTGCTGCTGCTGCTAAGTTGCTTCAGTCATGTCCGACTCTGTGCGACCCCGTAGATGGCAGTCCATCAGGCTCCCCCATCCCTGGGATTCTCCAGGCAAGAACACTGGAGTGGGTTGCCATTTCCTTCTCCAAGGTATGAAAGTGAAGTCACTCAGTCGTGTCCGATCCTCAGCGACCCCATGGACTGCAGCTTTCCAGGCTCCTCCATCCATGGGATTTTCCAGGCAAGAGTACTGGAGTGGGGTGCCATTTCCTTCTCCGATTTCATGTCTTAGGGCTCTGGAATCAAAGGTTGGTATTTTCCCACGTCCTTAAGAAGGAGCATTAGGAGGACCATGGACCCAGGAGTGAAACTTCAGCATGGATCGTTCAGATTCTGAGCCTCGAACTGGGCACAAACCACTCAGCTAGAATCATCAGAGAGAAGACTGTGGGACTAGTCCAGAGATGGCCCAATGCCATAATATACATTCCATATGAAAACAGTGTGCCTGCATTGTGTTCATAACAACGAACCTAACTGCAGTCAATGGATACCAGATAACTGCAATATAGAACAATTTGTCTCTTTGCACAGGATCCAGACACCTGGATTTTGTAGGAAACACATGTTAACTTGTTTCAACTCTCAGGGAGAAAGGAAATTTCAGATGCTTAGGTTTTGAATTCTAGTCATTTCAAAACAGACTATGGCAATTCCTAAGATCTCTTTAATTAGTAACTGCTTTGTGACAATAAATGTATAAAATTCATTTTTTACAAGTTAGGAAAATCAAAGAATAGCAAAGAGAGACTAGAAAGCCTTCCTAAGTGATCAATGCAAAGAAATAGAGGGAAACAACAGAATGGGAAAGACTAGAGATTTCTTCAAGAAAATTAGACATACCAAAGGAACATTTCACGCAAGGGTTGGGCTTAATAAAGGACAGAAACAGCAGGGACCTAAAAAAAGCGGAAGATATTAATAAGAGGTGGCAAGAAAACATAGAAGAACTATACAAAAGAGATCTTAATGATCCTGAAAAGCATGATGGTGTGACCACTCACCTAGAATCACACATCCTGGAGTGCAAAATCAAGTGGGCTATAGGAAGCATTACTACAAACAAACCTAGTGAGGTGATAGAATTACAGTTGAGCTATTTCATATCCATATTTAGGATATTTTATATCCTAAAAGATGATGCTGTGAAAATGCTGTACTCAATAAGCTAGCAAATTTGGAAAACTCAGCAGGGGCCACAAGACTGGAAAAGGTCAGTTTTCATTCCAATCCCAAAGAAAGGTAATGCCAAAGAATGTTCAAACTACCACACAATCATACTTATCTCACGCACTAGCAAGGTAATGCTCAAAATTCTCCAGGCTAGGCTTCAACAGTATGTAAAGCAAGAAATTCTAGACGTTCAAGTTGAATTTAGAAAAGGTAAAGGAACCAGAGACCAAATTGCCAACATCCATTGAATCATAGAAAAAGTAAGAGAATTCCAGAAAAAATCATCTACTGCTTCACTGACTAGCTGAAGCCTTTGAAAGTGTGGATTACAAAAAACAGTGAAAAATTCTTAAAGAGATGGGCATACCAGACCACCTTACCTGCCTCCTGAGAAATCTGTATGCAGATCAAGAAGCAACAGTTAGAACTGGACATGGAACAGCAGACGGGTTTAAAATTGGGAAAGGAGTACAGCAAGGCTATACATTGTCACCCTGCTTATTTAACTTATATGCAGAGTACCTCATGCAAAATGCTGGGCTGGATGAAGCACAAGTTGGAATCAAGACTGCTGGAAAAAATATCAATAACCTCAGTTTTGCAGATGACACCACCCTTATGGCAGAGAGCAAAGAGGCACTAAAGAGCTCCTTGATGAAAGAGAAAGAGGAGAGTGAAAAAGCTGGCTTGAAACTCAGCATTCAAAAAATGAAGATCATGTCAGCTGGTCTCATCACTTCAGGGCAAATAGATGGGGAAACAATGGAAACAGTGACAGACTTTATTTTCTTGCACTCCAAATCACTGCAGATGATGACTGCAGCCGTGAAATTTAAAAAAAAAAAAAAAAAAAAAAACCTTATCCCCAGGAGAAAAACCTTGGCAAAACAAAGAAAGATATTAAAAANTCTAAACTTTGGTTTACTGAAACAGTAACTTAATCAGAATGGGAAAGGTTAGAGGAAACCCTTATCTATTTATTTAATTCAGAATAAGATACACCAGACAGGACTGCCTCAACTAAAGAAAAAGGGCTATAGTAGACTTACACCTCTAGCCAACCGGGTAGCTTTAGACTATTTGCTACACTTTGTGATCTTTTATTTTCTCCCTGTAAAATAAGACTTAGGAATACATTATGTGTCAGCCATACTGAGTGATGAAATTCTATATTTCACCTAATGGAGGAGAAAAGAAACCTTACAATAATCATACTTGAATCAGGATAGGATGAAAGATGGCTAATATATAATTTAATTTTCATTATCCAAATGCTGCCAATTATGTGAAAAGGATGTAAAATACAAAGATGAAAAGTGCAAGTGTGAGTCACTCAGTTTTGTCCAACTCTTCCCGACCCCATGGACTGTGGAGCCCACCATCCCTCCATCCATGGTATTCTCCAGGCAAGAATACTGGAGTGGGTAGCCATTCCCTTCTCAAGGGATTAAGCAGAGGAAGAGGTCAAACATCAATGTGTGTAGTTGTATGATAATCTTTTCACAAGATGCAACTTAAACAACATGAAACTGATTAAGAAAATGAAATTCCGACAGTTTAGGGAATATGCATAAATTTACTCAGTCGGTAAAGAATCTGCCTGCAATGTAGGAGACTCAGGTTCGATTCCTGGGTTGGGAAGATCCCCTGGAGAAGGAACTGGCAACCCACTTCAGTCCATGGGGGTCGCAAAGAGTTGGACACCACTTAGCAACTAAGCCACCACGACCATATAGATAAAGCATGTTTCCTATATATTCACAAGAGCTGATTAGAAACCATAGCAAACATTTCATCTAAAAAGTAAAATGTGGATTAAAAATAACAAGAAATATGTAGAGCACACATAAAGTACACATTACATTTGTTTAGAGGCCTTAACATTTTTAATAATTGAGATATATACTATATTCCTTGCTAGATTCAGGGGTAATTAATACCAATAAAATTTTGATTCTTCACAAATTGATAAATGGATTTAATATAATTCCAATTATAATCACAGTGGGGTTAATGGGATTTAGAAACAACTTTAATGAATAGTCTACATTGCACGTACAAAAAGAAACAAAATAGAATACTTGTTTTTTTTTTAAACAGTGTGACATTGCTAAAGTAAAGCTTTTCCATGCCAGATATTAAAATACATAATACCATTAATAATATTTTATATTATTCATCATTCTCTGTAAGGCTGGTCCTCTTCAAAGAGCTCTGTGTATACTAATTCTTTTCTTTAGCACAGATTCTGAAAGGTATTTTCAGTTTGTAAATGAAGAAATTAAGGCAAAAAGAGAAATAAGTAATGTGCCATAATATATATAACAACAGGTGGCTTATGGATGACTAGAACCCAGATCATCTGACATCAGAATTTATGCCACTGATGACTGTGGTATACACTGAGAGCTAGAAACAGACTGAGTCGTGAGGTAGACCAAAAGACAGATATGGGGAAAAAACGATAGGAGTTAGAACACAGGACACAAAAGTCACATATGCATCAACGAGTAACATCACTAAAATGGAACTTCATATCTCCCAATTTCCAGAGAACCAGAAACACTCATCGTAATTATCTACATCCTGGCATTTATTTTCAGTGGCATGCCACATGAAGTATCACTGATTTCATCTAAGAATTAGCCAAATCACTTTCATTTTGTGTTTTGTTTTCCTCAAGGAGGTTATATCTAGGACTTTAAATTTTGTAAAAGATGATCAAGACTGTGGCTTTCTGATTTCAGCATATTGTGATTTTTAAGAACAGGTTATTAGCTAATTTGGTAATATTTTTTATCATATCTAAGTGTGCATGCACACATGTATACTGCAAAGAGATAAACTTGTTTGAAATGATTAGTAAAATTAAAATGAAAATTCATATCTATTTGGTATGCAACTAAGTGTTCAAATAAGAATATTTCATATCCATAAAAATTATAGCTTTTACTTAATGAGATTTAGCTGTATCAGGTGCTCTGCTAAGAAGGTTACATGTGTCATTTCATGCAAACATCTCACTAAACTCCCATGATATAAGCAGTGTCATTAGCCCTATATTATGTATAAGCAGACAGGTTACCTGACCCATTTACAGTCACTTTGATATAGAATTGAAAACAAGTGTTCAGAAATAGAATTTGAACTTGCTGCTGCTGCTGCTGAGTCACTTCAGTCGTGTCCGACTCTGTGTGACCCCATAGACGGCAGCCCACCAGGCTCCCCCATCCCTGGGATTCTCCAGGCAAGAATACTGGAGCGGGTTGCCATTTCCTTCTCCAATGCATGAAAGAGAAAAGTGAAAGTGAAGTCGCTCAGTCTGTCCGACTGTTAGCGACCCCATGGACTGAAGCCCACCAGGCTACTCTGTCCATTGGATTTTCCAGGGAAGAGTACTGGGGTGGGGTGCCATTGCCTTCCCCGAGAATTTGAACTTAGGTTTCTATAATTTTAAAATCCATGTTTTTTAAAATTCAATATTATATTCTATTCAATCAGCTTCAAAAATATTATATATATATTATATTGAATATTATATTCAATCAGCTTCAAAAAATAAAAAAAATAAATTCAATATTATATTAGTTTCAGGTATAGAACATAGAGGGTTGATATTTTTTAATAAATTGTATAAAGTCCCTATAAGTTTATTAGAAATATTGGTTATATTCCCTGTGCTGAACATTACATGCGTCTAAAAGTTATTTTACATCAGTAGTTTGAACCTGTTAATCCCTGTCAACCCCTCTCCTGTGAGTCCTGTCCCACCTGGTACCCACTAACTTGTTCTCTATATCCATCAGTCTGTTTCTGTTTTGTTATATTAGCTCATTTATCTTTTAGATCCCATATATGAGTAAAAACATCATCTGACATTTCACTAAGCAGTGTATCTCAAGCACTGTATTTACAGAGTCCTTGACACTAGAGACTATACAAATGCAAAAGAAGAGAATGCCCACACGTGTATGAAGGTGGTGGAGAGTGCTCTTTGAAATGTGCTGGTGGTGTCAAAGGTAGGATGGACTGGACCCTGGGTATGGAAGGGAGGAGTTCCTATTGGAAGTCAATTTTCCAGCACAGGTGATCAGTAACTGGAGTTTTCTATGTACTGTGTCTCAAACATTTGCTCTTCACTTTAAGAGTTTTATTACCTCATGTGAGACTGAAGAAACAAAATAAGGCCAGAACAGTAAAAATCGACTCTTTTAAGTATGTTGTTTTGGAGGTGGACACTCATCTAAGGAAAAACCTCTGACAGAAACTGTGCTCATCTGTAAATAAAAACTAACCACACATAAGATTATTGTCTGCCTCTTGAAAAGAAAATCATAGACCAAGGTAGATCCTACACATGTACTAACCAAAAAATAAAAAAAATCCCCCCTCCAAAAAAAAATTAAAAACAGACAAAATTATCCAAGGCAAAACTGCCTTTCAAGAATAGTGCTTTCAGTAAGAAAAAGAACCACCCCCCGGCAATTTTTTTTTTTTTCAGTTTAAAAAGAGGGAAAAAAAAGAAACAAAGACTTTCACTTTTAATGGTATATAGTGATGTGTCCCGAAATAGGAATTTTAGTTTCCCAACAGTGATCTGTGTCTTCATTCGTTGACCAAACATTTATTGGGTGATGACTTTTGGGCTTCCCAGGTGATGCTAGTGGTAAAGAATCCACCTGCATATGCAGGAAATGCAAAAGATGTGGGTTTGATCCCTGGGCTGAGAAGATCCCCTGGAATGGGAAGTGGTAACACATTCCAGTACTTTTGCCTGGAAAATTCCATGGACAGAGGAGCCTGGAAGATTGCAGTCCATGGGGTCACAAAGAGCCGGACATGACAGCACACACAGCGATGTGTCCTGAAATATGAGAGGAATTTAGAGTTTCCAAACAGTGATATATAGCTTCATTCACTGAGAAAACATTTATTGAGTGACTACTGTGAGCAAAGAACTGTCCCAGATGCTTGGATCCATCAGTGAAAAATAAAGACAGAAATCATGTCCTGTTTTGGCTTAAATTCTACCAGCAATGTGGGTGAAGACTGAAAATAGATATTAAAAAAATACATAATAAACAAATGAATAAATTGTGTACTTACTTAAAAGTAAGTCATGTTACTGGGGAAAAAAGGAGAGATGAACAGAAATAGAGAAATGTACAGACGAGGGGTGGGGCAGAACATGTAGGGAAAGTAATTGATGTGAGTGGAGAAATTAGGGGGATAAAGACAAGTAGGTGGACAGGTAACCTGATACCTGTTGGGGCCATCTGTTTCTTACATATTTCTAAAATCGGAAATACTATGATAACACTAATATGATAATACTAACATATTAGAATATTTTATCTTATTTGTGTGTGTTATTGGGTTTTGAGGATGTGATTTTAGTATCTTCTCTAGAATGTTATTTTGGCCAGCCCAAATGGCTTGTGGGATCCCAGTTTCCCGACCAGGGACTGAATCCAAGCCCCAGCAGTGAAAACACCAAGTCCTAACCACTGGGCAACCAGGGAATCCCCCAGAAAAAAAAAAAATTCTTCATAATCCACATTTGAGCAATGCAAAATTTACATTTGCATTTGCTTTGTCATTGATGTTTTCTTTGTTGTTACTGCTTCTTCTGTTGACCGTGGAACTCATGGCAAGGCCATGGATTCTACCTTTAGATCAACAACAAGATGGAAGTAAAGGAGAGCCTCAAGATATAAAGCCAGTCCTTAAGAGTTCGTTCAAGTTAGGAAATGAAAGACCTTCGTAATGAGAACACAAGACTGCTGGGAACACACAGTCTTGGGGAGGATATCAGAGGTACGGGATCTGCAAGCACTTTTTGTTGATACTTTGTAGGGAAATCTGACCTCCGTTAGTGTCTCTATTGACTAACGTGCAGAGAGAAAGTGACTGCCAAAGCATAACCCATCTACCTACTGGCTGAGCCCAAACAAAACTTTAATGTCACCTTCACCCCAGGCTGACTTGCTTCCCACTTTGCCTCATCGGCTCTTATTGACCTTTCCCTTGTCACTGTGCATACACCTGCCCAATCCAGTCTCTACCTTCCAAGGACACATAGTTATGTGGCATAATATAAAATTCCTTGGCAAAATGATTCTGAACAGGCAGGAGAAAATAATATACTAAACACTAGAACAGAAAGCAAAAAGGATAAATGGGCATCTTGACCAAAATATGTTTACCATTTTGCAATCTCAGTGTAATCTTCAGTGAGTAATTTATATTCAATCTAATAAAAGTGTGTCAGAAAGTTTATGATCAAATGTAACACAAATCATGAATGAGGGCTGCAGTGAGTACGAAAGAATTATGCCTGTCATCCACATAATATAGGCGAAGGCAATATGACACTTTTAGACCTGAGAAAGTTTCAAATTGAGACTAAAAAGTTCTTGCTAAAGTACATGCATTTTCCCAGCGGCTGCATATGTTTGCCTGACAAAATCCACGGCTGGGCAATGGGTCCCAAGGTGTTAACATTAAATTCCCACTCACACAGTAAGTTCTTCAATTCATGCGGCTGAGCTGACAGCCCTGTAGAATGCTTTTTCCATAAACAAATTCCATTCAATAGGCTGCTTTCCCCTTTAGTTGCTGAAGAGAATTGTAATGGCTAGCTAAGATTCTTTGAAAAAGCAAGAGAAAAATCTTCAAGTAAACAGGACCTTCAGACAACAGAAAATTATGCTTTATTATGTTCTGCTTCCTGAGAGCAAACCACAAATGCCCCCCCTTTCCCCCACTAATTGTTGAAAAGTTTGTGTAAACGTCCTTTCATTCCACAGTAATGAGAGCAGAAAGAACATGCTCTTGTCTAATCTTGTTTAATAGGTCTGCCTAGTATTTAAGCACAGAAGTTCTAGATTTCGGCAGACCTCAGTTTATATCTCAGATGAATCTATGTGAAATTGGGCACATTAAAGGAAGTGCAGCCAAGAAGAGCTACCCCACGTCCAAGGTCAGGGGCGGTGGCCAGGAGGAGATACCCCATGTCCAAGGTAAGGAGCAGTGGCTGCGCTTTGCTGGAGCAGCTGTGAAGAGATACCCCACATCCAAGGTAAGAAAAACCCAAGTAAGATGGTTGACACTGAGAGAGGGCATCAGGGGGCAGACACTGAAACCACAATCACAAACAACTAGCCAATCACATCACAAGGACCACAGCCTGGTCTAACTCAATGAAACTAAGCATGCTGGGTGGGGCCACCCAAGACGGGTGGGTCATGGTGGAGAGGTCTGACAGAATGTGGTCCACTGGAGAAGGGAATGGCAAACCACTTCGGTATTCTTGCCTTGAGAACCCATGAACAGTATGGAAGGGCAAAAAGATAGGATACTGAAAGAGGAACTCCCCAGGTCGGTAGGTGCCCAATATGCTACTGGAGATCAGTGGAGAAATAACTCCAGAAAGAATGACAGATGGAGCCAAAGCAAAAACACCACCCAGTTGTGAATGGGACTGGTGATAGAAGCAAGGTTCAATCCTGTGAAGAGCAATATTGCATAGGAACCTGGAATGTTAGGTCCATGAATCAAGGCAAATTGGAAGTGATCAAACAGGAGATGACAAGAGTGAATATCAACATTCTAGTAATCAGCGAAGTAAGATGGATTGGAATGGGTGAATTTACTTGGATAACCATTATGTCTACTACTGTGGGCAGGAATTCCTTAGAAGAAATGGAATAGACATCATAGTCAACAAAAGAGTCTGAAATGCAGTACTTGGACACAATCTCAAAAATGACAGAATGATCTCTGTTCATTTCCAAGGCGAACCATTCAATATCACAGTATTACAAGGCTATAAACCAACCAGTAAAACTAAAGAAGCTGAAGCTGAACAGTTCTATGAAGACCTACAAAACCTTCTAGAACTAACTAAACTAACTAACTAAAAAAGGTGTCCTTTTCATTATAGGGGACTGGAATGTAAAAGTAGGAAGTCAAGAAGCACCTGGAGTAACAGGCGATTTTTGCCTTGGAGTACAGAATGAAGCAGGGCAAAGGCATTAGCCTTTGAGTTCTGCCCAGGGAATGCACTGGTCATAGCAAACACCCTCTTCCAACAACACAAGAGAATACTCTACACATGGACATCACCAGATGGTTGACAATGAAATCAGACTGATTATATTCTTTGCAGCTGAAGATGGAGAAGCTATATGCAGTAAGCAAAAAACAAGACAGAGAGCTGACTGTGGCTCAGATTATGAACTTCTTATTGCCAAATTTAGACTGAAATGGAAGAAAGTGGAGAAAACCACTTGACCATTCAGGTATGACCTAAATCAAATCCCTTATGACTATACAGTAGAAGTGAGAAATAGATTTAAGGGACTAGATCTGATAGACAGAGGGCCTGATGAACTACGGACAGAGGTTCATGACATTGTACAGGAGACAGGAATCAAGACCATCCCCAAGGAAAAAAAAATGCAAAAAAGCAAAATGGATGTCTGAGGAGGCCTTACAAATAGCTGTGAAATGAAGGGAAGTGAAAAGCAAAGGTGAAAAGGAAAGATATATCCATTGAATGCAGAGTTTCAAAGAATAGCAAAGAGACATAAGAAAGCCTTCCTCAGTGATCAATGCAAAGAAATAGAGGAAAACATTAGAACTAGAATCTTCTAATTCTAGAAAGACTAGAGATCTCTTCAAGAAAATTAGAAATACCAAGGGAACATTTCATGCAAAGATGGGCTCAATAAAGGACAGAAATGGTAGGGATCTAACAGAAGCAGAAGATATTAAGAAGAGGTGGCAAGAATACACAGAAGAACTGTACAAAAAAGATCTTCATGACCCAGACAATCACAATGGTGTGATCACTCACCTAGAGCCAGATATCCTGGAATGTGAAGTCAAATGGACCTTAGGAAGCATCACTACGAACAAAGCTAGTGGAGGTGATGGAATTCCAGTTGAGCTATTTCACATCCTGAAATATGAAGCTGTGAAAGTGCTGCACTCTATATGCCAGCAAATTTGGAAAACTCAGCAGTGGNAATACCAAGGGAACATTTCATGCAAAGATGGGCTCAATAAAGGACAGAAATGGTAGGGATCTAACAGAAGCAGAAGATATTAAGAAGAGGTGGCAAGAATACACAGAAGAACTGTACAAAAAAGATCTTCATGACCCAGACAATCACAATGGTGTGATCACTCACCTAGAGCCAGATATCCTGGAATGTGAAGTCAAATGGACCTTAGGAAGCATCACTACGAACAAAGCTAGTGGAGGTGATGGAATTCCAGTTGAGCTATTTCACATCCTGAAATATGAAGCTGTGAAAGTGCTGCACTCTATATGCCAGCAAATTTGGAAAACTCAGCAGTGGCCACAGGACTGGGAAAGGTCAGTTTTCATTCCAATCCCAAAGAAAGGCAATGCCAAAGAATGCTCAAACTACTGCACAATTGCACTCATCTCACATGCTAGTAAGTAATGGTTAAAATTCTCCAAGCCAGGCATCAGGAATACATGAACCATGAACTTCCAGAGGTTCAAGCTGGTTTTAGAAAAGGCAGAGGAACCAGAGATCAAATTGCCAACATTTGCTAGATCATCAAAAAAGCAAGAGAGCTCCAGAAAAACATCTATTTCTGCTTTATTGACTATGCCAAAGCCTTTGACTGTGTGGATCACAAAACTGTGGAAAATTCTGAGAGAGATGGGAGTACCAGACCACCTGACTTGCCTCATGAGAAACCTGTATGCAGGTCAGGAAGCAACAGTTAGAACTGGACATGGAACAACAGAGTGGTTCCAAATATGAAAAGGAATACGTCAAGGCTGTATATTGTCACCCTGCTTATTTAATTTATATGCTGAGTACATCATGAGAAACACTGGGCTGAATGAAGCACAGGAATCAAGATTGCTGGGAGAAATATCAGTCACCTCAGATATGCACATGACATCACCCTTATGGCAGAAAATGAAGAAGAACTAAAGAGCCTCTTGATGAAGGTGAAAGAGGAGAGTTAAAAAAGTTAGCTTAAAGCTCAACATTCAGGAAACAAAGATCATGGCATCTGGTCCCATCACTTGCTGGCAAATAGATGGGGAAACAGTGGAAACAGTGTCAGACTTTATTTTCCTGGGCCCCCAAATCACTGCAGATGGTGACTGCAGCCATGAAATTGGAAGACGCCTACTCCTAAGGAAAGTTATGACCAACCTAGACAGCATATTGAAAAGCAGAGACATTACTTTGTCAACAAAGGTCCATCTAGTCAAGGCTATGGTTTTTCCAGTGGTCATGTATGGATGTGAGAGTTGGACTATAAAGAAAGCTGAGCGCCGAAGAATTGATGCTTTTGAACTGTGGTGTTGGAGAAGACTCTTGAGAGTCCCTTGGACTGCAAGGAGATCCAACCAGTCCATTCTGAAGGACATCAGTCCTGAATATTCTTTGGAAGGACTGATGTTGAAGCTGAAACTCCAATACTTTGGCCACCTCATGCGAAGAGCTGACTCATTTGAAAAGACCCTGATGCTGGGAAAGATTGAGGGCAGGAGGAGAAGGGGACGACAGAGGATGAGATGGTTGGATGGCATCACTGACTCAATGGACACGGGTTTGGCTGAACTCCGGGAGTTGGTGACGGACAGGGAGGCCTGGCGTGTTGCGTTTCATGGGGTTGCAAACAGTCAGACACGACTGAGTGACTGAACTGAACTGAAGGAAAATTACTGGAGCAAATTTTAATCATCTATAAAGCAGGGGTAATATTTGCATCTAACATATAGGGTGCTTGTTTACTTTGCTCAATATTTTTCATGTAGACACTGATCATAGATCTGGCCTTTGAAAACTCTTTAAAAAACACTATTATAAATGTATCATCCTCTAGAATTAGTGGGTACCATTTTAAAGCAATCAGAAGTTATAATGGCATCACAGATAACATAAAATAAATTGATAACTATAACATTCATGTCAATGTTCCCGAACATGAAGAATTCAATGTGTTTACTAAGTAGTAACTAAGCAGAATACTAAGTATAATATATATTACTAGGATTATTTATTACTAAGCGTTGGTGAGTCTACTGCACACTAGACATCTAGATATTTTAAACAGAATCTTACAGTAAACCATCAAATGTCTTATTAATTTATAACATAGGGAAGAACATGGAGATAGAGATGTATAATGCCTTTTCTAAAGTCACAGTTGAAGAAAAATGTGTAACAAACTCTAGTCTTAAGGAACTTAATGAATGAATATAACATTATTCTTTGAACTCATTATGTTTATGTCACATCATTCATGAATTTAGGAGTGGGGTATGCACTATTTAGGGAATATAATTTGGAGAGGTTATAATAAGCATTATTGAGAAGCTTATACAGATTGTTGATAAGTTTATACAATTGAGATTATGGAAACAGTTGAATAGCAAAACAACTAAAAACCATTTTAGTGAAAAAAATTATAATGTGTTGATGAACACAATCACTTAGTATATTACATGTGCTCAGTCACTCAGTTGTGTCTGACTCTTTGCCACCCCATGGACTGTAGCCCACCAGGCTCCTCTGTCCTTGGAGGTTCTTTAGGCAAGAATACAGGAGTGGGTTGCCATGCCCTCCTCCAGGGGATCTTCCCAACTCAGGGATCAAATCCAGGTCTCCCATATTGCAGCTGGATTCTTTACTGTCTGAGCCACCAGGGAATTCCTGATATATTATAAAGGTGCCAATTCACTCTCAAATAAATTTATACATATTTGCAAGTCTAATGAAATTTCAGCTGCATTTTAAAAAATTATGTAGGGAAAAATCATGGAAGCTCAAGACAATCATGAAAATTTTGAGCAAACATAGAAAATGTGCTCTACCTGATTGAAAACACTCTCTAAAGGGATTATTAAAATAATTAATTAGGCTAAAATAGACAAAAAATAAAATGGAACACAGAACACAGAATTTTCTGTGTGTGAGAACTTACTTTGTGATAGATCATTTCAGTTCAGTCACTCAGTCGTGTCTGACCCTTCAGCAGCCCCATGGACTGTAGCATGCCAGTCTTCCTTGTCCAACACCAGTTCCTTGAGCTTGCTCAAACTCATGTCCATCAGGTCAGTGATGCCATCCAACCATCTCATTTCTGTTGTCCTCTTCTCTTCCTGCTTTCAATCTTTCCCATCATCAGGGTCTTTTCCAAAGGATCAATTCTTTGCATCAGGTGGCCAAAGTATTGGAGTTTTAGCTTCAGCATCAGTCTTCCAGTGAATATTCAGGACTGATTTCCTTTAGGATTTACTGATTTGATCTCCATGCATTCCAAAGGGCTCTCAAGAGTCTTCAACACCACAGTTCAAAAGCATCATCCAGCCCAGCATTTCACATGATGTAATCTGCATATATGTTAAATAAGCAGGGTGACAATCTACAGTCTTCATATCTTCCTTTTTGAATTTGTAACCAGTCTGTTGTTCCATCAGTTCAGTTCAGTTGCTCAGTTGTGTCCGACTCTTTGTGACCCCATGAATCACAGCACGCCAGGCCTCCCTGTCCATCACCAACTCCCGGAGTTCACTCAGACTCACGTCCATCGAGTCCGTGATGCCATCCAGCCATCTCATCCTCTGTCGTCCCCTTCTCCTCCTGCCCCCAATCCTTCCCAGCATCAGAGTATTTTCCAGTCAGTCAACTCTTCTCACAAGATGGCCAAAGTATTAGAGTTTCAGCTTTAGCATCATTCCTTCC
>SJYX01000588.1:22973-87863 GCA_006410675.1 Oreotragus oreotragus | reverse complement strand
TTGTTGACCATGATGGCTACTCCATTTCTTCTGAGGGATTCCTGCCCGCAGTAGTAGATATAATGGTCATCTGAGTTAAATTCACCCATTCCAGTCCATTTTAGTTCGCTGATTCCTAGAATGTCGACGTTCACTCTTGCCATCTCCTGTTTGACCACTTCCAATTTGCCTTGATTCATGGACCTGACATTCCAGGTTCCTATGCAATATTGCTCTTTACAGCATCGCACCTTGCTTCTATCATCAGTCCCATCCACACCTGGGTATTATTTTTGCTTTGGCTCCATCCCTTCATTCATTCTGGAGTTATTTCTCCACTGATCTCCAGTAGCGTGTTGGGCACCTACTGACCTGGGGAGTTCCTCTTTCAGTATCCTATCATTTTGCCTTTTCATACTGTTCATGGGGTTCTCAAGGCAAGAATATATAAAGGAGATCAAAACTTATTTAGGAAAGAACTTAGTTTATGGATACACTGAGAAAGTTGACATTATATGGACAATAATTATGTAAATATCTCACAATGTACAAAAATAAACTTTGAAGGGTTTATGTACTGAAATACCAAGTTTCAAATTATAAGGGGAAGAGAGGAAATACCATTAGTCAATGTGAGAGAGGATTATGTTAGCCCTGGAAAAAAAAAAGAAAACAAACTATATAGGGTAAACTTGCTGGGTTAAACAGTATCAAATTTAAAATTTTTCACAAAAAATGAAAATAGATATGTCAAGTTGGGAAAAGTTATTGGCAAAATTTAAAACTTAGGATAAATGATAACTCAAATTTTAATGAAGTTTGGATGCAAAACAAGAAAATGACAGGAAATCAAGAAAAACACATACGTTAAATGAACAGGAAAGTCACATAAGGGATGCAAATGTATGACAAGTGTCTGACAAAAATACAATGAACAAATTAAAATCTTACAAAAGAGACATCACTTTGCATCGTCATTTCCATAGAGCAGAAAGCTGACTAATGCTTGAGAAAGGAAGGAAATAGGAAGCACCCCTGGGTGCTGCTTAGATTGTAAACCAACAGAGCCATTTCAAAAAGCAGTGGTCATTAATAAGCATGCTCCCAAGAGCAAAGAAATCACACCACTAGATGTGTCATCTGTGCAAGATATTGTCACAAATGATGTTTCCTTAGGGAGGATATTCCAAGGGAGCTGTTTCTACAAATGATACAGGGCAGGATTTCAACCTGGCTATTTCTTAGTACCAGGAGCCAGTTCTCTAGGCTCTCTATAAACAACTGGAGGCAAATGAAGTTTCTGTCGCTAGCAGAATCTATATGTAACTGTGACGTATACATTTGACTACTAAACAGTCATATTTTGAAGCTTCATGTTATATTTACACATATTGGACTTGAATACAAAATTAATCCATTTTATTTGCATATACTCACATACATAGATTGAAAAAATCCAGTTTTAAATGGAAAATATCTTATAAGAAATAATGCATGATTTATAGAAATGCACACAGCATATGTGCATATATAGGTATGTGTACATATACATGTAGCCACATACATACACATGTAATTATCATGTATATATAAAACCCCCACCATTTTACTAGTTTCACACCTATCTAAATATGCCACAGAGAATGTAATAATTATATATGCCTATATATAATGGTAATATATTTTATATATAATAATAATGCATATATAATCCATCTCAGTTGGCAGAGAAGGTCTGCTGCTGCTGCTAAGTCACTTCAGTCATGTCCGAATCTGTGCGACCCCATAGACAGCAGCCCACCAGGCTCCGCCATCCCTGGGATTCTCCAGGCAAGAACACTGGGGTGGGTTGCCATTTCCTTCTCCAATGCATCAAAGTGAAAAGTGAAAGTGAAGTTGCTCAGTTGTGACCCCATGGACTGCAGCCCATCAGGCTGCTCTGTCCATGGGATTTTCCAGGCAAGAGTACTGGTAGAATCAATGATATGCCAATAGCAATAAGCGTAACTCACGCTTAGAAAAATGATTCATAATGTTTATTAAAGACAATGCCAGATGCTATATTCAAGCGAGGGGCTACTGTAGTGAAGATTTTTGGTAGACATGAGTATAATTATGGACACAATAAGGAAAAATAGGGATTTATAATCCAGGGCAGGGGTTGCATGGTTGGAGTAAGGAGGGGTCTGGTAGATGGAAAGCTAAGTGAAAGTGTTTAGTCGCTCAGTTGTGTCTGGCTCTTTGCAACCCCATGGACTGTAGCCTGCCAGGTTCCTCTGTCCATGGAATTCTCCATGCAAAAACATTGGAGTGGGTAGGCGTTCCCTTCTGCAGATCTTCCTCCCTGGTTTTCCCCACTCAGCGATCGAACCTGGGTCTCCTGCATTTCAGGCAGATTTCTTTGCCATCTAAGCCACCAGAGAAGGGCTAGAATGATTCTTTGCTCTAAAAGGATTTTACCTGAGAGCAGGCCAGGGTGAGTAGGTGGTCAGACAAAGAGTAGGGGATTTTTGCTTAACTGAGTCTGCAGGATTCTTCCTAAACAGGAGTAACTGAGCCTCAGACTGGGCCTCTGGTTTAGTGTCTATTCAGAAAGAGGACTCAGTTTCACCATCTGAATAATGAAGGAATTGGTCTAGCTAATAGCTAACCTTGCTAGATGTGATCTCTTTTTCTTTTTTTTGTATTGGGTATCTACTTAATAAAGATGAAGTTAATATGAAATTAATCCCCTTAGAGAAACAAGATGTTGGAGAAGGATTCAACATGACATTTATTTTTCAGTGAAGGACACATTGGCAGAGTTGTGGAATCTGACTGGGATCCTGAACTGGAAAAGTGTATATGCATATATACTTCTTATCTCTACTTCTTAAGTTACTACAATACCACATGCTTTATTCATCTCAGAGGTCAATTTCTTTGTCTCTGTCCCAAGTACACACAGAATCCACACAGTGTTGACTCTGAATCTCATAGAACATTGAAAAGAATTGGTAAAAGAATGCTCTTTTTCTTCACAAATGCACTTATTCCAGTCACACAATTTATCACCTTATTTTCAAGTATGCCTGAGAGGCAAGAGAAGGTGAAAACACCAAAGGAAAAAACAAAGTATGCCCTCAGAAGGAAGAAGGGATGTATAATGTATAACCACAGGAGGAGTTAGACATTGAATATATAAAGATTGAGAGTAGTTTGGATTTGACTGTATGACATTTTTGTGACGTTTTTTCCTTCTAAAAACGTGTCATTTGCTGTACCCCCCAAATGTATTGTATATTGCTTTCTATAATTTCAGTATGTAATCCTAATACCTTAGCACTGCAGGCCTAGATAATCAAACTCTATCTTTTGAAACTGAAGTCTCCACATAAAACAGAGAAAGAAAATCATATAATTGTTATGTGTATAATCCTTAAATAAATCAGCTGGTATGCAAATGTACACCTCAAAATTGTATGCTATGTAACTCTGTATAACATCTGCATCAATGCACAGATTTTCCATTTGTAAAATGGGAAAATTCAGAGTCTTTAATTGTGTTGAGGGGAGAAGAGAGAAAGATTCAGTGATCTCACTGTGGATGGTTTACTTTACTTAGCTCATGTATCTTGGTTTTGTTGTGCTAACCCAAAGACTGTTGGGATTAAGAACATGTCCTCTTGGTTTTCTGCTGTGCAAGACATGTTTTGGGACCCTGATTTATTTGAGATTCCAAATTTCTCTCTAGTGAGCTGTTTCTAAGTATATGCTCAAGAGAGTGACATGTTTTATAAAGGGTTGGTAAAAACCTTTTGTACATTCTGCAATTATTATTTACTAATCTGTTATTTTTATGTCCATCCCCAGCTCTCCTGTGTCTTATTCCAATACTGGTTCTAAATACACAACAGAAGTGAGTTTCACATAACTCACTGGAAATACCATCTTCATCTAAAAATTATTATGAGAATTAATTGTAGAATATAAAAATGCACTCAGAACAGCCCAGATTCACACTAGCACAACAAAAAAATTATGGCTTAATGAACACTTAAGATTTACCAAATTATATCCAGATCCTAACACATGGTACTCTCATGCATACATGCATATTCATACATACGATTTTTGTCACCATTTAAGATTCAGCATTCAAAACCTCCTTCTCTATTCCATTCCATTTTAATCAAGTCTATTTATTTGGAAGGAAAAAAAATCCATTCAAATTCACTCAAATAGTTGGTGTCTGACTGAAGGGTCAAGAGTATAAAATCATGTACTGCAGCATTCTTCTTTCAAACACACACACACACACACACACACACACACACAACCAAAGAGTTATCTTTTTACCAGTCAGGTGTCTGCTCAGTTCTCCTCTCTAGATTTGACTTTGTTTACCCTGTGCCTTACCTTATGTGCATTTGAATTCCCCTGGATCTGAGGCTAGCCTAGAATCTATCAGTCTTATTATCAGCCTAGCTTTTCACAACTACCCTGTTTCCATGGGCATGTATGTATGTGAGTATGTATAGGTGGACGCATGTAGCATAATTTAAAAGTTCTTTGAAAACTAAACATTTTTAAAATAAAAATTCTATAGGAAGGTTGGTGAGATAACAAAGCATAAACATTTTAAACATCTTTCTTCAGGTATAACTGCCATGCAAATTCCATAGTTAAAAAGTACAATTTAAATGTATAGCTGGATGGATTTTGACAAGTGTGTGTAGTCCTGAAATAAGCACCACAGTCAAGACTTAGAACACTTTCATTATAACAGAAAGTTCCGTGTTAACCCTTTGCACTAAATTTTCACAACCACCCCATGCTTCAGACAACCCCTGCTCTGTAATTTTTGATAATTCTGATCTTTAGGTCTAGCTATACTACTAAATTATATACTCATAGCTCATTGTGATTTTAATTTGTTATTCCCTAATTACTATTGATTTTGAACATCATTTTTATCTCCTTATTTTGCTTTTGTAATACATACTTTGGCTAAATATGCTTTCAAGTTTTCTATCCATTATTTCAGTTCAGTCACTTAGTCACGTCCGACACTATGCAACCTCATGGACTGCAGCACACCAAGCCTCTCTGTCCATCACCAACTCCCAGAATTTACTCAAACTCATGTCCATTGAGTTGGTGATGCCATCCAACTGTCTCATCCTCTGTCATCCCCTTCTCCTCCTGCCTTCAATCTTTCCCAGCATCAGAGTCTTTTCAAATGAGTCAGTTCTTCACACGAGGTAGCACCTATTGGAGTTTCAGCTTCAACATCAATCCTTCCAATGAATATTCAGGACTGATTTCCTTTGGGATTGACTGGTTGGATCTCTTTGCAGTCCAAGTCACTCTCAAGAGTCTTCTCCATTACATTTCAAAAGCATCAATTCTTTAGCACTCAGCTTTCTTTATAGTCCAACTCTCACATCCCTACATGGCTACTGGAAAAACCATAGCCTTGACTAGATGGACCTTTGTTGGCAAAGTAATGTCTCTGCTTTTTAGTATGCTGTCTAGGTTGGTCATAACTTTTCTTCCAAGGAGCAAGCGTCTTTTAATTTCATGGCTGCAGTCACCATCTGCAGCGATTTTGGACCCCCCGCCCCCAAATAAAGTCTGTCACTGTTTCCCCATCTATTTGCCATGAAGTGATGGGACCAGATGCCATGATCTTCATTTTCTGAATGTTGAGCTTTAAGCCAACTTTTTAACTCTTTTCTTTCACTTTCACCAAGAGGCTCTTTAGTTCTTCTTTACTTCCTGCGATAAGCGTGGTGTCGTCTGCATATCTGAGGTTATTGATATTTCTCCTGGCAATTTTGATTCCAGCTTGTGCTTCATCCAGTACTCTGCATATAAGTTAAATAAGGAGAGTGACAATGTACAGCCTTGATGTACTCCTTTCCTGATTTGGAACCAGTCTGGTGTTCCATGTCCAGCTCTAACTGTTTCTTCTTGAACTGCATACAGATTTCTCTGGAGGCAGGTCAGGTGGTCTGGTACCCCATCTCTTTCAGAATTTTCCACAGTTTATTGTGATCCACACAGTCAAAGGCTTTGACATAGGCAATAAAGCAGAAGTATATATTTTTCTAGAACTCCTTTGCTTTTTTGATGATCCACTGGATGTTGGCAATTTGACCTTTGGTTCCTCTGCCTTTTCTAAATCCAGCTTGGACATCTGGAAGTTCATGGTTCATGTACTGTTGAAGCCTGGCTTGGAGAATTTTGAGCATTACTTTGCTAGCCTGTGAGATGAATGCAATTCTGTGGTAGTTTTAGCATTCTTTGGCGTTGCCTTTCTTTGGGATTGGAATGAAAACTGACATTTACCAGTCCTTATCTGGTTGTTTCCCTTCTAGCAATCAACATTTTAAATCATACATATTTGACTGTAGTAATAGAACTATTTGAACAAAACANCACACACACACACACACACACACACACACACACAACCAAAGAGTTATCTTTTTACCAGTCAGGTGTCTGCTCAGTTCTCCTCTCTAGATTTGACTTTGTTTACCCTGTGCCTTACCTTATGTGCATTTGAATTCCCCTGGATCTGAGGCTAGCCTAGAATCTATCAGTCTTATTATCAGCCTAGCTTTTCACAACTACCCTGTTTCCATGGGCATGTATGTATGTGAGTATGTATAGGTGGACGCATGTAGCATAATTTAAAAGTTCTTTGAAAACTAAACATTTTTAAAATAAAAATTCTATAGGAAGGTTGGTGAGATAACAAAGCATAAACATTTTAAACATCTTTCTTCAGGTATAACTGCCATGCAAATTCCATAGTTAAAAAGTACAATTTAAATGTATAGCTGGATGGATTTTGACAAGTGTGTGTAGTCCTGAAATAAGCACCACAGTCAAGACTTAGAACACTTTCATTATAACAGAAAGTTCCGTGTTAACCCTTTGCACTAAATTTTCACAACCACCCCATGCTTCAGACAACCCCTGCTCTGTAATTTTTGATAATTCTGATCTTTAGGTCTAGCTATACTACTAAATTATATACTCATAGCTCATTGTGATTTTAATTTGTTATTCCCTAATTACTATTGATTTTGAACATCATTTTTATCTCCTTATTTTGCTTTTGTAATACATACTTTGGCTAAATATGCTTTCAAGTTTTCTATCCATTATTTCAGTTCAGTCACTTAGTCACGTCCGACACTATGCAACCTCATGGACTGCAGCACACCAAGCCTCTCTGTCCATCACCAACTCCCAGAATTTACTCAAACTCATGTCCATTGAGTTGGTGATGCCATCCAACTGTCTCATCCTCTGTCATCCCCTTCTCCTCCTGCCTTCAATCTTTCCCAGCATCAGAGTCTTTTCAAATGAGTCAGTTCTTCACACGAGGTAGCACCTATTGGAGTTTCAGCTTCAACATCAATCCTTCCAATGAATATTCAGGACTGATTTCCTTTGGGATTGACTGGTTGGATCTCTTTGCAGTCCAAGTCACTCTCAAGAGTCTTCTCCATTACATTTCAAAAGCATCAATTCTTTAGCACTCAGCTTTCTTTATAGTCCAACTCTCACATCCCTACATGGCTACTGGGAAAACCATAGCCTTGACTAGATGGACCTTTGTTGGCAAAGTAATGTCTCTGCTTTTTAGTATGCTGTCTAGGTTGGTCATAACTTTTCTTCCAAGGAGCAAGCGTCTTTTAATTTCATGGCTGCAGTCACCATCTGCAGCGATTTTGGACCCCCCGCCCCCAAATAAAGTCTGTCACTGTTTCCCCATCTATTTGCCATGAAGTGATGGGACCAGATGCCATGATCTTCATTTTCTGAATGTTGAGCTTTAAGCCAACTTTTTAACTCTTTTCTTTCACTTTCACCAAGAGGCTCTTTAGTTCTTCTTTACTTCCTGCGATAAGCGTGGTGTCGTCTGCATATCTGAGGTTATTGATATTTCTCCTGGCAATTTTGATTCCAGCTTGTGCTTCATCCAGTACTCTGCATATAAGTTAAATAAGGAGAGTGACAATGTACAGCCTTGATGTACTCCTTTCCTGATTTGGAACCAGTCTGGTGTTCCATGTCCAGCTCTAACTGTTTCTTCTTGAACTGCATACAGATTTCTCTGGAGGCAGGTCAGGTGGTCTGGTACCCCATCTCTTTCAGAATTTTCCACAGTTTATTGTGATCCACACAGTCAAAGGCTTTGACATAGGCAATAAAGCAGAAGTATATATTTTTCTAGAACTCCTTTGCTTTTTTGATGATCCACTGGATGTTGGCAATTTGACCTTTGGTTCCTCTGCCTTTTCTAAATCCAGCTTGGACATCTGGAAGTTCATGGTTCATGTACTGTTGAAGCCTGGCTTGGAGAATTTTGAGCATTACTTTGCTAGCCTGTGAGATGAATGCAATTCTGTGGTAGTTTTAGCATTCTTTGGCGTTGCCTTTCTTTGGGATTGGAATGAAAACTGACATTTACCAGTCCTTATCTGGTTGTTTCCCTTCTAGCAATCAACATTTTAAATCATACATATTTGACTGTAGTAATAGAACTATTTGAACAAAACAAACAAAAAACCGACACATTGGCAATATTATCTTCCTTGATTTTCGAACACTTTGCATTAAATATTTAATTAGACTTTCTTGGAGACCCAGCTTCAATCCCTAGGTCAGGAAGATCTCCTGGAGAAGGAAATGGCAACCCACTCCAGTATTCTTGCCTGGAAAATCCCAGGGATGGAGGATCCTGGCAGGCTACAGTCCATGGGGTTGCAAAGAGTCAGACATGATTGACTGACTTCATCTTCACTTTCACTTTAGAGTTTAAGTTTCATGATTCATTGAACACTGTTCCAGAGGTTCATGGGGTACCATGGTGTGGTGTTTGGGAATAGCAGGTTATATATTTTTGTTGTTTTAAAGTGATAATTTTGTTGTAGTTAGTTATGCAGCAATAGAATACAAATTCGGTAGAAATAAAAGCAAAAATAAACAGTTGGGATCAAACGTATAACTGTGCAATAAAACCAAAAACAATGCAAAATGACAACTTACAGACTAGGATAAAGTATCAAAATGATGCAACCATGAAGTGCTTAATTTCCAAAATACACAAATAGCTCATATAACTCAATAGCAAGAAACAAACAACCTAATAAAAAATGGACAGAAATTCTAAACAGACACATTTCCAAAGAAGACACAGATGGCCGATAGGCACAAGAAAAGATGCTTAACACTGCTAATAGAGTAATGTATTCAGAGCTATAATGAGATATTACTTCATAGTGTTTAGAATGGTCATTTTCAAAAAGTCTACAAATAATAAATGCTGGAGAAGGTGTTGAGAAAAGGAAATTTCCTTACACTGTTGGTGGGAATGTAAATTAGTGCAGTCACTATGTAGAACTTTATGGAAGTTGCTTTAAAAAAATACTAAAAATAGTTATTATATGATCCGGAAAACATATAACTAGAAAATACAACAGCTCTAATTTGAAAAGATACATGCACTCCAACATTCCTTGCAGCACTATTGACAATTGCCAAGATAAGGAAGCAACCTAAGAGACCATCAACAGCTGAATGGATAAAGAAGATGCAAAATACATTCACTGGAGTATTACTCAGCCATAAAAAAGAATGAAATAATGCCATTTGCAGCAATATGGATGGACCTAGAGACTATCATACTAAACCAAGTCAGTCAGAGAATGACAAATATGTGATGTCACATATTTGTGAAATATAAAAAATATTACAAATTAACTTATATCTAAAACAGAAACAGGCTCACAGACATAGAAACAAACTTATAGTGACCAAAGAGGAAGGAGGAAGAGGAATACATTGGGAGTATGGGATTAACAGATGCCTACAACCATATTGAAAACAGATAAACAACAGGGATTTATTGTATGGAACAGAGAAATATATTCAATATCTTACAATAAACTATAATGTACACTTAAAACTAACATAATATTATAAACCAACTATACTTCAATTAAAAAAAAAAATTCAGGACTTCCCTGGTGGTCCAGTGGTTAAGAATCTGCCTGCTAATGCAGGAGTCATGGGTTCAATCCCAGGTCTGGGAAGATTCCACATGCCTCAGGGCAACTAAGCCTGAGTAGTACCACAAGTACTGAGCCTGTAAGCCACAACTACTGAAGCCTGCTCGCCCCAGACCCAATGCTCCCCAACAGGAGAAGCCACAGCAACCCACACCCTGCGACTTGAAAGTAGACTCTGCTTGCCACAGCTAAAGAAAGCCCACACCCTGTAACAAAGACCCAGTGTAGCCAAAAATAAATAAGAGTTTTTTAAAGAATATGTTTAATATATAATAAATATATATACATACTAAGTTATTATTTAAATAATAATTATACTTAAGTTATTTTTAAAAAACTTCAAGCCTTACCATCCTGTTGCAGCTACTCAACTCTGACAGTAGTGCAAAATCAGCCATAGATTATAGATAAGAATGTATGACTTTATACCAATACAATTTTATTTACAAATAACATTGCAAATTTATTTAGCTCATGGGCCACAGTTTTCAGACTCCTAATCTAGCAAATCTAGGGGATTGTAAATAATAAGGAGTTTTTGCTTTAACCCAGCAAAAACAGGATAAACCATTGGATAGCTTTACCATGGAGATAAATTGCTGAATTTACATTTCAAAGATCACTCTACCCAAGATTGTAATAGTGTATAAGAGAATGGAGTACATCAGAGTGCAAACCATAGTATAATTTGTTGGTAACTGCAGTTGAGAGATATTGTTAACAGGATGATTGTTAGAAGGGTGACAGAGATGGAAAGAGGTCAGTCTGTATGGGTGTGTGCACAGATATGCATAAACCTTCCATCAGGATAGAAGCTGTACATTTTTTTTTTTCATTTTCCTTTGTGTGAATAAACAGATTCTGCAACATGTGTAACATAATTCTAAAGAAAGAGGCAAAGCTTTATCTATGAGAATGGCATTGGAGTGATTAAATGATGATTTCCTGTACACAGTGGATTTATATGAGTTATAGGGAAGAGAATAGCTCTACTGACCGGGTGATTTAATGTTCTCTTCCTAACAACTTGCAAAACATTATGAGATGGTGAGAATGATATCACCAGAGGCATTTTGAAACTGCTTGAAATTGATCACTACTAGACAATAGCTTCCTTTTTGCCTTGCCTACTGTCAGATAGTCAGCTGTTTGATATAGCTATTTTTGAAAGCCTTTTTATTGGAATGGTTTCTTTTGCACTGAATGGTTGCTTAGCTAAAAAAGCACCCAGCCTAGAGAAAGACACATAGTAGGCATTAAGTAAATGTTAGTGGACTCAATCTCACTTGGCTGGAACAAAGTCATTTTTATATTAAGTCTGTGTTTAAAATATTAGAGCAAAGTCCAGGATTATGGTTAATACCAGATTATGTAGAGCCAACTTTTACTTTTCTTAATAAGGAAATTCAATTTTTTAAACTTTTAATGTTGTATTGGGTATAGCCAATTAACAATGCTGTGATAGTTTCAGGTGAACAGGTGAAATTTATTTATTTCTCCCTGCATCACTCTCATTTCCACATGTGCTGCTGGTGCCACAGTTCATGCCTAAACACATTACCTAAGCCATTTCTCATGATTGTGTTTACAGCAAGCAACTGAGGGGTGAGGTTACATTTCCCTCAGGGACAAAGGTTTACTATAAAACCTGCTTGCTATAAAATCGTTGGTTTCTTAAGTTCAGTGTTCCCCTTCTGTGTTACAACCCTCTGTGTATGCAGACATCTGTCTAGATGTCCTGCTTGGGATTTTCAGGGTAAGCAGAACTGATTCAAACATGTGGATACTCATGTGACTTACTGTATCTTTGATGTGATGTGATGAAGTTCTTTGACTCTGACCAAGCAGTTTCATGTCTTCTGCCAACATCTATGAAAAAAGCATAAGGCTCAACTTAGTACTAAATTTTAAGTAGAGAATAATCAAATCCTAGCCATGAGAAATGGAGAAGTCAATGACACCTTACTCCAGTACTCTCGCCTGGAAAATCCCATGGACAGAGGAGCCTGGTAGGTTGCAGTCCATGGGGTCACAAAGAGTCAGACATGACTGAGCGACTTCACTTTCACTTTCATGCATTGGAGAAGGAAATGGCAACCCACTCCAGTGTTCTTGCCTGGAGAATCCCAGGGACAGCAGAGCCTGGTGGGCTGCTGTCTATGGGGTCACAAAGAGTTGGACACGACTGAAGTGACTTGGCAGCAGTAGCGGCAGCAGCCATGAAAAAAATGAATATTTTGCATAAATATTCTATATTGAATACTTCTAATTATACACAAAGAGACTATTTGTAATTTATAATTATAAATATATACAGACACACATACAGATGCACACATGTATGCATGTGTCTGTTGAATTTTATTCCTTTATTAGAATTAATCATTGTGAAATTAAATGATTTTATTCTAATGCCATTTTCCCAAATATTTATGAAATAACATCAATGTTAATGACATAAATGATGATAGTACCTTTATTGCTTACAAGCACTTTTTCAAAGGTTGCTTTTGATCCTCAAACTTTCAGGCATGTGTGGTGCCTGAAAGTACAAATAAATATACATGAAAACCTATTGTTCAAAAGGTTTCTATAACTTTCTCAAATAACTGTAATGTTTAAAACCTACACTTATAATTTGAAATTATCCATTCTATATTGTTCAAAATAATGTCTATGGGGTCACAAAGAGTTGGACACGACTGAAGTGACTTGGCAGCAGTAGTGGCAGCAGCCATGAAAAAAATGAATATTTTGCATAAATATTCTATATTGAATACTTCTAATTATACACAAAGAGACTATTTGTAATTTATAATTATAAATATATACAGACACACATACAGATGCACACATGTATGCATGTGTCTGTTGAATTTTATTCCTTTATTAGAATTAATCATTGTGAAATTAAATGATTTTATTCTAATGCCATTTTCCCAAATATTTATGAAATAACATCAATGTTAATGACATAAATGATGATAGTACCTTTATTGCTTACAAGCGCTTTTTCAAAGGTTGCTTTTGATCCTCAAACTTTCAGGCATGTGTGGTGCCTGAAAGTACAAATAAATATACATGAAAACCTATTGTTCAAAAGGTTTCTATAACTTTCTCAAATAACTGTAATGTTTAAAACCTACACTTATAATTTGAAATTATCCATTCTATATTGTTCAAAATAGCATTCAAAATATAGTACACTGAAAATAATTACTGCAAGATGATTTATTCATTTATTCAAAACATTTCTCCAGATTTATTATATGACTTATACAGTATATACTGTGCATATGTGCGACTATAAGAGAGAAAAATAAACTATTGAACACAATACACAGTATACTGAAGCTTCTCGGGTGGCCCTACTTGTAAAAGAACATGCCTGCCAGTGTAGGAGATATAGGAGACTTGGGTTCAGTCCCTGGGTAGAAAAGATTCCCTGCAGGAGAGCATGGCAACCCACTCCAATATGGTTGCTTGGAGAATCCCATGGACAGAGGAGCCTGGTGGGCTACAGTCCATAGAGCTGCAAAAAGGTAGACATGACTGAAGTGACTTGGCATGCATGCTCACACATACACAGTATATACAGGTGTGCTGAGGAAAATTGGTTAAGATGCCTGGTTCCCTTTTATAGCATCATCATATTAATTTTTGGTTATTAGACTCAAACATGTCTGTTGAAATAATTTTGGGAAACTAAAGTACACTGTCAATCTCTGAGTTGGGGATAGAAAAGAGAATAGGGTAGGATCAGGATGAATCATGAACACATACAGAGAGCCAGGCATTAGGACCTCAGACTGAAGCAAACTTCAAGTTCTTCTGCCTCCTTGAAAAAGAAAACCGTGCTTATTTAAAGTGCATATCAATCTATCTATCTATATATTCATATGTAAATTGTAAAGCTTTGAATACTATGATTAAATTTGAGTAAACTCTGAGTGATCTTTATCATGGAAGGCTTTGATGTAACAGATAGGAATCCTCAATTGTTAAACTAAGAAGTAACTGAAGAAATAAGTTGATGTCTTGGTCAGAGGTGAATATCTGCCCATCTTTTAGTCTTGGTGCTGAGCACAGTGCCTTGAGGGACAGCATGCACACGCACACACAGGGTATAAAAAGAGAAAGGAAATCATGAGAAGTAATGAAGAGTTCAAGGGGACTCTTCTTGAAGACAACAGATGAGGGGCTTCCCTGGTGGCCCAGTGGCTGACTATGAGCTCCTAGTGCAGGGGGTCTGGGTTAGATAGCTGGTCAGGGAACTAGATCCCACAGGCTGCAACTAAGACCCAGCACAGCCAAATGAATAAACTAATATTTCTAAAAAGATAATTGATGAAGCGAGCACGAGCTTTAGACAATATTTCTAAAAAGATAATTGATGAAGCGAGCACGAGCTTTAGACAATCTTTGGAAGAACTCATCTCAGACCATCAAAAGAAAACACAGAAAATAATTACAAAAATATTATTATAAGACTTTAATCACAAGGTGAAAGGGAGAAATAGAAATCAGGTAAGTGGGCTGGGCTAGGGAAGGCAAATAACACTGAACGTAAGAGGACTTAAAGAGGAATTAATGAAAAGGAAAGGAGAGAAGAGAAAGAGCAGAAAGGTAGAGAAGGAGCCTGGGAAGAGGAGAGGGAAAGAAAGAGAAAGGAAGGATGAGAAAGAGAGGAAAAAAGGAAGAAAGAAGGGGATCAAGTTTTTTTATTCTAGTTTCACTTTCTCCCCATACGATCAGTAACTCAACTAGATATTCTGTTTGAACCTTTCAGCAGGCAAGGAGAAGAGAAGAAGGCGGTTTCTTTATACACTTGACTTAACCACGCCTGCCGTTTATCTGGCAGCCTCTGCATATTCCCCTGACAGCACCTGGAGAGGGTGCCTGTTGAACACCAAAAGGGCGGTGGGAAAATATGACATGTGACACCAGGGCAAGATCTGATCCTCAACAAATGAAATCTGTCAGCCATCTCCTCAAAGGCTGCCACCTTTCATATCCCTGCTTGGCTGAGCTAGCTTTTTAGAGAGACTTATTGTATTATTCAGCTGGCTTGATTTTCCTTTTTGTGACAACCCTCCCCTGGAGGCCATCCATCTCTTTACAGTCTTGGAGAATGACTCTAACTGAGTGGTATTTCAGTGTAATTTATAGCTCTCTATTGTAAACACAAATATGGGTTATATCTTAGCACTGGAAAGAATGCTAATGGCCAGTCTTGGGTCACTATTATTTTGGATGAAATTAGTACCGGAACACTTACGGAATTTAGATGGGCCACTGAATGGAGATGAAAGGAAGAACAAAAAACAAGCAAACAAACACCCACAAGGAAAAATGGAAAGATTAAGTTCCAGTTTTCTATGGTCATTAATTAGTTTTGTATTCATAAACTTCACAGGGAGCTAGAAGGAATGTATAAAGTAAGCTATAATTCAAACTTATTAGCAACATTGTAGAAAACAGCAGCCAGAACTGTGGTATTTTATAAAATACAACAAACTCTAAAATGTCCCTGCTTCCTTTGAACGACTCAAAACTACTAAAGATTTCAATTCGTGCACTTCCCTAGTGAACCAGTGTTAAGAATCTGCCTGCCAGTGCAGTGGATGCTGGATCCGTGCCTGGAATGGGAAGATTCCACATGCCTCAGGGAACTAAGCTTGTGGGCGCTGCAACTGCTGACCCCACGGAAGCGACAATGGAAGCCACAGCAATGAGGAGCCCACACAGGGCAATGAGAGAAAGCTCACCGGCATCAGTGGAAGACCCACCCGATGCAGCCAAAAAATAAATGAAATAAATGAATGGACTAAAACAACACTACAAATTCCAATTCGCCCCAAATTCAGCTATAATTTGAACAGCCAAACAAGAACAGCCAAAACAATCGTGAAGAACAGATTCAAGGNCTCACCGGCATCAGTGGAAGACCCACCCGATGCAGCCAAAAAATAAATGAAATAAATGAATGGACTAAAACAACACTACAAATTCCAATTCGCCCCAAATTCAGCTATAATTTGAACAGCCAAACAAGAACAGCCAAAACAATCGTGAAGAACAGATTCAAGGGCTTCCAGTACCTGATTTTAAGACCTTTCCTAACAGCATGGTAATTCAGAACGCATGGGCGGCAGGGATAAACCCCTGCTCCACACCAGCATGCTCATCTTTCTGTGGTTTCTCTTCACTCCTGGGTGTAGCTTGGCTCCCAACACTGGGACCCCCATCTCTGCCACTAGCCTGGCGTCCAATTGCCCTCCCCCTCCCCACAGTGCTTAGTACGCAGATGGGGCACCCCGCCCATCTCTGCCAGATAAGCATGGTACCTGTTNCCATCTTTCTGTGGTTTCTCTTCACTCCTGGGTGTAGCTTGGCTCCCAACACTGGGACCCCCATCTCTGCCACTAGCCTGGCGTCCAGTTGCCCTCCCCCTCCCCACAGTGCTTAGTACGCAGATGGGGCACCCCGCCCATCTCTGCCAGATAAGCATGGTACCTGTTT
Source organism: Oreotragus oreotragus (assembly GCA_006410675.1). NCBI lineage: Eukaryota > Metazoa > Chordata > Mammalia > Artiodactyla > Bovidae > Oreotragus > Oreotragus oreotragus. The sequence continues at coordinate 71,289 of SJYX01000588.1, read as the reverse complement.
GGGAATACACTATCAGGATCACTTGATCTGCAACAAAGTCACCAACTTAGTACAAAGTGGAAAGCAAAGTCTTACCAATAAATGATACCGAACTGCTGCTGAGTAGATAACTAAGTGCGACATTTCTGGCTCATAAAATGTGATTAACTTCAACATATTCTCAGTGTAACCAGCTGCTAGTATCAGGAGTGTCCAGAATGCCTCCCCATCATTGCCCACATTTGGTGTTGTCTGCCTCGCTGCTCTGGCCTTCCGGGTGGCAGGCAGGTGCACCACGTTGTGATTTCCATAAGCTTCTCCTAATGAGGCTGATCACCTTTCCCAGGCTCATTAGCCCTTTGAATCTCCACTTGTGTGAAGCGCCATCGAGTATTATATCCACTTTTCTATTGGGTCGTTCATCATTTCCTTAGGGATTCATCAGAGTTATTTCATGTATNGGTGTTGTCTGCCTCGCTGCTCTGGCCTTCCGGGTGGCAGGCAGGTGCACCACGTTGTGATTTCCATAAGCTTCTCCTAATGAGGCTGATCACCTTTCCCAGGCTCATTAGCCCTTTGAATCTCCACTTGTGTGAAGCGCCATCGAGTATTATATCCACTTTTCTATTGGGTCGTTCATCATTTCCTTAGGGATTCATCAGAGTTATTTCATGTATTCAGAATGTGAAATATGTAATGTGACCATTGTCCCTCATTCTATCGAATTGTTTGGTCACTCTGACAACAGAAATACAGAAAAGAAGCCAGCGCAAGCATGAGAAACACGACAATGACTGGTAATAGTCTGCAGAGCGATGGGGGGAAAACAGATTGAGAGAAACAAATGGCTGTCTGGTTGTCTCGCTTTGCGGAAATACCTGCCTACAGTTTTGTTGTCAGAGCTGCTTCAGGTCTCTGCTCACAGCCCTCCAAACCCCACCTTTAGCTAGAGATAACACAACTCTTTAATTTAAAGGGTACAGCGGTAAGAAAGGAAGCAACAAACAACAAAACCTGCTGGCATCAAGACGGCAATGGATCTGACCTCCAAGAGAGCCTGAGTCTCATCCTGAGTTCTTTTTACTGTATTAGCATATTAGATGTCACACCTACCAGCTGCTGCTACTAGACACTAAGGACCAAAACATAGAAAGTGGGTGGCACCCTACTCCCTGGAAAAAGCCCTGTCCCTTCCCCAAAGACCAGCGAGTAAGCCTGCCCATTATTGCTCACTCAGTTGTGTCCAGCTCTTTGAGACCCCACGGACTGAAGCCCACCGGACTCCTTTGTCCATGGAATTTTCCAGGCAAGAGTACTGGAGTGGTTTGTCATAGCCTCAAGCCTGCTCCCTTCATTCTTACATTTTAAAATTAAATCCCTCTTGCCACATGGGCAAGATGTTGATCTGTGAAAATAGTTTCCGCTTCTCCATTCTTTAGCTACTGAATAAAGCTTGTGCTGTGTTGATCTTACTTTAGGTTTTGTTATTCGGCAGCTCAAACCTGAAGGGAGAAAGAACCCCTCCTATACTGCCCCTGACGGACGCAAGAAAGACTTGGTCAGGCTATGGCCCCACAGCAGAGTCCCTAGGACTTTAATCCAGCCATAACTGGACATTTGCAAAGTCTGAACAAAAGTAACTGTTACAGGGCTTCCTGGTGGTCCAGGTTAAGAATCCTGCCATTGCAGACGACACAGGTTTANGGTGTTGTCTGCCTCGCTGCTCTGGCCTTCCGGGTGGCAGGCAGGTGCACCACGTTGTGATTTCCATAAGCTTCTCCTAATGAGGCTGATCACCTTTCCCAGGCTCATTAGCCCTTTGAATCTCCACTTGTGTGAAGCGCCATCGAGTATTATATCCACTTTTCTATTGGGTCGTTCATCATTTCCTTAGGGATTCATCAGAGTTATTTCATGTATTCAGAATGTGAAATATGTAATGTGACCATTGTCCCTCATTCTATCGAATTGTTTGGTCACTCTGACAACAGAAATACAGAAAAGAAGCCAGCGCAAGCATGAGAAACACGACAATGACTGGTAATAGTCTGCAGAGCGATGGGGGGAAAACAGATTGAGAGAAACAAATGGCTGTCTGGTTGTCTCGCTTTGCGGAAATACCTGCCTACAGTTTTGTTGTTAGAGCTGCTTCAGGTCTCTGCTCACAGCCCTCCAAACCCCACCTTTAGCTAGAGATAACACAACTCTTTAATTTAAAGGGTACAGCGGTAAGAAAGGAAGCAACAAACAACAAAACCTGCTGGCATCAAGACGGCAATGGATCTGACCTCCAAGAGAGCCTGAGTCTCATCCTGAGTTCTTTTTACTGTATTAGCATATTAGATGTCACACCTACCAGCTGCTGCTACTAGACACTAAGGACCAAAACATAGAAAGTGGGTGGCACCCTACTCCCTGGAAAAAGCCCTGTCCCTTCCCCAAAGACCAGCGAGTAAGCCTGCCCATTATTGCTCACTCAGTTGTGTCCAGCTCTTTGAGACCCCACGGACTGAAGCCCACCGGACTCCTTTGTCCATGGAATTTTCCAGGCAAGAGTACTGGAGTGGTTTGTCATAGCCTCAAGCCTGCTCCCTTCGTTCTTACATTTTAAAATTAAATCCCTCTTGCCACATGGGCAAGATGTTGATCTGTGAAAATAGTTTCCGCTTCTCCATTCTTTAGCTACTGAATAAAGCTTGTGCTGTGTTGATCTTACTTTAGGTTTTGTTATTCGGCAGCTCAAACCTGAAGGGAGAAAGAACCCCTCCTATACTGCCCCTGACGGACGCAAGAAAGACTTGGTCAGGCTATGGCCCCACAGCAGAGTCCCTAGGACTTTAATCCAGCCATAACTGGACATTTGCAAAGTCTGAACAAAAGTAACTGTTACAGGGCTTCCTGGTGGTCCAGGTTAAGAATCCTGCCATTGCAGACGACACAGGTTTAATCCCTGGTCTGGGAAGAGCCCACCTGCCGAGGGACAACTAAGCCCACACCCCGCAACTACTGAAGCTCATGTGCCCTAGAGCCTGAGGTCACCACAGTGAGAAGGCCAAGCACAGGGAGAGAGACCCAGCAAGCCAAAAACAAATGTAAAGTGAACTGCTATTACAGCTGCCCGCCCGCCAGTCAGGACTGAATGGCTTTCTCACCTTGTTTGTAGTTTTTACCTTTATAGTCTACAGCCCATTTGCCCCAACGGTGGGACCCACTTTGTAATACCTGGCCAGACCGGGTTTCCTTCGGTTGCAAACCCATTAAAGCCCTGCAGTTACTGTGCCTAACAGTAAAGTTGTCTCTCCGGCCTTCTCTTTCCATTGATTACTCTCTTGACAGAGCCTTTGAATACACTGAAGCTCTCAATTTTCATATAATGTGATACAGACACCTGTTTTCTTCAACATTTAACACTTCATTGTCCTATTCAGAAAATCCTTTCTCTTCGAAAATCCTTGTCATCTTTCAAAGAAGTAATGATGTTCTCTTATGTATCCTCTGAAAGCTTCATTATTCTTTCTCATATGTAATTCTACAGTTAATATCTGGAATTCAATATTCGTTTATAAAAGCAAAGGAACTTACATGGGAGACTCATCCTTGTCTTCCTATCTCGAGAGGAGTAGGTCTCTGCACCCAGCCACCAGAATCTTAAAATCTTACATGGCTGCTTTAACAGGGTTCAGTCAGATATTCAGTGCAGCTGGTCTCTATAACACATCACTGTCTCAACAACACATCATGTTCTACTGTTAAACTGGCCACAGCTGTGGAAACCATGGGCTGAACTAATACATTTCAGAGGTAGGGTGTGTGGAGCCTCTGACTGCCTGAGCCCAAAGATTAGGTTCACCTGAGGTCATGTCCTGTCAACCACTCCTCCAACTGTGGCAAGCATTATGATGCATTAATACTTTTTTCTTTCTCCTTTGATTGTCCAACTGACCCAGCACAATTGATTGAAAACACTTTCCTCCCTTGCACTTTAGTATTATCTTTAGAGAATGCTAAAAGGCCAGAGGATTTCCCTGGTGGCTCAGTGGTGAAGAATCTGCCTGCCAATGAAGGAGATGTGGGTTTGATCCTTGGGTCAGGAAGATCCCTTGGAGGAGGAAATGGCAACCCACTCCAATATTCTTGCCTGGGAATCCCATGAACTTTCCTCCCTTGCACTTTAGTATTATCTTTAGAGAATGCTAAAAGGCCAGAGGATTTCCCTGGTGGCTCAGTGGTGAAGAATCTGCCTGCCAATGAAGGAGATGTGGGTTTGATCCTTGGGTCAGGAAGATCCCTTGGAGGAGGAAATGGCAACCCACTCCAATATTCTTGCCTGGGAATCCCATGGACAGGGGAGCCTGGTGGGCTACAGTCCGTGGAGTTGCAAAGAGTGGACATGACTGAGTGACTGAGTATGCAAAAGAGGCCAGAAGGATACTGACTTCAGATAAAGTGTATATAGACATATGACTTTATCTATATAAAGTAAAACCCCATTGGATCATGAACCAAACATTAGTGCAACTTACTACATGTAAGTTATACTACAATACAAAGATAATTTTTATCTATATTGATATTAATGTGATATTGGAAAAGATGCTTTAAGTTAATGATATTACATATCTTTCAACTTTTTCAGGTTAGGTCAGGTTAAACAAGGTGCTTCTAAATGGATGAAAAAGAGGTTAAGTTAATAACAATTTGTTAAAGCTGTAAAAAATTTTGATGCACTTTCTAGACATTGAGAAAAGTATTGACTCCATTAACTAGAAAATAAATTTGCTTGCAAATCAGATGGTTTTCAATGTTTCCCCCCCCCCCACAAAATTATAGATATACATGATGGAGGTATCTACTGAGAGATCATTGAACATGTTTTTGGTGATAGAGGAGTATAAAATTTTTTAATTACAACTTGAAAGGGACTTGCCAAATGGAGTGATTTTACATGGCAAACTTTCATTCCCTTCTTCTCATCTGTGTACATGCATACTCAGGTATTATCTCTGTTTTAAAAGAAGGAGAAAAAAAGATTTAACTGGTGTTGGTCTCTGTCCCTTTCTACTAAGAAGAAATATTCTTCCATGAATATATGATTTACTTGATAAAAAAAGTTCCTTTCATATAGAGAATCCAATTTAGCAAAAATATTTTTATATATTGAGAAAAATGTATACCAATATTTTGATATTAATTGCAATATAATATTAATTCATGCATGTTCAGTCATATCTGACTCTTTATGACCCTATGGACTTATAGTCCGGCAGGCTCCTCTGTCCATGGGATTCTCCAGGCAAAAATACTGGAGTGGATTGCCATGCCCTGGGTCTTCCTCACCCAGGGATTGAACCCACATCTCTTTCATCTCCTGTATTGGCAGACAAGTTCTTTAGCACTAGCACCACCTGGGAAGCCCAATATTAATCCAATGGAGTTAAAATACTTAGAGCCTTTTAGCTGTGCGAGTGTGCTAAGTCACTTCAGCCATGTCCAACTCTTTGTGACCATATAGACCATAGCCTGCCAGGCTACTATTTCCATGGGATTCTTCAGGAAAGAATCCTGGAGTGGGTTGCCATGCCCTCCTCCAGGGGATCTTCCCAATCCAGGATCAAACCTGTGTGTCTGGCACCTGCATTGTCAGGTGGATTCTTTACCAATAGTGCCACCTGGGAAGCTCCCTTTAGCTGTAGGATGATATAATATAAAAATATTCCATAATTTATAAACATTTGTAAATGCATTTTATTATAAAGCTGTATCCTATGGTGAAAATAAAATACTTTCCAGGATAAAGAACTACATTAGGATAAACTTTTTAAAGAACAGTGAAAAGGAATGCTTTAAAGTGGAAAAAGATAAAATTTCTGTAAAGAAAAGCTTTCTTGTGAATTTATAAAATGATAGATGGTGGTGTGATATCGTGATTTGTAATAAGAAATACATACTTGGTCTTCATCCCTGATTTCTGGCACAAATCTCCTAAGCCCTTGGAATTTAATAAAAGTGGCTCGTGTTATATTCATGAGGTGACTTTTGGACCTCACCTAAGGATGGGTGCTGGTTGCCAGGGGAACCAGCTCTGTGATTAGAAGTTGAAACTTTCAGTTCACCCCCTGACCTCCAAGGAGGGGAAAAGCAGTTGGAAGCTGAATCAGTTGCCAATGCTGATCATTTAATCAATCATGCATAAGTGATAATGTTTCTATAAAAATCCCAAAAGATGGGTTCGGAGAGCTTCCAGTAGACATTCAGGGAGAATGGTATATTCAGAGAGAACAACGAATCTCCTCACCTTTTCACCATGCCTGGTCCTATGCACTTCTTTCATCTGGCTATTCCTGAGCTATATTGTTTTATAAGAAACCAATAACCTAGGAAGTAAAATGTTTGTCTGAGTTCTGTAAGTCACTCAAGCATATTAATCAAACCTGCAGAAGGTGTCATGGGAACCTGTTATTTTTAGCAGGTGAATCAGAAACAGAGGTGACTAACTGGGCTTTTGACTGGCAACTGAAGTAAGCTGGGGGAGAAAGTAAGGCAGGCAAAGGACAACATTATGGGACTGAGCCTTTTGCCTACTGAATCTGACACTGTCTCTGGGAAGATAGTGTCGCAGTTGTGCTGACTTGCAGGACACCCAACTGGTGTCTGAGAACTGTTTATTGGTAGTGTGGAAACTCCCCTTTCCACACACTGGAACTGAGTCCAGTTCAGTTCAGTTCATTCACTTAGTTGCATCCGACTCTGCAACCCCATGGCCTACGGTACACCAGGCTTCCCCGTCCATCACTTCCCTGTCCAAACTCACAGACTTTGCTCAAAGTCATGTTCATTAAGTCAGTGATGTCATTCACCCATCTCATCTTCCGTTGTTCCCTTCTCCTCCTGGCTTCAATCTTTTCCAGCATCAGTGTCTTTTCTAATCAGTCAGTTCTTTGTATCAGATGGCCAAAGTACTGCAGTTTCAGCTTCATCATTAGTCCTTCCAATGAATATTCAGGAATGATTTCCTTTAGGATTGACTGGTTGGATCTCCTTACAGTCCAAGCGACTCTCAAGAGTCTTCAACACCACAGTTCAAAAGCATCAATTCTTTGCTGCTCAGCTTTCATGGAATTGAGTCCAGGAACCCCTCCCCAAAAGTGGTTATCAACTTGCCATAAGGTTTTCATATTGTTGAATATATTTTAAAGATTAATCTACATTTTTTTAAAATTCAGCATTAAAATATGCCAGAAATGATAACATTTGCAACTGCCTACACTTTTTTTTTTTTTAAACTCTATACAGTCAGCAAAAACAAGACCGGGAGCTGACTGTGGCTCAGATCATGAACTCCTTATTACAAGAAAGTGGTGTCCCCGTCCTATTCTTCCGCCATCTTGACCCTTCACCTATCTCAAAGCTTTTAGATGTGTCCTAATTTGATAGACATTGTACCAAATGTTTATTTTATAACTATAGAGTTTATTTTTCCAACTTTTGAAAACAGGGTACTTATTTATATCCAAAAGAGTCATAGGAAAAATTTTTCTTTTTTGTTTGAGGTGATGATTGTACTAAAAGGAAGTACATGATTTTAGAAATATATGTAGACTCTAAAGCAAAATGTCCTTTGCCATCAGAAGGAGATGTGAGATTTCAAGCAAACATATTTATCATCATGGCTAACACTAATTGGATCCTGGCCAAGACACAATGTTGTTATTGAAAAAAAACAAAATGACATCACATTTTTATTCATTTGACTCCTAATTTCATAATGTTTAGAGTTATATCTTTTATATAATTTTCATGGCTTTTACTTGGTTTCCTATACCCATAACACTTAAAATGATGAAATATAATTGGATGGCATTTCCTTCATTTTTAAAAAAATGATCGTAACTTCTGAGAGAGTAAAGATGTCATTTTTTTAACAACAAAGCAAGGCAACTGGTTGGAGATTTATCCCTTTATTAGGCATTTTCAACAGTGGAGAGAAAGTTATTATTATAAATGTTATAAGACAATATCCTTGTACAAGTGGGGATTAGAAACTAGAAGTTCTCCTGATACCCAGTGTTAGTTTGAGCTTCTTTGATGAGGGAATTAAGAAACTTGAATTGCTATCTTAGTGCAAGCATTCTGTGTAGGCCTTCTCATCTACAGATTCTGACCTGCAATTTCACTTCCCTGGTCAGATTTTCTCATCCTACTGAAATCTTAATGACTTCTTTTATCCTTTCTTAAAGAATCCATGTGTGTGTGCTCAGTTGTGTCTGACTCTTTGCAACCCAATAGACTGTAGCCCAGCAGGCTCCTCTGTTCATGGGACTTTTCCAGCAAGAATACAGGAGTGGGTTGCCATTTTCATCTTCCAGGGGCTCTTCCAGACCCAAAGATCTAACCTGCACCTCTTGCATCTCCTGCATTGGCTGGTGGATCCTTTACCACTGAGCCACTTGGGAAGGAAATAGCCTTTCTATATTACTTGGAAACAAGTATGCAGATAGTTGGAGTCATATGGGAATTTCAATTTAGCACTATTTTTAGAGATGGAAGTTTGCATTAGTAATGCAAAGGAGACTCAACCACAGACTCTGTTTTCTAAAAGTCTTATATATGAGATCAGTCAAGCAACATATGTTAGAGTACACATGCATATAGCATTTGTTGGGTGATTTAGCTTTCAGTTTCAAAAATCACTTCCTCTGGGTGGCCTTTCATGATTGTTATGTTAGTCTCAAGGCCTGCTATAGTATGATAGTAATAAAACAATAGTACTTTTTTTTTACCAAATACCAGACACCATTTTAAGCACTTTATATCTACTAATTCATTTAATTCTCAGACAAGTCCCATGAGATTTTTGCTATCATTATCATTAACAAATGATGAAAAATGTGAGACTCAAAGAATGTAAACATTTTCCCAAACTCAACTGCTACAAAGAGAGAGAGTCAGGATTTAAACCCTAGCAGTTTCTCAAGTATTTGTCTCTCAAGTACATTTTGCTTAATTTTATAAAAACTATACACCCTGCTCTCCAGTCTCATGATTCAAGGAAACAATAATATAGGTGAATTAGTGTAATTTTTTTTGCATGAATATTGCCTAAAACTTAGAAGTTTTAGAATCTTATTTGTAAATTTTTATGTACATAAGAATGTAGGATGTTTCATAGAATAGCTTTTCCTTTATGCTGCTCATTGATTATAGTTTTTCTATTCAAATTCTAGAGTAATTTTAATTCAGTATATTGTATTTACATATTTTTAATGATATAATTCCTTCCTGAACAGGAGAAACAAGTTTCTATTTTAGAAAATTTTCTTCCATGGTTAATTCATGTTTACTCTGCTATTATTTCAAACAAAGGATAAGTTATTGAAAGTGTTAGACATTTTGCTTTCCTGAGACTTGAAATTGCACTATAATTTAAACAAAATATCTGTTTAAATCTGTCCACTCTGCCTCCCTATCCTACATGGAGACATTCTCTTATGGTTATCCTTTGAAAATAGCACAAATGTTTTTTGAATTGTTTCTTGATGTTGATTACTTGTGCAATCTTATTAGCTAATTTTTTTTTTTCCTGTGGGTCACAAAAATATACATCAATATAATAATTAACAAGGACTTCCTAATAGAAACCATGCCCACATGGACTATGTAGATTTGAATTTTGGGAGGATTTTATCTATGCTCGTACAGGCCAGAAACCTCTCCAAGCTCAATTTATAAAGTATTGGATTTGCCTGTGTGTATTTTACTGTAGACTAAATGCTAATGGGCTTGCTAGGTGGCACAATGGAAAAGGAATCTGCCTGCCAATGCAGGAGACTCAGGAGAAGAGATGTGGGTTTGATTCCTGGGTTGGGAGAATCCCCTGGAGGAAGAACTGGCAACCCACTCCAGTATTCTTGCTTGGAAAATCACTTGGACAGAAGAGCGTGTCAAGTTATAGTTCATGGAGTCTCAAAGAGTCAGACACAACTGAGGGACTGAACACACACACACACACACACACACAACCTAGTTTGCTCAACAATATGATCGTCTCATGCAAGAATCTGATTTCCTTTCCCTGGCAAAGATGGAGTGTCCCTCCAAAGCCTGCAAGTCATTGGGCTCAAATTCTTTCTCTTTGATTAATTTCACTGTGAATCTGTTCTCACTGCACACACGCTCACTTTCTTTTTCTCCAGGTTTAGTTCTTTTCCATAATAATTATTTTGTTGTACTTCGTAAATTTTCTATGTGTGGATAGGTTTAGAAGTATTTGTGACTTTAAATGAATATACCAAGAGTTACTGCTTAAACTTTTAGACATATGCTTACCAAGTATAAGTTTACATTGGGAGAAATGTAAACACAATATTTTAATTAATTTTATTACCTGAATGTAGAGAAGGTTACAGTGCAAAAGGAAAATATAGAGCCCTTTTTAATAAATTATTAAGAGTTCCAATGCAAAGCAGGTAGATCATCCAACCAGGCACAAAGGACTTCAGAGCAGGAGGCCCTGTGTGACTGTACAAGTCACATGTCCATGAAGCCAGCTCCGCTTGAATGTCACCAACATGGCAGCCACCAAATGCAAAGCACTTCAAGGGTGTTCGATTTTTAGGTGTGAGGTTTAACTGATGTTGCATTTTCTACATGTTCTGTGCTTTATGAAAAATCAGTCCTCCTTTCTTCTTTTTCCTTCCTTTCTTGTTTTCAGATGATGTTTCCTGCAAGTGCCTAAGAGCTCTCAGTAAGGACGAGCTCTCAGTAAGGACGAGCTCTCACTAAAGATGAAGCAAAGGAGCCAGTGTGGTACTATCGTAGTAAAAGTCATAAGGACCAGCTAAGAAAACTTAGAGCATTTTTGAAGAAATATCAGCCTTAAATACTGTAAGGCAAGCGCAGAGGAAAAGACAGTGAGTCGGGCATTCAGGCCGAGAAAGATTTATTTTAGGAAGAAAGAAAGTGACTGACTTTAGAGAGAAACCAGTGCTCTACTTTTGAAGCCAACCCTTGTTATACCCTATTGATGGGAAATTGTGTCCCGAAGGGAGGGGCCTTAGATTAACTTTAGCCCGCAGCTGGGGTCTTGTAATCACGTAATCAGAGGGGTTTCACAGTCAGGTGATCAAATAGTCTTGAGAAGCTGGCACCAGCAGGGAAAAATAGGATATTGCCTTAAGGAAGAAACAGGAGGCCACCAGGGTAATGTGGCCACTGTGATGTCATCCCTTGTTTATCAGGTCACCACAATGGGCCATTTTGAAATAATACACTATGAGCCCCTTGTGGACCCTAACAAATACAATGGTTTGGATGATCTGAATTTTCATGTATCTGTTATTCCTCATAAATATCAGAAAATCTCATGATCAAATACTAAATCCATTTATCTCAAAATTTGAGTGACTTAAGAGAAACCTAAATTCCTTCAACATTTTCAAGTACCAAACTAGTTAGGACTCCCTGTCTAATATAAATTTCATCTGGCACAGAGATTATAGACACAGATACTATAATCCTAGATTAATGTCTAATGTTAAAACGTACGTGTGCTCAGTTGCATCTAACATGCAGCCCATCAGACTCTTTCGTCTATGGGATTTCCCAGGTCATAATACTGGAGCGGGTTGCCATCTCCTTCTCCAGGGGATCTTCCAGACACAGGCATTGAACTTGTGTCTCCTGCATCTCCCGCCTTAGCAGATGGAACCTCTACCACTGAGCCACCCGGGAATAGACCCCAACGTTAAAATGACTTGTTCTGAAAACAAAAACGTTTTTCATTATAAAGTGTGAAGGTGTCAACTAAAAAATACAGTCACGATCTGAAAGTAGAGTTATTTTATCTGGTGGAGATAGATGTTTAGGACTCTGAGACCACGAGACAGCATCTTAGTGCTTCTGAGAAAACTGCTCCAAGAAAGCCAGAGGGGTAAGTTCAGTCAGTCAATTCAGTCGCTCAGTTGTGTCTGAGTCTTTGCGACCTCATGAACTACAGCATGCCAGGCCTTCCTGTCCATCACCAACTCCCGGAGACTACCCAAACCCATGTTCATTGAGTCAGTGATGCCACCCAACCAACTCATCCTCTGTCGTCCCCTTCTCCGCCTGCCCTCAATACTTCCCAGCATCAGGGTCTTTTCCAGTGAGTCAACTCTTTGCATGAGGTGGCCAAAGTATTGGAGTTTCAGCTTTAGCATTATTCCTTCCAAAGAAATCTCAGGGTTGATCTCCTTCAGAATGGACTGGTATTGGAGTTTCAACTTCAGCACCAGTCCTTCCAATGAACACCCAGGACTGATCTCCTTTAGGATGGACTGGTTGGATCTCCTTGCAGTCCAAAGGGACTAGTCAGGCTATATACAACTTTGCAAGAAAGGGAGAAAGCAGTCTGAACATCAAAGATCAGATATCAAGTTAAGGAACTTAGCATTCTGTGTATGGGAAGATGCAAGCCTCTGGGCTCAGTGAATTCATTCCTTTCATAGGCACCTCAGCTGTTTGGGGCCAAATCCTCTTTCATTTTTCAGCTTAAGGAATGTCAGATGGCTACTTACATTCCCAGGAGCTCCTCAGCAATCATAGTGGAGGTTGGCGGCATCTGCTGGATTGCAGGTTAGGGAGCCCTAGATTCCCTTGTTGGAGAAGGCAATGGCAACCCACTCCAGCACTCTTGCCTGGAGAATCCCAGGGATGGGGGAGCCTGGTGGGCTGCCGTCTATGGGGTCACACAGAGTCGGACACGACTGAAGTGACTTAGCAGCAGCAGCAGCAGCAGGCAAATCAAATAACTTATAATGACAGAATTAAACATAATTGACAAATTTGAGCTCAGATCTGACAATTCATCTTATAGTGCCAATATTTGTAAAAATTTCCTTTGANTGGGCTGCCGTCTATGGGGTCACACAGAGTCGGACACGACTGAAGTGACTTAGCAGCAGCAGCAGCAGCAGGCAAATCAAATAACTTATAATGACAGAATTAAACATAATTGACAAATTTGAGCTCAGATCTGACAATTCATCTTATAGTGCCAATATTTGTAAAAATTTCCTTTGAAAGATAAGAATTTATAAACATGCATATTTAGAGCACTATATATTGCTAAAAATAATACAGATAATGTTATTTATTGGCAATAATCATAATATTAATATTGCATTTAATATACTGATATAATTAGCTCAGGACTTTCCTGGTGGCTCAGATGGTAAAAAATCTGCCTGCAAGGCCAGGGACCTTGATTCAGTTCCTGGATGGGGAAGATCTCCTGGAGAAGAGAATGACAACTCACTCCAGCACTCTTGCCTGGGAAATCTCATGGACAGAGGAGCCTGGCCTCCACTGGGTCACAAAGAATTGGACACGATTGAGAGATTAAAGCTTGCTTGAAGTTACTTATTAGCATAATACACATTAATATACGTATATAATACTTAGGCTGTAGTTATAGTATCTGGATATGTTTATTATATTGCAAAAGCAACATACCCTGAAAAAATATTTTTTATCTCTCTGAAAATAATTCAATAATCTTCTGGTAATTAAATCCAATCCAGAGCCATACTTTATTTAGAATAAAAAAGTTAAGATGGCATGCCCTTTTTTTCAATGTTGCTTTTTGGATCTATATAAACTTTTAAAAATAATATCAAATGACAGATTCATTGGTAATGCTTAAATATCTCGGACTCATGAAGCAAAGCTTTATTCTAAGCCTTCAGATGCAATAAGAATATCTAGGATCTTGGAACTTAGATAGTTTGAAATAGTTTCCACAAGAATTTACTGCTTTATGGCAGCTGTACAGTAGTGCCATATTAGTTCCCCTGTTTACCAGTACATGTTTATCTTCTAGGTTTGTCTTTAAAATATTTTGCTTTCTCCACATCATAGCTATTAGTAATTAATTGCAAGAATCTAACATCTGTATTCTGAATTTTTATTGTGTGAACAAAAACCACTAATTAAAATAGCAGGGAAGTATTTGAAGACTATATGCAAATAACTTTTAGGAATAATGAGGATTGTCAAGGAAACATTGCTGGAAATCTGTCAAACAAGAGGAACAATCTGAGACTTTCCCCATATTGAAATGGAAGAACTTATTCTACTTCTAACATTCAGAAATAGTTTTGCATCATTGGTCACTACATAAAAAGATTGAGATATAGACCATTAACTTTAGGCCCAGTTGATGGAATATTAAGATGAAGCTTCCAAGACATCAGTACAATATTCACTGAAGTGGGTATTGTGATGTGAAAGTCATTCAGTCGTGTCTGACTCTTGGCCACCCCATGGACGCTACAGTCCATGGAATTCTCCAGGCCAGAATACTGGAGTGGATAGCCTTTGCTTTCTCCAGGGGATCTTCCCAATCCAGGAATCAAACCCAGGTCTCCCGCATTGCAGGCAGATTCTTGACCTGCTGAGCCACCAGGAAAGACCAAGTGGGCAATGACAGAGCTAATAAGATTGCTTTTATTCATGCTGATAAACACTTCCAGTAAGAGCAACGCTTATACCTTTGAGGCAGAAACTCAGTGGGAATGGGGCCACTGAGAAAATTACTAGATCAATCCTGTTTATGCTGATGAACACATCCAACAACAACAGAAAAAAGAAAGCAATTTATTTCTTGAATTGAGGTGCAAGCACATCTAGAAGAATCTATATAAGTTTATTTTGAGCAAATTAAAAACTTTGGAAGTGTCACGTGAGTGTGAAGTGAAGTGAAGTGAAGTCGCTCAGTCGTGTCCGACTCTTTGCGTGAGTGTGTATGTTCCTCAGTTCTCTCTCATCACAACAAAGATTTGGAGTGACAGACATGAAAGCCCCCTCGGCGTGTCACAGCTCTCAGGTCTTAGACCGTGTCAGAGCTCTCAGGTCTCAAAAGGACCATGTCATAGCTCTGAGACAAATCAGTGTTAGAGCTCAGTGTCATAGCTCTATTTTATTTAGAAGATAGCAGGAAAATCCATCTCTGAGGCATGAGGGCATGTTGATCCAAACATGCGAAGAGAAGAGCGCCCCAGCGTGCGGCAGAGAGAGAGAGAGAGAGAGAGAGAGCTAGCTTTGGCTCCTCTTTGTATATGTTTTTCTCTCCCCGGGCCTGTCCTGTGTAAACTGGGCCAGCCGGGAGTGTTGTTTGTTCTACCTGAGGTCTTCACTCCGGTCCTCGGACCTTCTTTTGTTCTATTTTTGCGGGCTTTCCCCTTTGTCTTTCACTCACCACCATTTTGGACTCCTTTCCCCTATTCTACCGACCTAACAGAAGAAACAACGTAATTCACTTTTTTTTTTCTTCAATTTAGTGAACACTAACTTAAGACAATGGCCTGTAGTTCACAAAACTTGAGTGAAGGCAGATTCTTCTGTGGCAAATAAATGAGTTAAACGATTGATTTTTCAATCTGGAGCTTTGGGTGGTAGGATGGAGTAGGCGCTATACATGTGGAGATTTTATCAACTATGATTGAATGTCGACCTAAGTGACTGAAGGAAAAGGAAGGAAAATGGAAAGTTAAGAAAAATATAGTTTCTATTTATAGGAAATATTTAGAATAGCAAATTCATTATATGATCTCTAATGAGAAATACATATTTTGTCTTCCATTAGAACACAGAGCCCTTAAAATCCTTGAAAAAAGAAAGCTAGTCACTCAGCATGTCCAAGTCCTTGGAACGTCCTAAATGTGGAAAGCACAATGACTTTAAACTCTAGTGTTTCTATCCCAGCTTACTGGTTCCCATAATCAAGAAATCCCTATTTCTGCATTTTAGTTTTTACAAATGGAAAAAAAAAATGCTTTTTCTGCAAATGCTATGTACTCTTGTAAGAAACAAATTATATACTCTGTCCTCTATTGAATACTTGCCTATGCAATAATCTTTAATCTTTTCCCTATTGTATTGCTGATTCTGTTCTTGACACCAACTGTCTTGCTGTTCACAATATTCGCTGAACCCGGGGTAGGCAAAAGAGGCTGGAAGACCTGAGGAGCTATAGGAACTGCAGACACATTTATTCTTTTCTGGCTGGTACTGCAGCCACAGAAGCAGCCACAACATAACATAGCCACAGCATAACATAGCTATGCTGCTAAGTCGCTTCAGCCGTGTCCAACTCTGTGTGACCCCATAGACGGCAGCCCACCAGGCTCCCCCATCTCTGGGATTCTCCAGGCAAGAACACGGGAGTGGGTTGCCATTTCCTTCTCTAATGCATGAAAGTGAAAAGTGAAAGTGAAGTCGCTCAGTCGTGTCCAACTCTTAGCGACCCCATGGACTTCAGCCTACCAGGCTCCTCTGTTCATGGGAGTTTCCAGTCAAGAGTACTGGAGTGGGTTGCCATTTTCTTCTCCAGTAACATAGCTATAACATAACATAATATAGCTACAACATAGCCATAACCTAGCCTTGTATAACATAACCATGATGTCTCTTCAATGTAGCTCCAATGCAGAAGCAGCCAGGACTTTCATGGTGAAGCTCATACTGGGGTATTGCACACAGCAGCTGGTGACCAAGCCAGTACTTCGTGACGCATGCGCAGTGCTATTAGTGATCTTAGCTGTTACATAATCATTATGTACAAAATGTGGGGCAGGAGAGCCTGAACACACCATATTGGCTAATTTGCTGTCTCCCCACACCTATGATGACATCTCATTTCTTACAACATATCTTTTACAGCTTGATTAGTCTATTTTATATTTATTGTCAATTTATGGTGACTCTAAGTATCAGCTGGAGAGTTTCTTAGAAAATGCAGAATCAGTATCTCCTAGGAACTCTAGAGGTATGGTTAAGAAGACCACATTTTTAGTGTTCAGCACAGACAAACCCATATATATTGTCTAATAGTTATACATCAAAAAGTATTACTATACTCTGTTTTTTTTGAATTTTAAAAATTTATTTCAGGGTTTATAGCTTCCCAGGTGGTTCTAGTACTAGATGAATTTTAGGATATTTAAAAAAACCTAAAGTTCTTTGCATCTTAGAAAACATATATGGAAATTAATCAAAAATAAAAATAATGGTTATGGAAGTATAACCTAAACCTTTTCATATTTATTATATAACAGTATACATAACTATTTAATTAAATTAATTTTCTATGTAAATTACTATGTAATCCTTTGAGGAAAGCACTGTCATAAGTCACATTATTGATATTAGGTAACTGATGCTCAAAGAATGAAGAAACAGTAAGAAGAATAAGCTAAAGTTCAAATTATTTAAATATGTTAATAACATAAAAATTAACATATGCTGAAGCTGAAACTCCAGTACTTTGGCCACCTCATGCGAAGAGTTGACTCACTGGAAAAGACTGATGCTGAGAGGGATTGGGGGCAGGAGGAGAAGGGGACGACTGAGGATGAGATGGCTGGATGGCATCACTGACTTGATGGACGTGAGTATGAGTGAACTCCGGGAGTTGGTGATGGACAGGGAGGCCTGGTGTGCTGTGATTCATGGGGCTGCAAAGAGTCGACTGAGCGACTGAACTGAACTGAACTGAATATAGCTATTTAAACTCATGAAAATTACTTATAAATTTCAGAAGAAATATGGAAATTCTATACATGTGTCATCTATAGGACTGACATATAACAGACCTATTTTTGAATACTCTGTCCTATTACAACAAGAGGTTTCCCCCAAAGCCAACATAGTCTTGGTAATGATTTTTGGGGTTAGACACAAAAAGGAAAAGTAACAGAGAAATAAACAAGTGGCACTAATCAAACTCAAAAGTTTCTGCATAAGAAAGAAAACCATGAATGAAATGCAAAGTTAACATAAAGGATGGTAGAAAATACTTGAAAACCAACTATCTGATAAGGAATTTATATCCAGGATATACAAGGAACTCAAACAAGTTAATAGCAAAATAACAAATCATTTATAAATGAGCAGAGGGCTTGAATAGATGCTTTTCCAAAGAAGACATATAGGTATATGAAAAAAAAATAAAAAACAAAAAACAAAAAAATGATCAACATCACTAATTGTCAGGTAAATGCAAATCAATACCAAAATGAGACATCATTTCACACTTGTTAGTATGACTATTAACAAAAAGACAAGTGATAGTAAATGCTGATGAGGATGTGGAGAAAAAGGAACGCTTGTACACTGTTAGTGGGAATGAATGGTATAAAGATACCTGACAAAATTAAAGATAAAACTTCCATATGATTAAACTATCCCACTTCTGGGTATATATGGAGAGAAAACAAACTAATTACCTCAAAGAGATATTTGTACCCCCATGTTTATGGCAGCATTATTCACTATAGTCAAGTATGAAAATAATCTAAGTACCTGTGGATATAAAAAGTTTTCTATATGTAAACAATAAAACATTATTCATTTTTAAAATAGAAGGAAACTCTGCCTTTTAGAACAACATGGATGAACCCTGATGAAATTATGCCAAGTGAAATAAGTAAGACAGAGAACTATAAATATTATGTGATAGACAGTATTTCTATGCAAATTCTGGAAAAAAAAAGTCATAGAAATGGGAGAATGGTGTTTGCAAGATGCTGGGGATAGAGGGAACAGGAGAGGCTGATAAATGGATACACACTTTCAGCTATAAGATGAATAATATTTGAGGATCATATGTATAACATGATTATTATAGTTGGTAATACTATATGGTATAGCTGAATATTTATGAGTAGACTTGTGTTCTCACCAAAAAGGAAAAATATATAGACATGAGGTGACGGACATGTTAATGGTTGAGATCCTTCTTTATGTTTATGTATACAAATACACATTGTATACTTTAAGTATGTTACAATTTTGTCACTCATATCTCAACAAAGCTGAAGACATGAATTACAGTGTTTTATTATTTAAAATATTAGTCAGAAGCATGTAAAGAAAATTATACCATACATCAACATGAATCCACTACAGGTACCATCCTGAACCCCTCTCCCTCCTCCCTCCCTGTACCATCCCTCTGGGTCATCTCAGTGCGCCAGCCCCAAGCATCCAGTATCATGCATTGAACCTGGACTTATTGTAAAGTAACTAACCTCCAACTAAAATAAATAAAGTTATATTAAAAAAGAAAGAAACTTATATCACTTTAATTAACTATTCCAAAATATACAATTTTTATGCTCTCATATTATTGGAGTCAACTTTTATTAAAACCATCCAGACAACACTTGGGATAAGAAGCTCTGATCAAGTTTATGCACGCTGGTTATGTCCGACTCTTTGTGGCCCCAAGACCTGTAGCCTGTCAGGCTCCTCTGTCCATGGAATCTTCCAGGCAAGAATATTGGAATGGGCAAGCCATTTCATCCTGTGGCAGATCTTTCTGACTCAGGGATTGAACCCACATCTTTTGATTCTCCTGCATTGGCAGGTGGATTCTTTCCACTGCAGCACTTGGGAAGCCCTTCCTGATCAAATGGTAGGTGCTAAAAGTGCCAGTGCTGGAGAATCATGAGATGAAGATGTTGCTGGAGACATATAGGTAAGATAAGGTAAGGTGAAGTCGCTCAGTTGTGTCCGATTCTTTGTGACCCCGTGGACTGTAACCTACTAGGCTTCTCCATCCATGGGATTCTCCAGGCGAGAATACTGGAGTGGATTGCCATTTCCTTCTCCAGGGGATCTTCCCAACCCAGGGATTGAACCCGGGTCTCCTGCATTGGAGGCAAACGCTTTAACCTCTGAGCCACCAGGGAAGCCCCTAATTGGTCACCTTATATTGAATCATGAGATAGTGTCGAATTTCCTTATTAGATTTTTGGGGAAACTAACAACAACAACAAAAAACTTTAAAAAATAGTTGCTTTTCATGGCATAGTGGTTAATTCTGTTAAAATAAATTGCTACATTCTTTGAGGACTTAGCTCTCTTCTGAGGACTTGCCTCTCTCTTCTTAGCTCTCACAGTACAGGATATAGTTATAGAAATGAAAGTGATCAGGTCACATAGGTACCATCCACAAGACATATTGTGAAATTATTTGTGGAAATAAATCTTGATCCATGATTTTTCATGAATTGTTTTCTACTATTTAAATGAAAGATTAAAAAATAAATTGCTCATAGAATTTGTATTCTATAAAGTTAGCTATTGAAGTATTTAAATAAAAATAATATTAATGCTATCATCAATTACAGAAGTGATATAGTACTTTATATGTTCGATTGACTTTATTAATGTAATCATACCGTTTTATAATTTCATTTCCTTTAGCTTACAATTGGAATTCCCTGGTAGCTCAGACAGTAAAGCGTCTGCCCACAATGTGGGAGACCCGGGTTCGATTCCTGGTATAGCTTACAGTTATAGCTAATTATGCTATAGAAATTATTCATGCATTTACAAAAATGGGAGCATCCTTATAAATGTGGTAGAGTTTTCCCAAAGCTTAAGACACAATCAACAAATATTTACCTAAATTTAGTACTGTCCATTTTAAAAATTGCTAATAAAAAATTATATACCTTTGCAATTACTCAAAATTATCAACAGAAATTTCCATTATTTGTTTGAACAAAAATATGTTTTTCATTTGGTTTAAAGTTTTTAAATATTTTATGTAAAGATAAATGGTACTTTTTGTTCACTTTTTATGCTAATATATTCCAAGACCTCAATACGGCTTAATTTTTTCTCAAAGCAAAAAGAAGATAGTAAGTGCAAAATACTGCATTTAAGTGCAAACATTTGATTGAATAGAACCAGACATGAAAGAACAAACTGATTCCAAATAGGGAAAGGAGTAGGTCAAGGTTGTATATTGTCACCCTGCTTAACTTACATGAGGAGTATATCATGTGAAATGCCAGGCTGGATGAAGCACAAGATGGAATCAAGATTGTTGGGAGAAATATCAATAACCTCAGGTATCAAGATAACATTACCCTTGTGGCAGAAAATGAAGACCTACAGAGCTCTCGATGAAAGTGAAAGAGGAGAGAGAGCAAAATTTGGCTTAAAATTCAACATTCAAAAAGCTAAGATCATGGCATCTGGCCTCATCAAATAGATCAGAAAACAATGGAGACTGTAGCCATGAGATTCAAAGAGGCTTGCTCCTTGGAAGAAAAGCTATGACCAACCTAGACAGTATATTAAAAAGCAGAGACATTATTTTGCCAACAAAGACATTACTTTGCCATCTAGTCAAAGCTATGGTTTTTCCAGTAGTCTTGTATAGATGTGAGAGTTAGACTATAAAAAAATTGAGTGCCAGAAGAATTGATGCTTTTGAATAGTGGTGTTGGAGAAGACTTTTAAGAGTCCCTTGGAGTGTAAGGAGATCAAAACAGTCCATCCTAAAGGAAATCAGTCCTGAATATTCATTGAAAGGACTGATGGTGAAGTTGAAACTCCAACACTTTGGCTACCTGATGCAAAGAACTGACTTATTGGAAAAGACCCTGATGCTGGGAAAGATTGAAGTTGGGATGAGCTGGTTGGATTGCATTACCAACTCAATGGACATGAGTTTGACCAATCTCCAGGAGATGGTGAGGGACAGGGAACCCTGGTGTGCNAAGAGTCCCTTGGAGTGTAAGGAGATCAAAACAGTCCATCCTAAAGGAAATCAGTCCTGAATATTCATTGAAAGGACTGATGGTGAAGTTGAAACTCCAACACTTTGGCTACCTGATGCAAAGAACTGACTTATTGGAAAAGACCCTGATGCTGGGAAAGATTGAAGTTGGGATGAGCTGGTTGGATTGCATTACCAACTCAATGGACATGAGTTTGACCAATCTCCAGGAGATGGTGAGGGACAGGGAACCCTGGTGTGCTGCAGTCCATGGGGTCACATGAGTCGGAAATGAGTAAGCGACTAAACTGAACTGATCAAAAGATTTGAAGGAATAATTTGCACAGATTCTTTGAACGAGGTCATTAAAATGAAGTATGGGTAGTATAAGTTAGACTTTCATTTAAGAAGTTACAACAAATATTCAGGTACTTCTTTATATTTGATCTTCAGTCCAGTCAGTTTAGTAGCTCAGTCATGTCTAATTCTTTGCAACCTCATGGACTGTAGCATGCCAGGCTTCCTTGTCTATCACCAACTCTCAGGTGCTCAAACTCATGTCCATCGAGTCAGTGATGCCATCCAACCATCTCCTCCTCTGTAAATTAAATTGTATAAGTATAGAATAAGTTTATAATTTATAGATTAAATTATATAAATTTATATAAATTTGATCTTATATATCTATTAATGTAAAAGTATAAGCATAATACCTTTACAAAAATATAACATCAGTGATAGTGTATTTATCTGTACATTTATATTGCAATTTTGCAATTTAATACTTAGAAAAGTAAAAAGAATATGTAAAAAGTAAAATGAAAATTTGCATCATTTTGTAATCCCAGAAGCTAAGATTTCAATTTACTAGCATCTCTTCAGAAATGGACTCTGAGAGTCATTCTACCATGCAATGAAAACAGCATGCTGATTCTCATTGGTGCCTTCTTTAATTTTAATATTAATACTGTTTCCTTCAGGTGTAAGAAGAAGGTAACAGGTGTATTCCCATATAGTTGTATTTCTCAAATCTTGTAATCCTCACAATTCCTTGGATTCTTTGAATTTCACTCTAATGGAAACAAAATTCCCATTCCACATGGCAACAGGCCTGCTAGGACAGCAGCAGTTCTGTGATTCAGAAATTTATCTGCAGATGCCCACAATGATGAATGTTCAGTCTAATGTTCATAACTTAGGAGGGAAGAATTCCTTTATTTGTTTTACCCAAAGCCTCCATATATTCTTGAGATTCTCCCAATTATTCCAGCACATGATAGTCTCATAAATCAAATACCCAGAGTGGTCCAAGATATTCCATTTAATGTGACATGTAATCCCCCCAAGACAATGAGATGGGGTAGCTTTTGTAGAGCTACTTAAAACAAGGTTTCTCATTGTCATTTCAGAGGTATGACCCTTCTAAACATTTTCAACAGTTTTTGGTTCTGATAACAAATCATCTCAGTGTTTTGCTTCTATGGCTACTTTGTAAAAGTCAATTTCAGTAACCTTGGGACTAACTCTCTTTTGCCTGGCTTCCTCTAACCCAAGGGACTATAAGTAGCCCATTTGCTTCTAGCTGGCTCTCCTAAATCTTTCATTCAGCTGTGAAGGTAAGAGCCTTTATCTAGATAGGTGATTACTGAGGTTGTAGAGGGCAGGCAGACAATCTAAGGACACATTACATCATATGAATATTTCCACTGGGTCAAGTTTAACAATGGCAGTTTTTTCCATACCTTTATGCTTTCAATTATGATCAAACTTCCCAAGACTGCAGGGACTTGAAGCATCATTAAATACATTCCAAAGGACCTTGGTCATAAAACAAGCTGCTTCAGTGATGTGAAATATTAAGCTTTTCTTAATTATTCAAAGACTATTTTGTGTTGTTACTCTCTTCTGTAGCAATTACATTCAAGTCACTGAGAGATATGAACATGAAGAACAATTTCCCTAAGACTGCCATGTTGTAATGAATCATGACTACATTTGCTGTAATCACCAGCTAACTGTAAGAAAATTTAATGTCTGGTGAGCTGACACTTCAGTTCTATAGTCTGACTGTTTACCCTCTAAAGGGAAGCATTTGTTCAGCCAATTATCTCCCCGGTGTCTTCTATTCCATACCTCGTCTTCTATCCCATACCTCTAAATGGCAACAGAGTTGTATTTGCACTACCAAAATGAATTTTTTCCTTTTCATGTGTCAGATACGTAGCATATGAAATGAACAAGGAGGTAAATTACAGTGACACAATCTAAAGGATGAATGTTCTAATTAAATTTCAGATATTTGTGGTACAAATCTCAAGAAGCATCTGGCATAAAATGACATATTCCAAAAATAAANGCCATCTCCTCCTCTGTAAATTAAATTGTATAAGTATAGAATAAGTTTATAATTTATAGATTAAATTATATAAATTTATATAAATTTGATCTTATATATCTATTAATGTAAAAGTATAAGCATAATACCTTTACAAAAATATAACATCAGTGATAGTGTATTTATCTGTACATTTATATTGCAATTTTGCAATTTAATACTTAGAAAAGTAAAAAGAATATGTAAAAAGTAAAATGAAAATTTGCATCATTTTGTAATCCCAGAAGCTAAGATTTCAATTTACTAGCATCTCTTCAGAAATGGACTCTGAGAGTCATTCTACCATGCAATGAAAACAGCATGCTGATTCTCATTGGTGCCTTCTTTAATTTTAATATTAATACTGTTTCCTTCAGGTGTAAGAAGAAGGTAACAGGTGTATTCCCATATAGTTGTATTTCTCAAATCTTGTAATCCTCACAATTCCTGGAATTCTTTGAATTTCACTCTAATGGAAACAAAATTCCCATTCCACATGGCAACAGGCCGGCTAGGACAGCAGCAGTTCTGTGATTCAGAAATTTATCTGCAGATGCCCACAATGATGAATGTTCAGTCTAATGTTCATAACTTAGGAGGGAAGAATTCCTTTATTTGTTTTACCCAAAGCCTCCATATATTCTTGAGATTCTCCCAATTATTCCAGCACATGATAGTCTCATAAATCAAATACCCAGAGTGGTCCAAGATATTCCATTTAATGTGACATGTAATCCCCCCAAGACAATGAGATGGGGTAGCTTTTGTAGAGCTACTTAAAACAAGGTTTCTCATTGTCATTTCAGAGGTATGACCCTTCTAAACATTTTCAACAGTTTTTGGTTCTGATAACAAATCATCTCAGTGTTTTGCTTCTATGGCTACTTTGTAAAAGTCAATTTCAGTAACCTTGGGACTAACTCTCTTTTGCCTGGCTTCCTCTAACCCAAGGGACTATAAGTAGCCCATTTGCTTCTAGCTGGCTCTCCTAAATCTTTCATTCAGCTGTGAAGGTAAGAGCCTTTATCTAGATAGGTGATTACTGAGGTTGTAGAGGGCAGGCAGACAATCTAAGGACACATTACATCATATGAATATTTCCACTGGGTCAAGTTTAACAATGGCAGTTTTTTCCATACCTTTATGCTTTCAATTATGATCAAACTTCCCAAGACTGCAGGGACTTGAAGCATCATTAAATACATTCCAAAGGACCTTGGTCATAAAACAAGCTGCTTCAGTGATGTGAAATATTAAGCTTTTCTTAATTATTCAAAGACTATTTTGTGTTGTTACTCTCTTCTGTAGCAATTACATTCAAGTCACTGAGAGATATGAACATGAAGAACAATTTCCCTAAGACTGCCATGTTGTAATGAATCATGACTACATTTGCTGTAATCACCAGCTAACTGTAAGAAAATTTAATGTCTGGTGAGCTGACACTTCAGTTCTACAGTCTGACTGTTTACCCTCTAAAGGGAAGCATTTGTTCAGCCAATTATCTCCCCGGTGTCTTCTATTCCATACCTCGTCTTCTATCCCATACCTCTAAATGGCAACAGAGTTGTATTTGCACTACCAAAATGAATTTTTTCCTTTTCATGTGTCAGATACGTAGCATATGAAATGAACAAGGAGGTAAATTACAGTGACACAATCTAAAGGATGAATGTTCTAATTAAATTTCAGATATTTGTGGTACAAATCTCAAGAAGCATCTGGCATAAAATGACATATTCCAAAAATAAATGGGAGCTAACTTGCTCTCTCTTTCTCTCTCTGACTAATTAACAAAGAAAAAGTACAGTCATTTTCTTCTGGAGAGATAAACCTAAGAGTGGAGCAAAGATTTGCATGAAATGGCATATGATTGAGAGTGACCTTTAAATGAAGAGCAATGTTGCCAGTCAGTCTTACTGCACACACTGCATATGAGTTGTAGGTTCTGAATGATGTTTAAAAATCACTATATGTCTGATTTTCATTCTTTTTTGATATCCTCTCCAGATTTCAAAAATCATATTCAAGCATTATCTTGCCTTAAAAAATCCTTAGAATAGGAAAAAAATTCTCTCATGAATCATCCTGGCTTATTAAGTTATTTAAAAAAAATATAAAATCATCGTTTCTCCCAAGTTATCACTTGTGAAAATTATAAATTTTATCTACCTTGACTTGTCACTGATCAAATTTACCATGTTAATTTCAAAAAAGAAAATTAAATACATGAATATATAGGTATAAAAATAGAAATTTAAAATTAAAACGAAAATGTATGCTGTGGTCATTTAATAGGATGCATTCATGCTAAGTCTCTTTCGTGATGTTGGACTGTTTGCAGCCCTATGGATTGTAGCCTACCAGGCTCCTCTGTCCATGGGATTCTTCAGGCAAGAAAACTGGAGTGGGTTGCCATTTCCTTCTCCAGGGTTCTTCCTTACCCAGGGAATGAACCTGCTTCTGCATTGGCAGGCAGGTCCTTTACCACTGGTGCCGCCCACGAAGCGTCACTCACAGACTCCACGTTAAAGTAAAAAACAAAAACTAAAAAGCCCAGAATTCCTAAGAATTTGAAGGTCTTCAATTGTTTTGAATTGTCTTCAAAAAGTCAATTGTTACAGTCAAAGGGCTACAGATTTCAAATCAAGAGACTGTGAAAGCCCAAGATTTAGGGTAGAAATGCAATAATTTAATTCCTCTTCAGTTAAAGACAGCTTCCCAGCTAGTGGTAAAGAGCCCGCCTTCCAATATAGGAGACTTAAGAGACTTTGTGGCTTATTCTGTAAAGAATCTACCTACAATGTGGGAGACCTGGTTTCGATCCCTGGGTAGGGAATATTCCCTGGGGAGGGCATGGCAACCCACTCCAGTATTCTTGCCTTGGAGAATCCCATGGCCAGAGGAGCCTGGAGGGCTACAGGTCATAGGATGTCAATGAGTTGGACACAACTGAAGAGACAGCATGCATGCACAAAGAACTCTTTCCGTGCTGAACTAGAAACCTGTAAAGTATCCTAGAACGTGGCTTGTCACTATGCCAGGATTCTCTTTCCACTAGAATTCTGCCTACTAGAAACCATACCATTGTCTGTAGCTATGAATACAGATACTGTTATTTATATACTAGGTGAAGTGGTGTTTTCTTTTTCATGATCATATGTTAAATTTTGGGGTTATATACCTAAGCATTTTTCACAACTTCTATTTGACTTTTAAAGAAACCACTTCCTTGTTTTTCTCTATATTTTATAATAGGGTTCCATTTTAACTATTATAGAATTATGCAAGTGGAAACATATTTAATTTTTTATTAAACCTTAAGGCTTTTACTGGGGGAGGCGATGGCACCCCACTCCAGTACTCTTGCCTGGAAAATCCCATGGACAGAGGAGCCTGGTGGGCTGCAGTCTGTGGGGTTGTGAAGAGTCAGACACAACTGAGCGACTTACTTTCACTTTTCACTTTCATGCATTGGAGAAGGAAATGGCAACCCACTCCAGTGTTCTTGCCTGGAGAATCCCAGGGACGGGGGAGCCTGATGGGCTGCCGTCTATGGGGTCGCACAGAGTCGGACACGACTGAAGTGAGTTAGTAGTAGTAAGGCTTTTACAATTCACTGGGTTGTTTCCTATAGCTTTGGTCTCTTCATAATTGTGGTTATATAATATTTTATTATATAGACATTATACAAATTTCCATTTTATTGTTGTGGACATCTTGTTTGGTTCTTGTTGGTCCTATGATAAAAATGATGCTCTGAACTTGCTCATATGTTTCCTTGTGCACATTTTCATACTTTACAACCACAAAGTATGATTGGAAAAACGCCCCATTGGTGAATACTTCACCATATAGCCATTCTACTGAGCATCAGTTAAACTGCGGTGGTTCCAGTTTTAGATTTTACAATTGGTTATGCTTGAACATTTTTAATATATTTTTTGTTGAACAAATATATGCACTTTTGCTGAGTTATACACAGGAGTGATGGGACAGAGCACAGAGATCAAATTTACAGCTTATACAAGATCCAAATTCTTCTCTACTACTGTCCCCGATTATAATCTCATTCTTTATTCATTGCAAAAATCCATTCGTTAATATTCTATAGGTCTACCTCAAAGTGGGAGTCTTTGCATGTCTTTTAAATATGAATTTTAAAAATTTTAAAATGATAAAATAAGATTTTTGACAACCAGGATGGACATTACACACACCAATGTCAAATGGATTCTTACTACACTTACTCAAACTTCAGTTGTGATCCCAAATCACTTCACTCTTGTGTTAGCAAGTAAGGACTATTCTGAAGTTTTTCTCTGCTTCATTCGTTGGTTTCTTTAGAAAGTTCTTCTGACAATGGACGTCTCTCTGAATTTACTAAATTAGAATGTTCTACTTACAACTAGTGTACTGTCCTTTAACCCTCCATTATAACAATCAGTATTACCCATTTAACATTTACTTTCTGCTTTCTATTCTTGGGCCTGAATATGGGAACTTCAACAGTCCATTTTGGACTGTAGCCAATAAAGACATTTTCTGATTTTATACTAATGATTTCTGGATTTAGGCCATGACCTTCCACCATAACTTTGTTTACTTCCTTAACTAAAGTTTTCTGTGACTCTGAAACCTCTACTATACATCTCTTCTTATCTACATGATCTTGTTTAAAATTTATGAATCATATTTATTAGTTAGTTTGTGGTATTTCTACTTTTTAGTGAAGTTCAGCTTCTTGACCTGGACTTATGACAGGTTTTCCTAGTGATGGAAATAGTGAAAAGATAACAATTACTTATTATAACTTACAGAGTAATGAAGTGTCTTTTACTCCAAGTTGTTACAAATATATGCGTACCTTTACAATGACTATTTAGCCCAAGTGTGAAGCACTGTCTACTTGCTCTTTATACTGTGTCTTTTTCTTACAATTTTCCAAAAGAGGAGCTTTCTTTCAAGTTCTTATTTTAAAAGGTGTATTGTATTTTGATCCTTTACTAACAGTGAATTTAAAAAAATGCATGCTTTGCATAATATATAATTTATGGTTTAACTAATTCTAGAGAATATTGTCCTGACTTTAACAAATACCTGATATTTTGACTTTCCCCAGGAATGCATTTTTCATTAATAATGTAATAATAAATAAACATTATTAAAATATTAATTCCCTCAGAAAACAGAGTATTTTATTAGACTGTANTATATAATTTATGGTTTAACTAATTCTAGAGAATATTGTCCTGACTTTAACAAATACCTGATATTTTGACTTTCCCCAGGAATGCATTTTTCATTAATAATGTAATAATAAATAAACATTATTAAAATATTAATTCCCTCAGAAAACAGAGTATTTTATTAGACTGTAGTATACTTGACAAAGGACAAAAATCCTATAGTATTTTTTTTATTCTGAGACACCATCATGGCAAGTAAGTAGAACACCAGTGACACCTACTATTGGACACAGTAAAGTGTAAAATTCAGTAATTCTAATCTCTGATGAGTGATTGCTTTTATGATCTTAGACTTGTCATTTCTGTCTTTTTTATCTTTTATCCTCACAGAGAGCTTTTCATGATTCCAATCACACTCTCCTATTTCACTGTAGCTTCACAAGATTAATTGCTGAATGTCTGCCTAGAGCTCACGGAAAAAAAAATATTAATAAAGAAAAGCTGCCAAAAATGTTGCACTGTCAATTATTTTAAATATCAGAATATCTAGTAGGCTTTTCCACCCATTTTCATCTGTCAAAATCTGACTTGTCTTCTAAAGCTAGCTTGAACTTCACCCGTTTGGAGTGAAGGGCTTCCTTTGTAGCTCAGCTGGTAAAGAATCTACCCGCAATGCAGGAGACCTGGGTTTGATCCCTGGGTTGTGAAGATCCCCTGGAGAAGAGAAAGGCTACCCACTCCAGTATTCTGGTCTAGAGAAT
This sequence comes from Oreotragus oreotragus, assembly GCA_006410675.1. Lineage (NCBI taxonomy): Eukaryota > Metazoa > Chordata > Mammalia > Artiodactyla > Bovidae > Oreotragus > Oreotragus oreotragus. The sequence continues at coordinate 41,433 of SJYX01000588.1, read as the reverse complement.
TCCTTGGAATATATAGTTCATGGTGTCACAAAGACTCAGACACGACTGAGCGACTGTCATATTTCATATTGTCCTTGTCTTTGATCAGAATAAATCAGTCTTCTCCTTAGTACTCTCCAAACTTTGTTTTCACTTTTGTTGCAAGCCTGCCTTTTTACAGTCCTTTTGTACCATAGTCATGCATGTGTTTATAGAGAAACACTTTTTTTTTTTCTATTTAAAATATACTTCTTAATGTCTGTTACTGAAAAATAAGAAATGCCAAAACATTCTGGGCTTCCTGCCTGCCAATGCAGGAGACATGAGACAGAGGCTTGACCCCTGGGTCAGGAAGGTCCTTGGCATGGGAAATGGCAACCCACTCCAGTATTTTTACCTGGAGAAGCCCATGGGCCAAGGAGTCTGGTGGGCTACAGTTCATGGGGTTGCACAGAGTCAGACACTATTGAAGCAATTTAGCATGCATGCATGAAACATTCTAGGCCGTTTTTAGAACTCCAGTTATATTTATCATTTAGTAAATCCCATAAAGTAAATAAAGGCCTCTCATTATAGCATCAGAGATATGTCCCTTAGCTCAGTGTACGCCAAAGTGACATAAGCTGGACTGAGGAAAACATCTGGCNCACAGAGTCAGACACTATTGAAGCAATTTAGCATGCATGCATGAAACATTCTAGGCCGTTTTTAGAACTCCAGTTATATTTATCATTTAGTAAATCCCATAAAGTAAATAAAGGCCTCTCATTATAGCATCAGAGATATGTCCCTTAGCTCAGTGTACGCCAAAGTGACATAAGCTGGACTGAGGAAAACATCTGGCAAAAAACAAATAGCAATGAAGGTGAAATGAGAGCAGTAATTGCTTGTGATTGAGGTGACAGAGGTGGTCTCCTATAGACATTCCCTGAGGAGTTATATTATTGTGCTCGCTTTATCCTTTATTTCATTACTTATCTTACAGGAATTCAGTTTAGCAAAAGTAACCAGTAGGAAAAATTAGATTTGTAAACTATTGAAATAAGCACATAAGAATGACTATTCAAAGTCATATCTAGGACTTACTCTGTTTCCTCATTACAAAGACACTGTAAGATAGACAGTGTTTATCCTTCCTGATGTTAACATTTACTCCCCACCAAATCTCCATTTTGGACTTTGAATAATTTCTTTTTCTCAAAGTGAATCTTTCCCAAATCTAACACAAACCTCTTACCTTTTCAGGAATCTTTCCTGATACAGTAAAACTGGGAATGTTGTATAGTGATTAGAAATATCATGTTTATTAATTATTACTGTTTCTTTTATTACATTGTTAGAATAAGAAGAGTATATGTAAAGAAATTAATAAATCTCTAAAGTGCATCTTTTAAATATTCAGATTTAGCCATCAGCTTTTTTCAGTGCCATATGTATTGTTCAACGTTAATGTCCTGACATTGCAATCTAACTTGAAATAATAATTTTGTTCTGCATAAGAATAAAAGGAATCTAAAGTTATTCAATAGTCAGACACAGACATTGTGTTAAACATCATAGCATTCTGATAGGAAATTAAGAATGTTAAAGATGAATTAATGAGTAATATTTAAAAGAAAACTATGAAAATAACATTTAAATATTTTCATAAGTAATTATTGGTTCAGAATCTCCTTCACCCCTGGTGAAATCTCATGAAGCATTTTTCTTGTCCAATCTGTTTTGACTGATCCTCTAAGTTTATGTGATCAATGGTGCTTTTATATGAAAAAGTGCAGCATATATTTGTGGAAAGTCACTTCTTCAATATTGATAACTTTTTAATAGAAGACAGAAATAATTTAAAAGAATCTCAATCAAGCAGGAATTATTAGCAGCTAAAGTTAGATACATTTATTGAATTCTATTAAAGTCAAATAGTATGTAATCACATATCATGAATAACTAAGAGGGGAAGTTTAAGAACTCCACAATAGAAATTATTATTAAATAAATGAATGTCAAAGTCAAATGCTTAGTAAGGTAAAGTGTTGCTAAATTTTAATGTGGTTTTATATTTGGGAGGAGATATAGCTATTCATGATAATGATTATTTCATTTAACATTCTACCAGTGAAATTGTCTTATTTTATTTGACAAAAAAATACCAGACCACCTGACCTGCCTCTTGAGAAATCTATATGCAGATCAGGAAGAACTGGACGTGAAACAACAGACTCATTTAAAATAAGGAAAGGAGTGCATCAAGGCTATATATTGTCACCCTGCTTATTTAGCTTAAATGTAGAGTACATCATAAGAAACGTTGGGCTGGATGAAGCACAAACTGGAATAAAGACTGCCAGGAGAAATATCAATAACCTCAGATATGCAGATGGCACCACACTTATGGCAGAAAGTGAAGAACTAAAAGAGCTTCTTGATGAAAGTGAAAGAGGAGAGTGAAAAAGTTGGCTTAAAACTCAACATTCAGAAAACTAAGATCATGGCATCTGGTTCCATCACTTCATGGCAAATAGATGAGAAAAAGTGGAAACAATGGCAGACTTTATTTTGGGGGGCTCCGAAAATCACTGCAGATGGTGACTGCAGCCATGAAATTAAAAGACGCTTACTCCTTGGAAGAAAGGTTATGACCAAACTAGAAAGCATATTCAAAAGCAGAGACATTACTTTTCCAACAAAGGTCTGTCTAGTCAAGGCTATGGTTTTTCCAGTGGTCATGTATGGATGGGAGAGTTGGAGTATAAAGAAAGCTGAGCACCGAAGAATTGATGCTTTTGAACTGTGGTGTGGGAGAACACTCTTGAGAATCCTTTGGACTGCAGGGAGATCCAACCAGTCCATCCTCAAGGAAATTGGTCCTGAATATTCACTGGAAGGACCGATGCTAAAGCTGAAACTCCAATACGTTGGCCAGCTGATGTGAAGAACTTACCCATTGGAAAAGTCCCTGATGCTGGGAAAGATTGAAGGCAGGAGGAGAAGGGGCTGACAGAGAATGAGATGGTTGGATGGCACCACCGACTCAATGGACATGAACTTGAGTAAACTCTGGGAGTTGGCAATAGATAGAGAGGCCTGGCGTGCTGCATCCACGGGGTTGCGAAGTGTCACACACAACTGAGTGACTGAACTGAACTGATTTTGACAAAATTGTGAAGTGGTTATCCTTGGAATTCATAAAACCTTATAAAGCTTGAGTTTTGGGTGACTTAGTTTATACTTACTCAAATAAAGCAAATGGAAATCTTATTCTTATTCACATAACTAAACAAAAATTCTATAATCAGTACATTTAATATTTTATTTGTTCCATCCAAGTTCAACATTTTGATAGCTTTATGCAATATTCTATCTTACCTTCAGCAGATTCATAGTCTTGTTTTTTTTTCTCCCCCATGATATCATACCAGTGAGTATTTTTTTCCTTTTCTTTTGATTCAACATCTATAAGACATTAAAAATAAGTTTAGCTTACTGGGTTTATATTTACCATAAAAAATAAATGAAGAATCAATTATTTTTCTTAGAACTCAAGGAAAATGTTATAGTTACTAGAGAATCAGTAAGGGTAACAATCTTTTACCGGTTTATTTTCGTGTTTACAATCTGTATTTGGCAGGTCTTCCCAGGTGGCGGGAGCAGTAAAGAACCCAGTTGCCAATTCTGGAAACATAAAGGATGCAGGTTCGGCCCCTGGGTTGGGAAGATCCCCTGGAGGAGTGCATGGCAACCCACTCCAATATTCTTGCCTGGGAAATCCCATGGATAGAGGAGCCTGGGGACTACAGTCCATGGGGTCACAAAGAGTCAGGCACTACTGAAGTGAATTAGCACACTCACACTTTTCTGAAGTGGGTCAGTTAGCATCTTTAAAAACAATGAGTATTCATTCAACACTTGCTTATTATTTTAGGTAAATAATATAAATATTTATTTTAGAGTACTGGTTTGTTTGGGGTTGTGTGTCTTTGGGGAGGGGTCAAGTGGGGGGGATATTTTGATCACACTTTAAGCATCTTATTGTATCTCTGTCCCAGGGAATCGCACCCTTTCTTTTGAATCCGTCTGCATTTCACAAGGAGCAGCTTCCATCAGGTCTTTTCCTTCTCACTTCCTGTCTCTAAGGTGTTCATCCCTCTGCCTCTTATTCCACTTCTCACATTTCTCCACTTAAACCTATCAGATTATTTGGGCATACGTTTCTGTCTCCAGCATTCTCTCACTCATCTAATTGATTTCTTTCTTTCTTAAAAAAAATAAATTTATTTATTTCAATAGGAGGCTAATTACTTTACTTTACAATATTGTGTTGGTTTTGCCATACATCAACATGAATCCACCACGGGTATACACGTGTTTCCCATCCTGAACCCCCCTCCCAAACCCCTCCAGGTGTGATACACATACACAGTGGAGTGTTACTCAGCCATTAAAAAGAATGCATTTGAATCAGTTCTAATGAGGTGGATGAGACTGGAGCCTATTATACAGAGTGAAGTAAGCCAGAAAAAAAAAAAAAAAAACCAATACAGTATACTAACGCATATATATGGAATTTAGAAAGATGGTAATGATAACTCTGCATGCAAGACAGCAAAAGAGATACAGATGTGTAGAACAGTCTTTTGGACTTTGTGGGAGAGGGAGAGTGTGGGATAATTTGAGAGAATGGCAATGAAACATGTATAATATCATTGATTTCTATACAGAATATTCACAGCTATGCTTTGTTAAATTTTATCCTGATGCCAATACCAGCTATTCTACCAAATCAGCACCCCTCTAATATGTATATGCTCCTAAATTGTCCAAATCTAATAACTGAGAAAGTTGAAAGTATTAGAATCATAATTGATAGACTTACTGTCCTTTATCCTGGAAAGTCAACTTTCTTTTCTATTCTTGTCCAAAGTAGAGAGAGAATGGGTGAGTTTTCTTCTCACTTACTGTCAATTGAAGTAAAAGGATTATTTAAAGATGGGCCATATAATCACAGTCTAATTTTGACTTGGCATCACAGAAATCATAGTTTGTTTATTTTTATAACATGTGTGCACACCATGTGTGTGCTGACATTGATAAAAATTTTACTTGACAGAGGGACATGTATTCTAATCAATAGATACCCATGTACATTTATCTAAAGTGACCAGGGGAACAATCAGTCTGTTCAGCTCAGTTCAATCACTCAGTCGTGTCCAGCTCTTTGCAACCCCATGAATCGCAGCACGCCAGGCCTCCCTGTCCATCTCCACTCCCAGAGTTCACTTAAATTCACTTCCATTGAGTCGGTGATGCCATCCAGCCATCTCATCCTCTGTCATCCCCTTCTCCTCCTGCCCCCAATCCTTCCCAGCATCAGAGTCTTTTCCAGTGTGTCAACTCTTCGCATGAGGTGGCCAAAGGACTGGAGTTTCAGCTTTAGCATCATTCCTTTCAAAGAACACTTAGGACTGATATCCTTTAGGATGGACTGGTTGGATCTCCTTGCAGTCCAAGGGACTCTCAAGAGTCTTCTCCAACACCACAGTTCAAAAGCATCAATTCTTCGGCACTCAGTTTTCTTCACAGTCCAACTCTCACAGCCATACATGACCACTAGAAAAACAATAGATTGTAGTAAATATAGACATAAAATAAACCTAATACAAAAGCACTTTAACATAAGTAAGCATAAATTAATTTAGAAAAAAAATCATAGTGATTGTTTGCCAAAGTATATTTTCCTAAAATTATTAGGTTGCTGTATGAAGGACATCTGTATTAAGGTGAGTTTATAAAAACTGAATTAAATGGATTATGCATGAGATAGTCAGATACCATTACAGTTGAATTTCTCAAAATCTTTAGTTTACTGATTAGTGTGACTGACTCCATGTTAGATACAAAACTGTGTTTGTAAAGTTTATTCACTCATGGATTTCTATGCTTTAGAAAATATCCCATAGAATCTATGTCCCTTAATGTCCACAATTGGAGCTCTAGCTCAATTAATTAGTTTGAAGAGATACTTGTTTAAGTTTTTTTTAGAGCTTCCATTTTACTTTATTTTTCTTTACAGTACTCTATTGGTTTTGGCATACATTGACATGAATCTGCCACGGGTGTACACGAACTCCCAAACATGAACCGCCCTCCCACCTCCCACCCCACATCATCCCTCCGGATCATCCCCATACACCAGTCCCAAGCATCCTGCATCATGCATCGAACACACTTGTTTAAATTTGAGAAGTCATTATAGACGCTGATTTCATTTCTAAAACTGTGAACTTTCCTTATTGGAAAACTTCAGAACAAAAGTAATAGTCTTTTTAAAAATTTTTAGCCTTTTCTTTCCACTATCCTTGAAGAAAAAAAAAAAAAAAGAATATGAGGAAAAGATAGGTTGTAAATATTGTTTTGGAAGAACGCTTTTCTTTATTATAAAAATTAAGCTAAAAATTATATACATGCCAGCCATGGTTGAAATACTAGACAGAAATGATACAACAGGGTCTGAATTTACTGCAAAAATGTAGAGTGTAAAATTCACCATAAATCCTGCAATCTAACATTGATGTCAAGCATATTGACCTCAGCTGTCTTAACATAAAAGTTTTCATTGTAAATTTTAGGAAAAGTCATTTTACTTTAAATATATATTCATGCAAAAGTCACCTCATTGTCAATATAATCCTTATTCAATTTAAACACTTTTTCCAGTTAAATGGCTTATTTCATACATCGACTGTGACAAAGGCAAATAACAGAAAATAAGTCTTGAGAGAGAGGTTTCATGTGAATATAAATGAATGTGTATAAAGCAAAGCTAACTGTAAGACTTTTATAGGTGAAATGGACTTGAAGTAACTACTGAAAATTGAAACCAAAATAATTTTGGAAAAAATAAAAACAACAAATACATTTGGTGAAAATATATTTATAATTTTGTTTTCAAAGGTAATATTGTATTAACCCAAAGGATATTTAAACTCAAAATAATTTTACTGAATTCCATGCTTGTTCATTTTTACAATTTTAAATGTGATACTTATTTTACATTCATATAACTCTCTATATAATATCTTTCATTTTTTGCCTTTATTAATACTATAAGTAATACTAAAAATGGCACCCATTTTGAGATACAATCTCATTAAATGGTGAGGATATGAGTCTATTTATATATGAGTCTATATATACTATACTTGTACTTTGATTTTATTTAATTAATTAATTTATTTTTACTGGAAAATGGTCACTTTATTTTACTCCAGACATCTCAGTATAGTACAAATGATAACAGAAAGATTCATTTGTTTAGACTTGTTTTTTTTAAATTTTTTATTAACATTTTGCTTTTTACTTTACAATATTGTATTGGTTTTGCCATACATCAACATGAATCCACCACAGGTGTACAATTTTGACTACTATAATGAATTTTTATGTTAATGAATTCATTTTCAATACTGAAACTCCACTGATGCTAATTGGTTCTTATAGAGCTCTAGCCCATGACCTTGGTCTTAATATGATAATGCTTTCTGTATTAAAAAAATATTTAGTTATGTATTTATGATTCATTCATTGATTTGTTTATTCTGTCACATATGCTATTATCTACTACATGCCAGATCATGAAGAGAGAGAGGCAAGGCTTCCACTCAAATGTAGACTGCTTTTTAACTGAATGAAAGTGAAAGTTACTCAGTCGTGTCCGACTCTTTGCCATCCCATGGAAGATACAGTCGGTGGAATTCTTGAGGACAGAATACTGGAGTGGGAAACTGTTCCCTTCTCCAGGGGATCTTCCCAATCCAGGGATGGAACCCAGGTCACCCACATTGCAGGCAAATTTTTACCAGCTGAGCCACAAGGGAAGCCCTTTTAATTGGATGAAATGAAATGTAAAGTATTGAAAAATGGAATATGAAGTAGTGGTCTGTAGGACTTTGAGTAGCTACTTTAGAGTAAGAGGTCAACTAAGAACCTCTGAGGAAATGATTCAAATATAAGAAGGTGCTGGCCATGGGTAGATCAGGGGAAATGCATTATCGGCAGAAGGAATTGTTAAGGCAGAATAGAGCTTATACTTTTAAGGAGTAGCATAAAGGACCCTTTAAAAACTGTGGGCCAGGGGAAGATATTCAGTGGTAATATTAGTAAGGTAGCTGGGGCCAATTTAGGTAGAGATTGTTAAGTCAGAGTAAATGTTTAGAAATTATTCTAAATCCCATGGGAAGTCACTGTCCATCTTTACTCTGATGTACAGCATGGTTGGACTGTATCTGCTGTGTAATCTTATTGTTCAAAGATGTCATCAAGTTTGATTTTCATCATAATATTTCAAGAGACACTTTTTCGAATCACCTTTGGTATTTTGTGATATTTTCTCCTCTAGTTATGAATTACAATGATAATTTATGTATGTATAGAATTGTATACTTAATGGAGATTTTCACATATAAATGTAGTGTATGATCTTCATGTCTTCCTTGGTGGCTCATACTGTAAAGAATCTGCCTGCAAGGCAGGAGACCTTCATTCAGTCCCTTGGTAGGGATAATTCCTTGGAGAAGAGAATGGCAACCTAACCCAGTATTCTTGTCTGGAGAGTTCCATGGGCAGAGTAGCCTGGTAGGTTACAGTGCATGGGGTCACAAAGAATCAGACATGACTAAGAGACTAACATACATACACACAGTGGTAAAGAACCCGCCTGCCAGTGCAGGAGACTTAAGAGGCTTCATGGCTTGTTCTATTAAGAATCCGCTTACAATGCAGGAAACCTGGGTTCAATCCCTGGGTCAGGAAGATCCCCTGGAGGAGGGTAAGACAATCCACTCCATTGTTCTTGCCTGGAGAAGCCCATGGAAAGAGAGGCCTGGTGGGCTACTGTCCATAGGATCACAAAGAGTCAGACAGTACTGCAGTGACTTTGCACGCATGCACGCACCATGAATTCCTGAAGACTGTCTTATTAACGAGGGCTTTCTTCATAGCTCAGTTGATAAAGAATCTGCCTGCAGTACAGGAGACACGGGTTCAATCCCTGGGTCGGGAAGATTCCCTGGAGAAGGAAATGGCTACCCACTCCAGTATTCTTGCCTGGAAAATCCCAAGCCAGAGAAGCCTGATGGGCTGCAATTCATGGTGTCACAAAGAGTCGGGCACGACTGAGCGACTAACACATCAATGAATTCTAATGAATAAGAAGTAAATTCACCTAGCAGTTCAAATTTGACTTTGATGGTCCCATCAGTTGACAGGGAACACCAGCAGTGTCAGAATTACTAGGAGTGCATTAGAGCAAAATGCATGAAATGGGGCTTAACTTGGAGAAAATGACCAAGCTGAATGAATTAGGCTACAATAGATTTTCTCTTCTATTAACATTTTTTATTACTTTTTGATCTTTTCCCCCTTTTCTTAGCCTATTCACAGAATGTAAGAGGAAAATAGATTGAAAAAATACCTAGTGATGCGTCTTCTCTACTTTCATTAGAAGGCACAGATATCTAATGATCAACAAGGTTCTAGAATATATGAATGTAAGATAATCTGAATTCATCAACATATCCTTATTTTATGAATGCAAATAAATTTTTTTCTTTTTTTAACATTTACCTTTACTTGAAATGTTGAGTGACATTTAATTTTGCTTTCAAGTTAAACAGAGTTGATATTTAATAAATGTAATCAAGTTTTATTCTAATTTAATTATGCCATTTTTTATGGCAATCATACTTAAAGAAAATGAAGAAACTGTTGTTCTGGTAATCACGGGGTATTTATTTTTGGATATTACAAAAAACATGCCTCTGGGCATACAGAGCACACATGTCCTAGCTCTCCTGCAATAGAGCTTGAGAAAGTCATTATTATATTATAAACTATTTCCTTGTACTCTCATTTTGCTCACTGCCTGTTTACTCTCAAATCCAGTCCTCTATTAATCAATTATTTTCTTACCAGTTGACCAATGACAGTTATTGGAAAAACATGTAGGATTAGAGCATGGGGGATTTACCCAAGCTCTTTTTCTGCTTCAGGAATATTTCTGGAAGTAGCCAGATCTCATCTGTGGTTATTTTCACTGGAAGCCCTAGATCCAAGGCTTGTGTTCCTCCACCTCCTCCAATAACTTATAGCAACTTCCTGCTTTGCTTATTGCTAAATTGCCTCACCATCTGCTCTTTTTAAGCTTTCAGCTTTTTAACAGCTTTGTAGCTACTTCACTCTATTGAAATATCTGATGTGAGCTGGTTTTTTTCTGAGTGATACACTGACTTACTACCTAATTGCCCTAGAGTTAATATCTTTGTATTTGGCATGTAACAATGCTAAAATCATATTGATTCAGAATACTTACATTTCAGACAAAATATGCTTGCAATAATTTGACAAAAATTCCGCAAGTTAAACTCACAGCACAGAATTTTCAAGTTAAAATAAACATAAAATTGCCCGAGCTTTTAATGACAGCTGGAAATTGGCGTCTTTATTTTGTTCCTCAAGAATCTAAGTCTGCTTATATTTGCATTGTTTTAAAAATCAAGACTGCTTCATTAACTAGCATTTTTTGAGTGCTCTGTCTTGTATTCTTCAGCAAGTAAAGGATGCTGCATTCAATGTCCTTAGGAGAATAAAAACATGTCTACTGAATATGAAGGAAGATTACCTTCTCGAAAACCAGTGCCATCTGAATCTCTTTCCTATGGGCCAAACAATCCCATCTTTCAGGGAATTAAGGGCCTACTCTTCATCACAGGGCTTTGTCATCAGTGACATAAAGAAGACCCTAACCTGAACCTTCAGGAGAGGCTAAACTACAGTCACTTATTCTGATCAATAAGGTTGGAAGTTATGCAGAAATCTTTAAACTTGCAGGGCAAAATTCTTTGATGCTTTAAATAATAAGCTTCCCATTTTAAAAAAAGTCATCTGATAAATATGTTTTTCTTAGAAAAAATTGATACCTTGCATTTATTTAGTATAATTTGGTTAAGTACTGGATATACTTATAAAGATGGCAATACATTTTTGTATTGAAACATCTCAAAATCCCTAAAAGGTAAGGACAATTACTACCCAAGTCACAGATGAGAAACTGAAGCATGCAGTTAAGTAGCATGCCCGAGTTCACTGAGCTGGCAAGTGGCAGGCTGACCCCAGAGACCATGATTTAACTTCTCCATTGTCCTTTCTCTCAATGTCCTGGTAAGTTGTTCCCAGTCACAACTGAGGCTGGAAAAATTCAGGTCATGCTGAACACCAGGGAAGAAAGTGTTCGATATACACAAATTCAAATCGCTATGTTGAACCCATGAAACCAATACACTTCATGTGTCAGTTACACTTTAATATAAGTAGCCTGCTGCTGCTGTTCTGCTCAGTCGTTTCAGTCATGGCTGACTCTCTGTGACCCCATGGACTGTAGCTCGCCAGGCTCCTCTGTCCATGGGGATTCCCCAGGCAAGAATGCTGGAGTGGGTTGCCATACCCTTCTCCAGGGGATCTTCCCAACTCAGGGATCGAACCTGAGTCTTCTGCAGCTCCTGCACTGAAGGCAGATTCTTTACCTCTGAGCCACAGGGTAAGCCCTAATAAAAGTATACATAAGTATTTTGTCCTAGATACTGGTGAATATGGGTTGCATCAGCTCATATATAAAAAGTCAGGCTTCCCAAACTATCTACTTAAGATATTCACATTATCCTCTCCAATAAATAATAATAAATATTCCTTTTGATAGTCTTTACCTTAAAAACTCTTGTGAACTGACTATATATATTAAAATATAAATTTCAAAGTGAAAACTAGGAATTTCAGGAAAAGAACAATATTTGTACTTATGTGCGTGAGAAAGTTGCTCAGTTGTGTCTGACTCTTTGCAACCCCAAGGACTATAGGCTGCTAGGCTCTTCTGTCCATGGAATTCTCCAGACCAGCATATTGGAGTAGGTTGCCATTCCCTTCTCCAGGGGCTCTTCCCAACCCAGGGACTGAACCTGAGTCCCTTGCACTGCAGGCAGATTCTTTACAATCTGAGCCACCAGAAAAGCATGAACCTACTTCAAAACCAGAGCAGCTGCAGAATACTTCAAAGCGCTGCAGATTTTTTATATTTCCTTTGAGACTGCCATTATTTCAGGTAAAACAAAAATATATGTTCCTTATAAGCCTTGGAGCTATGACACCTTTTGTCCCACCTGGAGTACATGGGGTTGAGGTGGGATAATTAATTACCCAGTGGCAGTGATTCAGCATCCATCACTAGGAGTCAGCCTTTTCATACTGTTCATATGCTGGAATCAAGATTGCCGGGATAAATATCAATAACCACAGATATAAAGATAACACCACACTTATGGCAGAAAGTAAAAAAGGACTAACAAGGTTCTTGATGAAAGTGAAAGAGGGGAGTGAAAAAGTTGGCTTAAAACCCAACATTCAGAAAACTAAGATTATGGCATCTGGTCCCATCATTTCATGGCAAATAGATGGGGAAGCAATGGAAACAGTGACAGACTTCATTTTGGGGGGCTCCAAAAATCAATGCAGATGGTGACTGCAGCCATGAAATTAAAAGACACTTGCTCCTTGGAAGAAAAGTTATGACCAACCTAGACAGCATATTAAAAAGCAGAGACATTAGTTTACCAACAAAAGTCCATTTAGTCAAAATTTTGGCTTTTCCAATAGTCAAGTGTGGATGTGAGAGTTGGACTATAAACAAAACTGAGTGCTGAAGAATGGATGCTTTTGAACTGTGGTGTTGGAGAAGACTCTTGAAAGTCCCTTAGACTGCAAGCAGATCCAACCAGTCCATCCTAAAGGAAATCAACCTTGAATATTCATTGGAAGGACTGATGCTAAAGCTGGAGCTCCAATACTTTGGCCACCTGCTGTGAAGAACTGACTCATTTGAAAAGACCCTGATGATGGAAAGATTGAAGGCAGGAGGAGAAGGAGACAGCAGAAGATGAGATTGTTGGATGGCATCACTGACTTTGATAAAGCTCTGGAAATTGGTGATGGACAGGGAAGCCTGGCATACTGTAGTCCATGGGGTCACAATGACTTGGACAAGACTGAGTGACTGAACTGAACTGACATGAGGTTCTCAAGGCAGGAATACTGAAGTGGTTTGCCATTCCCTTCTCCAGTGGACTACATTTTGTCAGAACTCTCCACCATGAGCCTTCTGTCTTGGGTGGCCCTACGTGGCATGGCTCATTGTTTCATTGAATTAGACAAGGCTGTGGTCCATGTGATCAGTTTGATTAGTTTTTTGTCATTGTAGTTTTCTCTCTGCCTGCCCTCACCAAAAGGTGTGGGAAATTGAGCCATGGTTCTCTGTTACTTTCACCTTGCTAATCTACACCTCAATAAGTGATGCTTTTGAACTGTGGTGTTGGGAAAGACTCTTGAGAGTTGCTGGGACTGCAAGGAGATCAAACCAGTCAATCCTAAAGGAAATCAGTCCTGAATATTCATTGTAAAAATTGATTCTGAAGTTGAAGCTCCAATAATTTGGCCGCTTGATGTGAAGAACTGACTCATTGGAAAAGACCCTGATGCTGGGAAGGAATGAAGGCAGGAGAAGAAGGGGATAACAGAGGATGAGATGGTTGGATGGAGTCACTGACTCGATGAACATGAATTTGAACAAGCTCCGGGAGTTTGGTGATGGACAGAAAGGCCTGGTGTGCTACAGTACATGGGGTCACAAAGAGTTGAACATGACTGAGTAGCTGAACTGAACTGAACACCTTAGTAAAAAAAAAAAATAATAAAGTGTTCAAGACTAATTTGAGAGTTGCTTCAATCTTCAGTGCCTCAGTTATCATGAATAAGCTATCTTGGTGATGGTTTAGTTGCTATGTTGTGTCCCACTCTTGTGACCCCATGGACATAGCCCGCCAGGCTCCTCTGTCCTTGGGATTTGCTAAGCAAAGATAGTGGAGTGGGTAGCTATTTCCTTCTCATTGCAAGGAGGTTTCCTGCATTACAAGTGGATTCTTTGTAATCTGATGAATACCAGATTCACTTGGAGTACTTTCTCTTTTACAGTTTCCTGCTTATCTTCTTTGATTTACAGATTCTGTGGTTTTATGAGATTAAAATGTCCAAGTGTCAGGTCAAGGAATCTGCATTTTTAAAGCACTCATTATATATTGTCAAGGTTTGGAACCATTGTAGTGCACTTTGACGTCCTTGAAGGGAGAAACTGTGTGTTAACACTGGCCTCAGTATAGACAGCTCTCTATAAATGTGTGTTGAATATAGGAAGTTAGCCTCAGGATATATTCAAGAATTTGGCTTCATATCAGATCAGGCAAGGGGTAACTGTCTTTAGGCAACCATCTCAACTCTAGCAACAGGGATCCATTTGATGTCCTCACAAGGGGATAATTCTAGTATCTGGGATAATTTGTCAGCTCTCCCTAGGGCATAGTGAAGAAGCCATCAGGGCTGGAATAAATTCCATAACCTAAAAGTGAATTAGAATTAACAATGGAGCTGATATCAGTGGATAAGGAGAAAGATGAATGCACACCACAAGAAGTAGAAGAATAGACAGAAAAGATGACCACAGGTCAAGGCAAGAAGGGTCTACATATCAGGAGATACCGAGAGCCGAGGTCCCCAGGGACTGGCCTTGCACCAAATTTCAAACATGTGAATTCTGCTTCTGAGCTCATCTAAGCTCTGTGCCTGTGGTGAAAATCTCTTCAGCCTCACTCCATTGAGTTCCACAGGTGACCAGAAAATCAGAAATAGCTCCCAGTCAAATGAGCTGGTGAGAGACAATTCAGGAGATTGGAATATTTATACTGTTAGACAAAAGACAGACTTGACCTCAGTAAACTTTGTTAAACAATCTTCTGAATTTATCAGCAATCTTTCAAATACAAGCCAAATGTTCTAATGATTCCTTCTATTTGATTCTGTCTCCGAGTTACATAAACTTTTTTAAAGGAAGGTGTCAGCTGTGGGTCATAGAAGTGAAAAAAAGTTACATTTCTCCAATATTCATTTTGTGAAATTAAATAATAGAGTTTCAGTGAAATTTCAATTTTTCCCAGAAGGCCCAATATATTTATTTATATATTACACACATTAGTGAGAATAGGTATAAATTGAGCTTTCTAATTCATGGCCCTATAAAATTGAGTGCCTTAATACAGAAAATTTAAAAAAGTGTAAGAAAAATACTGGTTTCCAAACTGGCAAATGGTGCTTTTTTAGCCTCTCAATGTGCATTATGTAGATTAAACTAAAATTCCTGCATTTTCCAAATTATGACATAAACTAAGAATTAGATTATTGGAAATGATAGCAGAGATAATAATGATCTTACTACATTTTATTTTATATGAGAAACATTTGGCTATTTTTTAAAGACTTTGCCCATGACAGTGATGATCTTAAATCTATCTGAAGTAAGGTAACACTATTTCTAACTGGAGAGAAAGCTATACTTTCTTACGGTTATTGGAGTATTTATTTTTTGGCTTCTGATTTGGAACATTTATTTAGAATAATATCATGTGAAGATTCAGTCTGAGTTCACTGATATGATTAATTTGACCTTCAGTAGTAGAGTCCAGAGGAATGCTCTCTGTCTTTTTGTGTTCATCTCCTGATTCATCTTGTAATACTGCATTTTCTCATATCAGCTTTTTCTCTTTATCATTGTACATAAAATATTTAAAATTCTGAATTGTCAGCTATGTTCAATACATTATAAAAATAGATTACAAAGATGTTTCCAATTTTTTTAATACCTTCTTGAAAGAAGATGCAATACTTTGGGTAACTTAATAAAAAACAGAAATATAATAAATTAAACTAAAATTCCTGCATTTTCCAAATTATGACATAAACTAAGAATTAGATTATTGGAAATGATAGCAGAGATAATAATGATCTTACTACATTTTATTTTATATGAGAAACATTTGGCTATTTTTTAAAGACTTTGCCCATGACAGTGATGATCTTAAATCTATCTGAAGTAAGGTAACACTATTTCTAACTGGAGAGAAAGCTATACTTTCTTACGGTTATTGGAGTATTTATTTTTTGGCTTCTGATTTGGAACATTTATTTAGAATAATATCATGTGAAGATTCAGTCTGAGTTCACTGATATGATTAATTTGACCTTCAGTAGTAGAGTCCAGAGGAATGCTCTCTGTCTTTTTGTGTTCATCTCCTGATTCATCTTGTAATACTGCATTTTCTCATATCAGCTTTTTCTCTTTATCATTGTACATAAAATATTTAAAATTCTGAATTGTCAGCTATGTTCAATACATTATAAAAATAGATTACAAAGATGTTTCCAATTTTTTTAATACCTTCTTGAAAGAAGATGCAATACTTTGGGTAACTTAATAAAAAACAGAAATATAATAACATATTTTAATATTTTATCTTCCTTGTAGCTATTGCACCCTTCTAAAGCTTTTAATTTTTGGTAACTCGGTTAGAAATAATTACGAGTAATGAATTATAATGAAAAAAAATTAAATACAGTAAAACAATGTTACTGATAAGCCATAGTGTGGATAAGATACATAAAAAGAATGGAGTTTTAGTTTATATTGTTTTTTAAGATAAAATGATTTTTTAATTAAGTAATGTTTATAATTTTCCTTTTAATTGCTCTGACAAAGAACGAAAGCCTTTAAACAGCAATACACACAATTATTTGTAACTGCTTAAAAAAACTATTTGCAAATTGGTGCCAATGGACCTGTTGTTACAGAGAATTAATAGGGTCATCATGAACTCCAGCTTCAACATTATCCTCATGTTTACACAGCTCTTTGAGGCTGCTTTTGATTAGATTTGGGAAATAAATATATTTCTTCTTTCCTGAATCATGATTTAATACACCACCAATTTTTGACTGTTGCCTAGTTGTAGCCTAGTTCAGTTCAGTTCAGTTTAGTCGCTCAGTCATGTCCGACTCTTTGTGATCTGATTGACTGCAGTACACACAACCTTCTCTGTCTATGATTGTCTCCTGGAGTTTGCTCAAGTTCATGATTGCATCAGTGATGTCATCCAATCATCTCATCCTCTGTTGCCCCCTTCTCCTGCCTTCAATCTTTCCCGGCATCAGAGTCTTTTCTAATGAGTCAGTTTTTTGCATCAGGAGGCCAAAGTAGCTAGATATAAATTCTGATTTCTACAATATGGATCCAAAGAACATTTTTTTTTCTTCCTCTTCTGTAGAAAAGTCAGCAAGAAAAGTAGAATTCTTAGATTTTCATATATGTGAAGTCCTAAAGAACACAATTTTATTAAGGGAAAATAATAAACTAGACCTATTTGTCTTATCCTTCATCCAGTGATTCATAATAATTTTGCCTCTGAGTGAGGAAGAAAAAGAAAAATCTTGAAAGCACATAATCCCAAATGGTTTTGCAAGTTTTTATTATAAATTCCTACAACTCCATTAATATAAAACACCTGAAATCCAATATTTAGTTTAAAATGTGCCAAGTAATACTGATAAATGCCTGGTAGAAATAAAAAAGTAAAATTCTCTGCAGAAACTCAATTTGAAACCTGTTTCAAAGAATTCCAATGGAAAACTTCTATGAATATACTAAGTGAAAAATCACAAAAGATAAAAAATAAACAGTATTATTCAGAACTAGTAGATAAAGTAGAAAACAGAACAGGGTCCATAACAAATCAGATAATGTAATTACTAAATGAAATAAAATTATATAAAATACTTAAAAAGTAAAAGTAATTGAAAGTATGTTTATGGCAAGACCTATATAAAACAAGTGGAAAGGAAATGCAAGAGAAAGAAAGAAATCAGTAATTGTACAGGTTTAATAGAAGATGAGGAACATCTGAAAATGAGGTTAATGAGTTTAAAGATAAATCTAAAGAAATTATACAGAATACAATACAATGGGATAAAAAGTTTTAAAAAATCAAGAAAATGGAAAGTTAAAGTAAGAAATATAACATATCTAACCAATGTTTTCAAACAAATGGATAGTGGGGAAGAGGCACAGTTAGAAGGCGTGACTGAGAATTTTCCATAACTGATTATATAAACCAATATACACACCTTGAGAAACCCAAGAAGAGCAAGCAAGACAAGTAAACAGAATAGCTCTCCTAAATATATGTCAAGTAAAATTTGGATCACACTGAGAGAACTAAAGTCTTAAAGCATCTATCACCAGAAGACAGACTATTTTCAAAGGCATAAGTAATATCCTGACAGCAGAACCACACAACGAACGGTTTCTCAACAACAAAAACGAACAGCGAGAAAAATGTCATACCGTGCTTAGAGAAGGGAAAAAGCAGAACTCAAGGCTATATATCAACTGAAAACATCTAACGCAAATGAAAACAATATAAACACATTTTCAGACATAAAAAAGCTTGAAGTGTTTACCACCACAAGACACTCTCTCGATTCGGTTCAGTCACTTAGTCATATC
>SJYX01000588.1:0-21526 GCA_006410675.1 Oreotragus oreotragus | reverse complement strand
ATGATCTTAGTTTTCTGAATGTTGAGTTTTAAGCTTTTTCACTCTCCTCTTTCACTTTCATCAAGAGGATCTTTAGTTCTTCGTATTCTGCTGTAAGTGTGTGTCATCTACATATCTGAGGTTATCAATATTTCTCCATGCGATCTTGATTCCAGTTTGTGTTTTATCCAGTCCAGCATTTCTCATGATGTACTCTGCATTTAAGTTAAACAAGCAGTATTTCAATATACAGACTTGACATACTCCTTTCCCAATTTGGAACCAGTCTGTTCCACGTCCAGTTCTTTTTTTATTTTATTTTATTTTACTTTACAATACTGTATTGGTTTTGCCATACATTGACATGAATCTGCCATGGGTGTATACGAGCTCCCAATCCTGAACCCCCCTCCCATCTCCCACTCCATATCATCTCTCTGGGTCATCCCCGTGCACCAGCCCCAAGCATCCTGTATCTTGTGTCCAGTTCTAACTGTTGCTTCTTTACTTGCATGCAGATTTCTCAAGAGGTAGGTCAGATGGTCTGGTATTCCCTTATCTTGAAGAATTTTCTAGAGTTTGTTGTGATCCACAAAACCAAAGGCTTTGGCATAGTCAATAAAGCAGAAATAAATGTTTTTTTCTGGAACTCTCTTGCCTTTTCGATGATCCAAGGGATGTGGGCAATTTGATCTTTGGTTCCTTTGTCTTTTCTAAATCCAGCTTGAACATCTGAAACTTCATGGTTCATGTACTGTTGAAGCCTGGCTTGGAGAATTTTGAGCATTACTTTGCCAGCGTGTAAGATGAGTATAATTGTACAGTAGTTTGAGCATGCTTTGGCATTTCCTTTGTTGGGGATTGGAATGAAAATTGACTTTTGCCAGTAACTGTTGAAGCCTGGCTTGGAGAATTTTGAGCATTACTTTGCCAGCGTGTAAGATGAGTATAATTGTACAGTAGTTTGAGCATGCTTTGGCACTTCCTTTGTTGGGGATTGGAATGAAAATTGACTTTTGCCAGTTCTGTGGCTATTGCTGAGTTTTCCAAATTTGCTGGCATATTGAGTGAAACACTTTCACAGCATCATCTTCCAGGATTTGAAATCGCTCAACTGGAATTCCATCACCTTCATTTTCTTAGCTTTCTTGATAGTGATGCTTCCTAGGCTGTCTTGACTTCGCATTCTAGGATGTCTGGTTCTAGGTGAGTGATCACACCATCGTGATTAACTTGGTCATGAAGATTTTTTCTATAGTTCTTCTGTGTATTCTTGCCACCACTTCTTAACATCTACTTCTGTTAAGGTCCATACCATTTCTGTCCTTTTTTGTGCCCATCTTTGCATGACATATTCCCTTGGTATTTCTAATTTTCTTGAACAGATCTCTAGTCTTTCCCATTCTATTATTTAGGGCAAAATTTAAGTAATTCACTTAATGCAGAAATGAAACTAATCTTATATGGAGTGCCTAAAGTGAAAAAAGAGAATTGAGTGGGGGAACAAGAAAATATTGGTGAATCTAATGGATAAATTGAAAAAAAATACAGGGAAAATACTGATCAANGTCTTTCCCATTCTATTGTTTAGGGCAAAATTTAAGTAATTCACTTAATGCAGAAATGAAACTAATCTTATATGGAGTGCCTAAAGTGAAAAAAGAGAATTGAGTGGGGGAACAAGAAAATATTGGTGAATCTAATAGATAAATTGAAAAAAAATACAGGGAAAATACTGATCAATTTTACACCAAAAGAATGTTGATAAAACTATGAGAAAAAGTGACTTTGGGGGCACAAAAACATTACTGGAGATGTTCAGTGTACAATAGGTTTAATTTCATCAGACACACGTAGCAAGTTCTCACCTAAGAACATAGGTTACCCAAGTATAACAAAATTTATAAAAACAAGTAAATTGATGAATCACCATCACAGTAAGGGAATTTTGATTTACTCTCTTAATAATAAGGGCTTCCCAGGTGGCATAGTGGTAAAGAATCTGCCTGCCAGTGCAGGGGAAGCTGACAACTTTCCTGAGTTAAGAATATCCCAAGATGAAAGAAATGACAACCGACTTCTTAATAACTGGTAGAAAAAAAAGGAGACTGACTGTATCAGTAGAATCCTTGTTGTTCAGTCGCTCAGTAGTGTCTGACACTTTGCAACCCCATGGACTGCAACACACCAGGCTTCCTTGTCCTTCACCAGCTCCTGGAGCTTACTTAAACTCATGTCCATCAAATCGGTGATGCCATCCAACCATCTCATCCTCTGTTATCTCCTTCTCCTCCTGCCTTCAATCTTTCCCAGCATTAGTGACTTTTCTGATGATGAGTCAGCTCTTTCCATTAAATGGCCAAAATATTGGAGCTTCAGTTTAGCATCAGTACTTTCAATGAATAGTCAGGATTTATTTCCTTTAGGATTGACTGGTTTGATCTTCTTGCAGTCCAAGGGACTCATAAGAGTCTTCTCCAACACCACAGTTCAAAAGCATCAATTCTTCAGCACTCAGCTTTCTTTATAGTTCAAATCTCATATCCATACGTGACTACTAGAAAAACCATAGCCTTGACTAATGGACTTTTGTTAGCAAAGTAATGTCTCTGCTTTTCAGTATGATGCCTAGGTTTGTCATAGCTTTATTCCAAGAAGCAAGTGTCTTTTTAATTTCATGGCTTCACTCACTATCTGTAGTGATATTTGAACACAAGAAAATAAAGTCTCTCACTGTTTCCATTGTTTCCCCATCTATTTGCCATGAAGTGATGGGACCTGATGCCATCACATTTTTGAATGTTGAGTTTGAAGCTAGCTTTTTCACTCTCCTCTTTCACTTTTATCAAGAGGCTCTTTAGTTCCTCTTTGCCTTCTGCCATAAGGGTGGTGTCACCTGCATATCTGAAGTTATTGATATTTCTCCTTGCAATCTTGATTCCAGCTTGGGCTTCATCCAGCCTGACATGTCACATGATGTACTCTGCATGTAAGTTAAATAAACAGGATAACAATATACAGCCTTAACATACTCCTTTCCTAATTTGGAACCAGTCTGCTGTTCCATATATGGATCTAAGTGTTGCTTCTTGAAAATAAAGTCTCTCACTGTTTCCATTGTTTCCCCATCTATTTGCCATGAAGTGATGGGACCTGATGCCATCACATTTTTGAATGTTGAGTTTGAAGCTAGCTTTTTCACTCTCCTCTTTCACTTTTATCAAGAGGCTCTTTAGTTCCTCTTTGCCTTCTGCCATAAGGGTGGTGTCACCTGCATATCTGAAGTTATTGATATTTCTCCTTGCAATCTTGATTCCAGCTTGGGCTTCATCCAGCCTGACATGTCACATGATGTACTCTGCATGTAAGTTAAATAAACAGGATAACAATATACAGCCTTAACATACTCCTTTCCCAATTTGGAACCAGTCTGCTGTTCCATATATGGATCTAAGTGTTGCTTCTTGATTGCATACATATTTCTGAGGAGGCAGGTAAAATGGTCTGATATTCCCATCTCTTTAAGAATTTTCCACAGTTTGTTGTGATCCACATAGTCAAAGGCTTTATTATAGTCAATGAAGCAGAAGTAGATGCTTTTCTGAAATTCTCTTGATTTTTCCATGATCCAACAGATGTTGGCAATTTGATCTCTGGCTCCTCTGCCTTTTCTAAATTCAGTTTGAACATCTGGAAGTTCTTGGTTCATGTACTGTTGAAGTCTAGCTTAGAGAATTTCTAGTATTACTTTACTAGCCGGTGAGATGAGTGGAATTGTGCTATAGCTTTAACATTCTTTGGCACTTCATTTCTTTTGGATTGGAATGAAAGCTGATCTTTTCCAGTCCTGTAGCCACTGCTAAGTTTTCCAAATTTGCTGGTATATTGAGTGTGGCACTTTAAGAGCATCATCTTTTAAGGTTTGAAATAGCTCAGCTGGAATTCCATCACTTTCACTAGCTTTATTCATAGTGAAGCATTCTAAGGCCCTCTTGACTTCACACTCCAAGATGTATAGCTCTAGGTAAGTGATCACCATCGTGGTTAAAAAGTTCAAATAAACCCATATACAAGCCAGATATATTAAATAAACATACACTTTAAGCATAGTGAGAACTGACCACACCCTAGGACTTAAAAGCAAGTCTCAGATATTTTTAAGGAGTAAAATATTGTGTGATTACGATACATCTAGCTTATAAAACAAAAAGAAAAAAGAACTAGGGAAATAATGTGTTTTAAAATTCAGGAAAAAATAAGCCAATGACCAATAACTCCTGGTTAAATACAGAATTACAGTGTAATTAGAAAATTTTGTGACATCAATGCCAAAATTGATCTTGTGAAAACTTGTAGCATGCAGCTAAAGTGATACTTAGATGGATATTTATTGTCTTAAATTATTAAACTAGAGAAGAAGAAAAGGTGAAAATTGATGATCAAAGCACCTAGCTCCAGGTGTTATAAGGAAATAGTAGCAAAATTAATCCAAATAAATCAGAACTACGTATGTAGAAATAGGACATGTGTGTATGTTAACATTTAAGCTCTTGTAAGGTAGGTCTCTATGATTCACATTTGTGAAACGGAGCAGACCAATGCAAGAAATTGTCCTATTTCAGTCACTATTCTATACTGTCGTTTCAGACAATGTAGAGCTAAATAAAAGTTTAATGAAATAGAAAACAAGATGTAAATTGAATCACATCTAACACTGACTATACTAAATCAATTAGAGTTATAATCTCCCCTGGATTCCACACACCAATTTAGTACTAGTTTTTCTGGATGCAAAGTGATCTAAACCATGAAGGACTAAGCAGCATAGATTTTGAGATTTTCAGATATCAGGACCCAAGGAAAGACATAACAGACGATATTCCCAACTGTAAAGCTTGGATGATGATAGAGCACCTACCTCATTTTATTAACTTGGAGATTAATTGGGACAAACTATATATAATTCATAATAAATGTCAGGCACACTAATATACTACTTGATGATAAGATGCTTTAACTTGCTACACATGAATTACTACTGGATGAAAAACAGTCAATTAGCAGTTTCTCATTCCAGTTCTAGTTACTTTTGCTTCTTTTCATTAATTCCATTTTAACTTTTAAATATTTTTTATATTCCAGTTATAATCGAAGTTTTTATATTTATATTTAATAAATAATTGATTGTATAAGAGGGTGTGAGACAGACTGTGATCTGGGACCCTTTGCTGCAATGCTGCAGTTCTTGCACCTGGACACACCTCTCCTCCAGCAAAAGAACACAAAGAAATTATGTGGAACTAAAAGTAACTGGGTGCATGCTGCAATTGGGTTAAATTCTGGACAAAAATACCAGAAAACCCAACAGCTGGTTTTGAAGAGCATAGAACAAAAACAGGCTGTTGGAAACAAAAGTAGGGTACTGAGTATGCCTCCTGCACTCAACACCACCAGAAGGGTGGGGAAAACACCTAAGCCATCCCTCTGATTCAACCCCTGTACATGCCTTTCCCCTTACCCCATATAAGGAACATGTTTGCCTTTCCCACCTCCAAGAAGCAAAGAAACAAGTAAGGGAAACTCTTGTTTGTTCTTGCTCCCTCTTGCTGAAGCAGGGTCCCTATAAAACCTTGCCTGAATTTCTTCTCTGGCATCTGTGCTACGTGCTATCCTCATTTGTTTCAGCCATGTCCGACTCTTGGTGACCCTGTAGACTGTAGCCTGCCAGGCTCCTTTGTCCATGGAATTTCCCAGGCAAGAGTACTGGAGTGGGTTGCCATGACCTACTCCAGGGGATCTTCCCGACCCAGAGATCAAACCCGAATGTCCTGCATCTCCAGCACTGTAGGTGGATTCTGTACTCACTGAGCCACCTGGGAAGCCTTAGTCAATTTCTATGGATTGGGGAAAGCCAAGAACCCAGTATTAGCTGGGCTGATATATCATTAGCATCTTAGGGCCAGTAGTGTGACTTTTTTTTTTTTTTCATATTATAATAACCATACCTGAGTTCACATTCCTTTAGAGCAGATTTTGTAACCTAATGAGCTCTGCAAGTCTGTTGTTCAGTTGCTTAGTCATATCCGACTCTTTGCAACCCCATGGACTGCAGCATACCAGGTCTCCCTGTTATTCATTATTTCACGGAATTTGCTCAAACTCATGTCAATTTAGTTGGTGATGCCATACAACCCCTTCTCCTCCCAGCATCAGGGTCTTTTCCAATGAGTTGACTCTTTGCATCAAGTAGCCAAAGTATTGGAGCTTCAGCTTTAGCATCAGTGATACAAGACTACTACCATTTTAAACTTCTTTTAAATCAAATAATACTTTGAGATTATTCTACCTTGACTGATGAGAATGTAATTTTATTCCTCATGCTATTTTGAATTGCATACATCAATGAGGCATTATTAAATATGTTATACCTTGATTGCTATCTTCATTTTCAGGGGCTCTGGTTGTCTCTTTAAATCAACAAAGATTATTTATTCTGCTCATGACAGGAAAATATTTCACCAGTGCTTGTAAACAAATTGCAATATAATATTGAATTAGGAAATATTCATGTAGATTTTAATAGAAAATGTTAAGAAGAACTACTCATTTTTCTGGCAAAGTAGCTTCATACAGAAAGTCAAAATGAGGTGCTTCATCTTTTACATGAACAAGGTTATTATTTTGTGGATAACTATGAAATATGGTGTGACTCTCCATTCTTACTGTTTCTTTTTCTAATGCTTAATTCTCAGAATTGCTGTAAAGTGCAATTTGATGTCTCTTCGAATAACCTCACAACCACACTCTGATCCTTAAGACTCATGGAGGCAGTTTGCCCAATACATATCAGATCTTTATTCTTCCCATGATAATGGCTCCAATTTAAAAGCCTTCCCCAAATTTTCCTCTATTTATAAACTGGCCCACAGTTGTCATGGTCGTTTTCTTTTATTGCATGGGTGAGTGTTCAGTCATTCAGTCATGTCTGATTCTTTGCAACCTCATGGACTGTAGCCCTCCAGGCTCCTCCATCCATGGAATTTTTCCAGGCAAGAATACTGGAGTGAGTTGCCATTTCCTGCTCCTCAGATATTCCCAACCCAGGGACTGAAGCTGCATCTCTTCAGTCTCCTGTATTGGAAGGCAAAATCTTTACCACTACTACCACCTGGGAAGCCCATTTTTCCATTGTTAAGGCTGCCTAAAGATTTGACTAACAGTACTTTATCCTTTTCATGTTATGATTCCAGACATTACTTTTATATCATAATGCCTAAGTTGACACATTATTTTGACCCACAATGTTTTTCTTTTTTTGTTGCTGTTGTTCAGGTATGATTTATATACAATAAAATTCATCCCTTTTAGTAAATCATTTTGTGAGTTAAAAAATATATCAGTTAAATAATCACTATACTACAAATCAAAGTAAAGAGCAGTTCCAATAACCAAACATTTTCCCTAGCCTTGCATTTGCAAAATACTCATCTCCCATCTCTTGGCAACCAGTGATCTGTTATATGTCCTGACAATTCTGTATTTGCAAGAATGTCAAGTAAATGGAAAAACATTAGGCAGCTTTTCAAATCTGTCTTCTTTCCATAAGCATAATGCATTTGTGCTTCATTCACGTTGTTGGTTTATCAATAGCCCATTTCTTCTCATTGCTTAGTACTGTTTCACAGTGGAATTACCTGTTTATTGATTTCCAAACTGAAGTGTCATTCAGATTTTCTGGATGTGTAACATTTACAAATAAAGCCACTATTAACATTCTCATATAGATTATTTGTAGAAACTTATACTGTCAGTCTATTTGGAAAAAGTACGTGTATGCTTAAGTGCTTCTTTTTCAGTAAAACGTTTATTTTAAATAAATTCTAGATTACCAGACACACTGCAAAGAAAGTATAGGGTTTCCACATGCTTCAAACTCAGTTTTCCCTGGTATTAACATCTTTAGTCAGATGTTGCAATTAATGAATGTGACATTGACATTTTATAGTTATTTATTTATTTATGTTTTTGTTACAGAATCCCATTCAGGATACCATATTGTGGTTAGTTTACCTGACTTTCTATGCTCCTTTTAGCTAAAATAGTTTCTCAGACTCTCCTTGCTTTTAACGATCTTGACAATTTTGAGGAGCAATGGACAGAAATGTAGACAGTCTTTCAATTGGGATAAGTCTGATGCTTTTCCTAAGATTAAACCAATAATACATGATTTATGGAAAGAAGACCACAGCAGTAAGTTTCTGTTTTCATTACACCATGGAAAGGATACATACAATTAACATACTTTATCACAAGTGCAATAGATACAATGCTTTTCTCTAACACATTTACTAGATAGCATTTTTCAGAAAACTAACATTTTGGAATCTTTAAGAAAAATAAATCAATTTGAAAATGCTTTGTTAATACCCAATTATAACATTATTAGGTCTTAAATCGTAGCTCTTGAAAGTTTTAGTTTTTATGTGCTGCCAATAATGAAATTTGATCTTCTGTTTTCCTATTTATAGACACTATATTAGCTAAGATCATTTGACTCAACTCTTGCAAGTGTTGAAGATACTTAAACTAGCACTAGTAAGTCAATCTTTCTGAGACTCCTTTTTAAATATGCAAACTTTAGTTACTTTGATAAGGAAATGTAAACAGTCACTTTAGTATTTAGCATTTACAAGTGTATTGTGAAAAAGTGGTTGAGAAAATGCCAGGTAAATTATGTAGCACTGTAAAAAATGTTATAATTATTTTCACTGAAATTTTTGAAACTCACAGGCTTAATTGAATATAAGATATGCATTAGAGTGACTACATATAATATTTGATATGTTTAAAATCCCTATGAAATATGTTTGGGTTTATCCATCTCTCTAAGTTACTTTTCTAGTATAATGTTGATTTGATAGATTTGATGTACCGGCACTTTGTTTACTTCAAAAAGAAATGAAAAGCATAAATATCCTGTCACAAGGATACTGAGACTCTGCAGCCTATAGGTAGAAGGGAACCCACAAAGGTTTGTTGTCACAGAGGGTAGAAGTTGGGTGTCTCAGTTAAAGAGGTAGTCAGTCAACACTGTCAACAAAGGGAGAGAGTTCTGGTGAGCGATATGGGAAGGATGCTGTTGCTGCTGCTTAGCTGCTCAGTCATGTCCAACTCTTGTGACCCCATGGATTGTAGCCCTCCAGGCTCCTATGTCATGGGATTCTCCAGGCAAAAAATACTGGAGTAGGTTTCCATTTCCTTCTCCAGGGTATCTTCCCGACTCAGGGATTGAACCCATGTCTCCTGCATTGCAGGCAGATTCTTTACCCTGATCTTTTATCAGGGAAGCCCTGGTACTAAATTAGAGAAATTCCTCTGACGTGTCGGCCAGATATCCTACAGCAGTGGCGAGAGAGGAGGGAACAGGGAATGCCAGCTAAAAGTCACGTTTTTAAGTACAGGCACGTGAAGATAACATTTTCTTCTTTTCCATCTTCCCCTTCCTCTTCCTTCCACTGCTTCTCCTCCTCGTCCTTATTCCTTTTTCTTGAAATTCAACAACCACTGAGCACCTCTCAGGTCCTTTGATAAATTCACTCAGTACTAACTTTCTGGTCATATGTTGCTGAAGATAGGTATTGTCAAGCATTTAAATTCTGCAAAGGGCATACGTTCATACTGTAGGTGGTTTAAGTAGTCACCTTTACTTTTCTTGTTGCCTACTTTTTTAATGAAAACTTATTTGATTTGACAATTTCTTCTCTTCAAAATGGATCTCCAACACGCTAGGCAATGTTCTTAAGACTATAAACAGCATCGAAGAGGTGGTTGAAGCCTGTTGCCTCTTGTATGCTAAGGTGTTGAATTTATCCTTCAAGCCTATGTAGGAAATGTATATAAAAGTAACACTGTCTGTGGATGAGCAGGATCTTAGTTTATTCAAGGCCTCCAAAGCTGGAATTAGAAAGTGAAATGTAAAATTACTGAAGCAAGATGAATTTGGGTGATAAAAAAATGGGATACGTCTATTCACAGCATTTGAAGCTAAGTCAGAACTCACGATTCTCTGTGCAGGCAGTCCTGCATGCTTACTGACCTGTCCATTTTGATGCATATTGTATTATTTTCAAATGGACTAAAAGAAGATTGTCTGCTCTCAAAAATATTATTACAATCTTTGGTATTTTCATTTATGAAAGAAAAAAAATTGCTACTGAAAGAATCTGTCTAGTCCTTAACTGCTTATAGGAAAATAAAACAAAGCCAAAGATTTGAGGGCTAAAATTGCCAAAGTACAATTTCCAGAAGAAATGTTATTTATAACTTTTATTTTTAATTTATTGAAATCATATTGGGAATGTTTTTCCAAACAGGACTTGTGGCTCCCAGGTGGCACTAGTGGTAAAGAACCCACCTGCCAATGCAGGAGGCATAAGGGATGCACGTTCGATCTCTGGATTGGGAATATCCCCTGGAGGAGGGCATGGTAGCCTACTCTACTAGTCTTACCTGGAGAATCCCATGGACAGAGGAGCCTGGTGGGCTATAATCCAGGGTGTTGCAAAGAGCCAGACAGGACTGAAGCAACATAGCATACATGAGTAGATAAATATTGACTGGTACTTTGGTGTGACTGTGATGAGGTCAGCTACTGGGTAGACTTTGATGAAAATGACAAATTTGGTTGTGCTCATTTTCCTTAATAGAAGCTGAAGGTTCACACATAGCAAAAATGTTCTGAGAGTGTTCAAAATTTTATCTTACCCAACAATCTAAGTCAAACAAAGATATTTTGTGTGACATAGTGAGACTAAATATTGCTTTTAATATTTAAAGAGTTGTTGGTCAAACAAGAGGCAGAGAATCCAGGAGACTTCTTCACTTGTTCGCTTTAAGCTTTCTAATTCTGAACCTTCTGTAAATCATTTTTGTGTCTATTGGCAGAAAGACTGCCGGTTTTCCAAATTTAAGATTAAAAATCACAGCAACAATACCATCAAGACCTACTGTATGTTGCCTTTATCTGTGATTATGATGTTTAATTTTTGTGGGGCAGTGCAAATTGGCATGCATCAGGGAGGAATGGAGGGAAGTGGAACAAGTTTAAGAGTCAAAAGGAACTCAAAGTTTGGACCTGATAAGCATTTTAATTTTTTTTTTTCCCTGAGATGATTCTCCAAGTCAATTAGTAATATTTTGAATGGTTCAGAAGAGATTTTTAAGTTTCTCATTTGATTTCCTTTCAAAGATTTATCTGAGAACTTAGATTTGCCTAGTATTTAAGTTTGCTAATGATTGGATTGACAACTTTCTCTAGAAATTGTTATACAACTTTCCTAGTGGTCATTATATTTGTTTCTAATCTAAAATATCATAGCCACAGGTAAATAGGGCCATATTTTTTTGCTTCCAATTTTGCAGTGTACAAAAGTGTACCTTTCACTACCTTGTGCCTCAATGACAAGTAAACAGAAAAAATAAAAATGGACAAAAACATTAAATGAGAAGAGGAAATTACCTGGTCTTTCTGCAAAATGAAATTAAATCCTCCAGTCATACCAAATAATTTGATTCACTAACGGTATCATTGGGCTCTGGTTTTATATACATTTTCTTTCATCATTAGAAGCTTGCTTTCTTTATTTATTTAAATCACAACCAGTTCTTTTTTCCCACATTGTCTTTTCTAAACTCTGAAGAGTCTGTAATTATTACCATTTTCTTCTGAAATGATTATAGTTTCTTATAATTCATTTATAATCAAATATAATGGAGTACTGATATTGACTATTATGTATTATTTCCTATATTTTACAAATACTAAGAAATTTTAAGAACTGTTAAGAACACAAAATGTCAGAAAACAAAATCTTTCAAAACATAAATTTCATCTGACTGTTTTGCAAATAGAATGAACTTGGAAATCAGAATATTGAGGAAGCACTGTTTATTTCAATATTTTGACTTTCCAAGTATGTTGACCCTGCCTTAGAATAAACATAATGCTTCTAGTCTGCTCTCTGCATTATATGTAATGTTCCCAGTATCCAGAGAGGAAGAAACAAGATTTTCATTAATTGCTTAACTTCGTAAAAGTCAAAGTAAATCTCAGGCAGGAAGAAGCAGTACAACTTAAGATAGATTTGATGTGAGAGAAGAGTTGAGTAGGATCCCAGTGATCATCACACCAAAGTGAGGTATCAACATAAACGTAATATATATAGGCTTATCACAGTATTTATCAGCATATGGTTTTCATGAGACAGCTTCAACCAGTGAGGGTTCTGATAGCTATAATGCTGGGAAAATTTTGCCTCAAATTTTTAAGTAAGTCTATGTTACAATATATATTATGAACAATTGCTAGTGACATATTTTTGTGCATTTGTGTTTGTTGTGATTTTTGTTACAGTGTACTCAGTCATATCTGACTCTTTATGACCCCACGGTCTAAAGCCTGCCAGGCTCCTCTGTGCATGGAATTTTCCAGACAAGAATACTGGAGTGGGTTTCTGTTTCCTACTCCAAGAGATCTTCCTGATCCAGGGATCAAACCCCCATCTCTTGTGTCTCCTGCATTCAGGCGGATTATTTACTACTAGCACCACCTGGAAAACCCTGTGAGTTTATGAGAGTTTATGTTTTTTATTTTTAAAATATTTATGCTTGTAATCTCTGCAGTGTATAAATTTATACATCTGCTAACACCTTTCAATAAAGGAGCAAATTTATGCCTTTCTCTAATTATGGTCTCTTTTTTGTGTTTCAGCTGTTTTTGATATTTAAAAATGGCTAGATTATGGACTCTGAATGTTATCAAAATGGACATTAAGAGGAGGATCAAATTATTTTGATACACAAAATTTTATAATACTCCATGGAGATAGAGATAATCACAGATAATGAATCCAATACTGAATCTGTATAATATATAGTCTTCAGTTGAAATGAAGTCATAGAATGAGAAATAAATACTTCCATAGGAACTGTAAAGGAGCCAGTTGTTACCAAAGGTAAACGTTTTGCATAGTCAGAATGCGTGAGTGTAAAATGGAAATGTTTTACTCATCCAACCTGCTGTACTTCCTGTTTATTCTGAAAGCAACTTTAAAGGAGTATATCAGATTCCCCAGAGTACCAAATCAATGCAGTATATGGCTTAATAATAAGTCTTTCATTAAACTTTCAGGCTTCCCTTGGTGACTCAGATGGTAAAGAATCTGCCAGCAATGCAGGAGACCTGGGTTCGATTAATGGGTCAGGAAGATCCCTTGGAGGAGTACATGGAAACCCACTCCGGTATTCTTGCCTGGGGAAATCCATGGACAGAGGGGTCTGGTGGGCTACAGTCCACAGGGTCGCAAACAGTCAGATAGGACTGAGTGACTTTCACTTCACTTTCACTTGGAGTTACTATGCATTTGTGTCTTATGAGAGATGCTCCCTAAATGGAACCAAAATGTCAGTCAAAATTTGGGTATTTCTTCTCTTTAAAAGACAAAACAAAACAAAACAAAAAAACCAAAAACTGTCTCCCACACCTGTGACCAGACTGCTATGCTTCTCAGAAACAATAAAAAGAAACTCTCCTAACCATTGGGAACAGATCTATCCACAGGACCAAGGGGAATCCCGCTCAGGCAGCAGCTGCTCTGTTTAAATCTATCTGGCCCTACAATCCATGTCCAACAAGTTCTCCTGAAAGTGATGCTTACGTCGCTTACTTGCAAACATGTTTCTTTTGTTGGATTATAAAATCACAGTGTGATATTTCCAGTTCAAAATTTCCCATCAAAGTTATAGAGGCTATGAATTTGCAACTACAAACTCCAAGCATTGAGAGGCTATTGATCTTGGTTGAATATTCATTCTCTCTCAGAAGTGAATATTTCCTCTCACACTACAAAAAAAAAAAAAAAAGAGAGAGAGAGAGAGAGATTCCTATCAAAGAAATGGAGCTGAAGGTATTATCTCTTCCTGGCAGGATGTTTGATCCTGACCCAAGAATCTGTTGAGATCAAAATAAATTCAACTTTTTTGAATGTGTATTCCAAATCCTATTTGAAATTCAAATTATCTTCATTCTAGGTAGAATTTGAATNTCTATCAAAGAAATGGAGCTGAAGGTATTATCTCTTCCTGGCAGGATGTTTGATCCTGACCCAAGAATCTGTTGAGATCAAAATAAATTCAACTTTTTTGAATGTGTATTCCAAATCCTATTTGAAATTCAAATTATCTTCATTCTAGGTAGAATTTGAATATGTTGAAATTGGCCTGATTGATTAATATTTGCATTTGAATAGAATGGAGAGAAATTGATAGATTGGGTTCCTTGATAAAAGGGAGTGCACTGGAAGACACAAGGTCGTTGCCAAATTACTTTAATGATTATCATTTCATGTAATTTGGCTAAAAGAAGAGAAAAGCAAATTAAAATCTGAATATTTTGTACCTTTTCAATTTTTGTTCTAAATGTTTACAAAAGTGGTTTTTTAACATATATTTGCACTCATAGCTTGAAAAAGGAAAATGAAAAAGAACTCAAAGCTGAAAGGAAAGTAATATTGTATTTTATTTAAAATATAAATCCTTCTGGGCATTTATTTAAGGAGAATTTTATGTATGCAGGTCCATTAAAAAAATAAATTGTATGTTTACACACCTTTTGGTGGTAATATAGGTTAATAAGATCTATTCATTATAAATGTCAACATGTGAATTTATTTTAAACATGTAATAGAGTATATCATGGCAAGGTATTGTGCGTTGTTTAAATTCCAGTGTTAAGATTAAAAAAAAAAAAAAAGTGGGTTGCCATCTATGGGGTCGCACAGAGTCAGACACGACTGAAGCGACTTAGCAGCAGCAGCAGCATGTACGTTAGTCAGTTTTTAGAGTTGAAATAAAACCTTACTGCAGATGGCTTCCCTTGCTTGGAATTCAGGCATTAGCATTCTTTTAAAAACAAGATGCTAAAGAAGTTAATAAATTATTTAAAATTTAAAGGTCAAATTTCTTTGGAAACTATATTTTAAAAAGAAACTGAATTTATTTTTTCAAGTTAGATTTTTAAAAATATTTATTTTAAATTGATTGATGATTGATTGGTTTACAATATTGGTTTGATTTCTGTCATGCCTCAACATGAATTAGCCATAGGTGTACATATGTCCCCTCCCTCTTGAGTTGCCCTCCCACGTCCTGCCCATTCCCACCTCTCTAGGTTATTATGAACCCTGTTTGAGTTCCCTGAGTCTTAGAGCAAATTCCCATTGGCTATCTATTTACATATGCTAGATCCATGCTGCTCCCACTGTCTCCCTCTTCTCCCTGGCTCTTGTCCGTAAGTCTGTTCTCTGTGTCTACACCTCCACTGCTCCTCTGTAAACAGATTCATCAGTACCATTCCAGATTCCATCTACATGCATTAAAATCCTAAATTTATTAAAACTTAAAATGTCTAAAAGGTTGCTAGCTTTCAAAGTTCATATACTGAAATGCAATAAAGCTAAATACAACTTAAACTTTAGAAATAAATGGTTTATTCTCCAATGGAAATCACATTAGAATTTGGCTTGTTAATTAAACTGTTGTTCAGAAACTAAGTCGAGTCTTGCAGACACTTTAAGACTCCTTGAACTACAGCATGTCAGGCTTCCCTGTCCTTCACTGTCTCCTGGAGTTTGCTCAGATTCATGTCCACTGAGTCATTGATGCCATCCAACCATCTCATCCTCTATCACCCATTCGCCTTTTGCCTTCAATTTTTCCCAGCATCAGAGTCTTTTCCAGTGAGCTGATTCTTCACGTCAGGTGACCTAAATATTGGAGCATTAGTACTTTCAGTGAATATTCAGGGCTAATTTCTTTTAGGACTGACTGGTTTGATCTCTGTGCTGTCCAAGGGACTCTCAAGAGCCTTCTCCAGCACCACAGGTCAAAAGCATCAATTCTTCAGCACTCAGCCTTCTTTATTGTCCACCTCTCATGTCTGTATATGACTACTGGAAAAGTCATGGTTAATTAAATACGTCAGTTAAAATCGTGATGATACTAAGGATAGCTAACATGAATTCAGTGATATTTATGTACTATAAGAACTTTTCATATATTTCCCCCTTTATTCCTTATGACTCTGAGAGAGGTGTACTATTTCTAATCTATTTTATAGATGAAGAATTGAATGATGGGAACGTTAAATAACTTGACTAAAGTCACATAGAAGTAACACATTCAACCAAACATCATCTCACTATTTTTTAATTTATGGTATATGTACCTGAGATAAACATTTTATCTTAAATAATGCTCATTTATAAATATAATCTAAGATCAAGGCTCTTTCTTTTAATATGAGTCTATTTGAGTTTTACTGTGTTTCTTATTTTTCATACAACTTGCAGAAATAACTGCAGTGCTTCATTATTATTATCTGCCTTTTAAAGAAAATTAATGAACAGTTGGCTTCCCCGGTGGTTTAGCAGTAAAGATTCACCTGCCAATGCCAGAGATGCAGAAGATGTGCGTTTGATCCCTGAGTTGGGAAGATCCCTTGGAGGAGAGTATGACCGCCCACTTGAGTATTCTTGATGGGAAAGTACCGTAGACAGAGGAGCCTGGTGCGCTACAGCCCATGGGGATGCAAAGAGTCTGACAGGACTGAGTGAGTGAGCACACAGTGATAAGTTAAAATCTCTTACTTTGACTTTTGTGCCTTTTCCTTACAGTTATTTATTTATTTTACCTAACACAACTGGGCTGTATGCTTTTTTAAATTAATTAAACTTTATCAAGTTGNACCGCCCACTTGAGTATTCTTGATGGGAAAGTACCGTAGACAGAGGAGCCTGGTGCGCTACAGCCCATGGGGATGCAAAGAGTCTGACAGGACTGAGTGAGTGAGCACACAGTGATAAGTTAAAATCTCTTACTTTGACTTTTGTGCCTTTTCCTTACAGTTATTTATTTATTTTACCTAACACAACTGGGCTGTATGCTTTTTTAAATTAATTAAACTTTATCAAGTTGCTTCAAAATGGCTCTGTTTTGCCTCATTTTTTCACTCCTATTTAATATATATATATATCTTAAAATTAGTTTAAATGATGTAATGCCCATAGGAGAAACATTTAGTGAGCACAAAATATCCTTGTATTTGTCACAACCTCCTCAGAAGTTTGTATGGTACCATAGCTCTGGACAGTGATTTTCGGGAGAAATTGTGTAGACACCGGTGGGAAGCCTAGAATCTCTATTTGTTCTCCACATTTTCTCTTTCCTTGCCTCAAGAATATCAAAGGCTGAAAAGACAATACAAATGACATGATGCCAACTTGTGCTGTCTTGGCAGAATCTAGATTTTTGATGGAGTAGAGCTGACTGAAGTGTCATACAACATGCAGTTGACCTTGAATAAGTTAACAAAAGACTTTTGTGTTAAGACTG
This sequence comes from Oreotragus oreotragus, assembly GCA_006410675.1. Classification (NCBI taxonomy): domain Eukaryota; kingdom Metazoa; phylum Chordata; class Mammalia; order Artiodactyla; family Bovidae; genus Oreotragus; species Oreotragus oreotragus. The sequence goes on along the minus strand of SJYX01000588.1, from coordinate 4,099 downwards.
TGGCCTTCCCCAGTGGCTCAGCAGTAATGAATCCTCCTGCAGTGCATGAAACATAGGAGATGCAGGTTTGATCTCTGGACTGGAAAGATACCCTGGAGGAGTAAATGGAAACCCACTCCAGTATTCTTGCCTGAAAAATCTCATGGACAGAGGAGCTTGGTGGGTGGGCTACAGTCCATAGCGTCACAAAGAGTCAGACACAACTGAGTACACATGCACTAAGATTTTAGGGTTGTTTTCACAAAAGCTGCCCAGCTTACCATAAGTGATACAAGATCAGAAGCTAATACAGTTAATTTTTGTTAACATATCAGTTCACCTGGTGGGAATACATGTATGTCATCATACTTCACAGTAGCCCATTAAAAGAAAGTTCTCAGCCTACCCAGGTACTAGACATCATGTTCTGTAGAAGGAATGAACTATATTGACTAAGAAAGTTCTGTTGCATGTCTGAGTGTGTCCATTATTAATTTCAATGGCTTTCCCCAATTCATAGATTTACAAGATTTAGTCTATTTAACTGAGTACTTTAAACATACTCAATTGAGTTTCTTGGGATAAATCTCCCACACATTTTGCAAATAAATTCTCCTTATTCACTTGGTATAATAAACTTTTGAATTATGGTTTGCCACACAGTGAGAAAAAATATTTTAAGCAGCAAGAGGTGAATAAAGGAATCCTACTATTTAAAATCTAACTCAGCTGTGTGAGGTTTTGATGACTGTTTGGAAAGCCCTAATAGTTTTATTATATCCCTTACAGCAATGAATTATGTACTAAGAATGAATAAAGGCAACAATAACACATTTTAATAAACTACATTAATTAACATATGTTGAATGTTAACTAATCTCTTATTCTGGCAGCAAGTTTTATCAGCCAGAGGGCAGTAGAATATAAAGCGAACACGGCCTGCCTCCATCACTAGAGTTTACTTGGAGAAGACAGGCAGTGACTCACAGGCCATGTTAACACATTAATTTCTAAATTGAAATTATTCAAGCAGAGTAAACTTTCATTTATTTATTTAAGGGGTGTTTCTCACCTTAATACAATTTAATGTATGATCAGTGAAAGTAGAATTACAACTGCCATATATCAAAAGTCTCTGGAGAGATCTACTGTATTAATGTGTATTATAATTCAGCACAATTTAGCTCATGGTATTCAGGCACCATAGTTGAATACCTGCTGATTCATGTTTGCTGTGGAAATGGTAATATGTGAGTTACGACTTGGGTAAAGAATGAGTGTTGTTGATTGACTGTACAAGTGGAGTAAATAATAATTCCATCTAGTAACTCATCAAAATGATGAGTGATTCCATGGCTGTCTCTTATACACATCTAGATGTGTATAAGAGACAGGAATATAAGATATGCATTAGAGTGACTACATATAATATTTGATATGTTTAAAATCCCTATGAAATATGTTTGGGTTTATCCATCTCTCTAAGTTACTTTTCTAGTATAATGTTGATTTGATAGATTTGATAAGCCTGCCTCCATCACTAGAGTTTACTTGGAGAAGACAGGCAGTGACTCACAGACCATGTTAACACATTAATTTCTAAATTGAAATTATTCAAGCAGAGTAAACTCTCATTTATTTATTTAAGGGGTGTTTCTCACCTTAATACAATTTAATGTATGATCAGTGAAAGTAGAATTACAACTGCCATATATCAAAAGTCTCTGGAGAGATCTACTGTATTAATGTGTATTATAATTCAGCACAATTTAGCTCATGGTATTCAGGCACCATAGTTGAATACCTGCTGATTCATGTTTGCTGTGGAAATGGTAATATGTGAGTTACGACTTGGGTAAAGAATGAATGTTGTTGATTGACTGTACAAGTGGAGTAAATAATAATTCCGTCTAGTAACTCATCAAAATGATGAGTGATTCCATGGAGACTTTGCCGGTGAAAGTTAATCACTGTTGAATGCAAAAGTATGTGCCAAGTTATAAAGACAAAGATGTTAAAATTCTTAGGTTTCTCCATTCTTTTCATATTTTAGTATCCGTGGTTAAGTTTTACTCTCTGTGTTTGTATTTGTTCCTCTTGCATTTTTTCACTCTCACTGTATTATGCAGTCATTGGCAATGTAAAGAACTAATTGATTAATTAAATAAGTATTTTGACACTGTTAAATGTAGTGAAATTGTAATAAAATTTAGTATCTTCTTCAAATACTTTGTAATTTAGTGGGAGGAAACAACTTTATAATTTTAACATGCCTAAATGCTTGCTAAATGCATGTTGTGGTATATGTAGACATATACAGCTCTGTGGACAAGGAAAGCTTCAAATATACCTTTTGAGATGACTATGATAGAAAAAAGCCAGCAAAAATTAAGCAATTTTTGCTACAGTTCTAGTTGTTGAATAGTGAAAAAACTAATAAGTATCTTCTAGTTCCCTAAAATTGTATTGTTTGTGTTACATTCTGTTGCTTGGACATTTCTTGCATATCTCTAAGACTGAGAGATAAAGGAAAAAGTTCATTTCCTGAATAACTTTAGTCATGACAGCTAAGCTTAGTCCACTAGGATATGTGCCCCTGTGAGGCCTATATTATATTGGTATATTTATTAAACTTATTTTTACTGCAATTACTTTCTAATATCTGTAGAAGCTTGCTGATGAAAGGCATTCATTTAATTAATTCTTTTGTAGTTCGTATGAAATTATATCAGTTACGATTGTTCTTCCTAGTTCCGATTTTGAGTCCTCTTAATTTCATGTTTCTGTCTTATTGTGGGTCTGTTCTTATGTGCAGGATAATTTTTATATATAGATTTGCCTAATTCTATAACTGAATACTATTTTCTGTATACTAAGTTTTAATAAAAAATCTTTGGATATTGGGGAAAATAAATACCTTTAATGTCTTACGATATAGAATATACAATAGAATGTCAGCTGTGAAAAACCGCTCAATATTATTCAAGAAATAGAGAACCATCCGAATAATCAGTGTGCAATGACTATGTATGGATTGTAGGATGCATAACAGAATTAAAGACCCAGCAATCCCACTCCTGGGCACATATCCAAAGAAAACCATAATTCAAAAAGACATATATACCCCAGTGTTCATTGCAGCACTATTTACAATAGCCCAGGATATGGAAGCAGCCTAAATGTCCATCAACAGAAGAATGGAAAAAGGATATGTGGTACATGTATACACTGCAATATTATTCAGCCATAAAAATGAAAGAAATTGTGCTATCTGCAGAGACAAGGATGGACATAGAGACTGCATAAAAAGTGAAGAAAGTCAGAAAAAGAAAAAATATATTGTTTTTAACACATATATGTGGAATCTATACAGAAATGGTACAGATGGAGTCATTTGCAAAGTGGAGATGGAAACACAAAAATAGAGAACAAATGTGGGGACTCTAAGGGATCTATCTATCTATCTATATAGGATATATATATATATATATATATATACACAAATATTTATATATAAATCCCAATCTCCAATTCATCTCACCCACCTTTTCCTCCCTTAGACTCCCCACATTTTAGAGGTGGCAAGAATACAGAGAAGAACTGTACAAAAAAGATGTTCACGACCCAGATAATCACGATGGTGTGATCACTCATCTAGAGCCAGACATCTTGGAATGTGAACTCAAGTGGGCCTTAGAAAGCATCACTAAGAACAAAGCTAGTGGAGGTGATGGAATTCCAGTTGAGCTGTTTCAAATCCTGAAAGATGATGCTGTTGAAAGTGCTGCACTCAATATGCCAGCAAATTTGGAAAACTCAGCAGTGGCCACAGGACTGGAAAAGGTCAGTTTTCATTCCAATTCCAAAGAAAGGCAATGCCAAAGAATGCTCAAACTACCGCACAATTGCACTCATCTCACATGCTAGTAAAGGGATGCTCAACATTCTCCAAGCCAGGCTTCAAAAATACATGAACCGTGAATTTCCTGATGTTCAAGCTGGTTTTAGAAAAGGCAGAGGAACCAGAGATCAAATTGTCAACATCTGCTGGATCCTCAAAAAAGCAAGAGAGTTCCAGAAAAACATCTATTTCTGTTTTCTTGACTATGCCAAAGCCTTT
>SJYX01000587.1:330551-365579 GCA_006410675.1 Oreotragus oreotragus | reverse complement strand
GGCGGGGCGGTGCCGGGGCTCCTACGGGAGGGGAGGGGCGGGGCGGCATCCGGAGGGGCCAGGCTGGAGGGCCTGGCGCCCCTCACTCCCACCTCCGGAGCTGCACTGCCAGAGGGGATCAGCCGGGGTGGGGACGGCGCTCTCGACGTTCGCGGGCTGAGCCCGGCGGCGGGGAGCGGGTGGCAGGCTGAGAAGGGCGTTGGCACCTCAGCCTGCCCCCAACCACCGCTTGGCTCCCGCAGGTACCAGGCCTTCCGGGAGGATGATGGACATTATTCCCGGACCTACTGGACTCTAGGGCCATCTGTTCGGCCTTCGTCACGGTGTTCGAGGTGCCGAGGCCCGCAGGGTGCTGGGCTCCGCTCCCACCCCAGGGCTCCACCCAAGGGCAGCGCGTGGTCCGCGGGGTGGGCGTGGCGGATGCCGCGGGGCCGGTACCCCGCTCTACCCCCGCGGGCAGACGGCGGCCCTCTGCGTCTTCTCCTCCCGGCCTGGCCTCTGTCTAGGGGGCCCTGGCACTGCAGGGTCCGTGGAAGCTGGGGTGGTCTGCCTTGTGGCCTCTGCCTCTTCCGGAGTTTGCTTTCCTGCACTGATGCTTGCTGTCCGGCCCAGCCCATGCCTGCGGAGCTCTTGCCCACCTCTGGGTCCACTCTGGCACTTGTGCCAAGGGGTGGGGGTGCGTGGCCCCCCCACAACACCCCTGCTCCCACCCAGCACGTGGCGTTCTGCACTGGTGGCTCCTCGACCTCGTGGAAACCGACATCCCTGAATCTGTGGCGATCAGGTGAAGCGGGAGTACTACCACGCCAAGGGGACGCTGGCTGAGAACTAGGTGAGCCCCCACCCCCAGCCCTGCCCGCACTCTGCCATGGTCAGAGCCCAATCATGATCCTCCTCCTCTGATCTTTCCTGAAAATAGGCTCTTCTTGGAACAACTGTAGCAAAAGAGAACCAAGCCTTGGGCTCAGAGACAAGTCCGGGCCCAGAGCCTAGGCTGCCAGGAGCTGGAGTCACAGCTCGCCCCACAGAAAGCGGCTGAGGGCCCTGGAGGAGGGGTGGGGGGTGATGCTGTCAAAGGCTTCCCACCTCAGAGGCCACCGCCCCACTCCCGGCCCCGCTGCCTCCCAGGCCCTGGCATGGGTTGACCCCATGGCCCGCTGTCTCCAGCCGGAGCACCTGGAAGGTGGGCACATGGTGCCCAGCCTCACCTCCCCCTGCCATCTCCCACCCAGCCTCACCTCCCCCCTCACCCGGCAGGATGGCTCCATAGCTGAGGTGCTGCCTCCCCTCATGTCGTGCCCCCGCCCTTCACCGACCTCCCCTGCCTTCGCCTGCCCCCGTCCCCCATCCCTGGCCTCGCAGGCACAGGAGGTGGCCTCCGCCGGCTTCACACGTCAGCCCTGGACGGGGCTCCTCTCCCCTCAAGCTGGTGGACTTGGGGTCCTCCGTATGGCCCTCCCTGTACCTGCTGCCCCTCAAATGGTGGTGTCCCCTCTCCAGCCGGCCCGGCCGCATCTTACTCAGTCCAGACGGGGTCTGGCCTGCCCTTCACATACCCCAGCTGGCAGCCTCAAACCAGACTGTTCTGAGCCACAGCTGAGTCTGCTCACCCCGCCCCGGGGCCCCTGCAGTCCCCTCCTCTGACAAGGCCTGCATTTCCATCCCCTCATTGCTCGGGCGCCTTTTCCTTCCAGCCTGTCCACAGCCTGCGAGCAGGCCTTTCAGCGCTTCCCGTGGCAGCACCTGGCTCCTGCAAGCCTGGGGCCAGTAGCAGCCTCACGGTGGCGAGTGCCTCGATGGGGAAGGTTTGGAGAGAGACTGAACTTTACTCCTTGAGGCAATCAGAGGAAAGGACATTCACTCCCGTGACACTTGGTGGCTCTCCTCCGAGCCTTCCCGTCTGTCTGCATGGGGCCATCCTCAGGGCGGGGAGCTCCGCGGCGCCTGCAGCTGGACCTCACCCACTGGCGGTCTGTGAGCGCCCTGCGTCTGCCTCCTCTGAGCTCCGACCACACAGCACCCCCAGCCTCACCGGCTGCTCCGTCCTCTGCTCTGTGGCTGCAAGCCCCGCGGCACAGACGCCAGGAGGCAGTGCCCACTTTTGACTCCCTCAGGGGAGCACTCCTTAAGGTGCTCAGCACTGTGAAAAAGGACACGTGGGTTTTAACTGCTTGGATGCGCTGCAGCCCGCCAAGCTCCTCCCCAGAACCGCCAGTGGACGCCTTTATAAAGCCCACAGGTGCGGGCCTCAGGCAGCACCAACTATTTCTTGACCAGGATGGGCTGAGACTGAGGGGCAGCTGCCTGCTCACCCGCCGTCCAGAAAACGAGCCGTCCTTCTGCTTGTGGCCGGTGGGGCTGTGCACACCGTGTCCTTGTTACAAGATCCACAGGTGTTTCCTCCCAGATGGTTGTTTTTGTTGCTTCAAACTTTTAAAAGTAAACTTATGGAGACATAAGAAATCTTGGGCTTGCATGAAGTGAGCACACCAGCATGACCAGCATTCATACAAAGATACAGCCCTGGTCACTGGGGTGCAGTGCCTGGCAGGGCCTGCCCCCGCTGCCTTCCTTTCCCGCCTGGAGTGGTCACACCCTGGCCTCAGGGGCAGGACCCCCAGGCATGGCCTCTTCTGCGGGGCACACCACCATGAGCCTTCCCGGCAGCACTGTGCTGTGATGCCCCAAATGAAGACCACTGGGCCATCCTGCCTGGCTGCCATCAAACTCTCGTCCCCGCCCCCTGGTGCCCTGGAAGGTTTCGGGTCACCGTCTGCCCCCAACAGTGACGCCTCCCAGCGCCCTGGCTCCTGCGAGGCTGTTGATTCAGGGCTGAGAACCCTGTGCCAGCTGGGGGTGCCGCACCAAGCATCTGTGGGTGCCCAGTGACCCTTCAGAGCACGCCACACACGCCTGGTTCCGAGACTGAGCTTGGCAGTGTGTGATAAGACGAGTCTCAGCACACTGTATCCAGTTTGGGTTTTATTTTGTAATTTATAAAATTCCAGTGTCATCCATATTCATGAGCCTTCACACGTTTGCATATAATCTCCAGATTTCAAAGTTAAGGCCAAGGGATGGATGGTAGCTACGGACACATGTGACACGGAACACATCCCAAGAGGAGACGGACACACGCCCTGGGCCCTCAGGTGCTTGCAGCCCCGGAGGCCGCAGGGCACAGGCCGGGGCAGTCACCACGTGACCTTCAACCACCACCAGCACAGACACAGTGAAGGCCGGGGTTTGCAAAGAGCGCACATGAACGAAGCCTCTCATGGGAATGTAAAAGGTCCCTTTGGGGAGGGCAGGGTGGAGGCGGCAGGGGCCCTTGCAGGAAGGACGCAGGAGCTGTGGGCAGACTCCCGGGAGTCAGAGCGGCCGCGGGCAGGAGCTGACCAGGGAGAGGCCCCGAGACCCCGCAGAGGGAGGAGGGGCTCCCGGGGACAGGCCCCCCCAGGGAGGCAGAGGGCCCCCTTCCGTCCTCCCCGGCCATCGGCTCTGCCTCGTCTGGGGCCGCACACACGCTCCGTCGGCCCCGCCTACGGACGGGCATGTTCAAGGCCGTGTGGGCCAGTGGGGACTTGCAGTGGGGAGAAGACTCCTGGTCTGTTCGGGAACTGCAGTCAAGATGACTGAGCCTGAGTTAAACTGAGAAAAGCCTCCTGTGGGGTGGGGGTGGGGGAGAAGGTGGCCCAAGCAGTGCTGACTCTCCCGAGGACACAGCCAGCTTCTCCAGGAGGTTGGGGACCAGGGACCAGGCAACTCAGAGTGGCCCGCCACCTCCGGGGGACAGATGGCCCAGGGCCCCACGTTCCCCTTCACCAAGCACCCTGCCCTGCGGAGACCTGGGGCTGCCGCCCAGACAAGCCCACCAGACTCCTGAGAAGGATCCAGTCCTCCGCTGGCTGGGACGGCCTCTGCACCCCAAGGCCAACTGCTTACCTCTTGTACACGCGTCTGAGGACGCCTCGGGGGTGCACTCCCCACTCTGGACTGCAGGGGTTGGGGAGGGCATGGCCTCGAGGCCGCAATGAACACCAGAACCCAGTGGATTTGGGGGCCGGGGGCGGGGAGGAGGATGGAGTGGGGGACTGGTGGGCGCGGGGGAGCTGAAGGTGATGCAGAACAACAAGCTGGCCTGTTGCCGGGGTGGGGGAGCCCCCTCAGTGGAGGAGTGGGGCACCCAGCTCCCTCACCCCCATCTGCATTCCTCAGACCCCTGCCCCGCGGCCTTGGCTCTGCCTGGGAGGGTGGGCAGTCTGGGGTGGAGGCCTGATGCGGAGGCCAGGCCGTCTGAACGCCACCCCCCACTCGCCTTCTGGTCCTCGGGCGGCCCTGGGCTCTCACGTGGGCCAGTGAGCACACGGGGCCTCCCCCAGACCCGGGGTCTGGGTCAGTGGGCTTTCCACCAGCTGAAGAGGCGGGTGGTCCTTGGGGAGGACGTCTGTGGCAGGCAGGGGAGAGGGAGGTGGGAAAGGACGAGGGCAAACGTTTGGCTTTTATAAAGTCAAGGAAATTTATTTCCTGAGGTCATGACAGGAAGCAGGTGCGGCCGCAGCTGCGGGCTCTCCCGGCGGGCGGGAGCTTGGCCGGCGGGCGGGAGCTTGGCCGGCGGGCGGGGTGACTCCGAGCCACAGCCTCCTTAGTGTTCACGAGGTGCCAAGCGCAGGGCCGGGCCGCGGCTCCCGGCTTCGCTGTGAGACCTCAGGGCGGGCGGGATCGACACGTGCGCAGGGTCCAGCCGCTGGGTCAGAGTGAGACGGACCCTCGCGGGGCGGGTGCTGCTCCTTGGCCATTATCGCTTGGGGCCCCATGGGAGGGTCTTGGGGGCCACCTGAGCCCCGAAGCTGGGGAACTCCTCGGAGCTGCTCATGTCGGGAGCCTGTGGGGGAGCACACGGCTTCAGGGACAGCCGCCCCACAGCAGCACCCAGGACAGCACGAGCGCGGGACGCCGGGGGCAAGGCCTCACCTTCTCGCTGCTGCTGGCAGTCCAGGGGGCGTCGCGAACGACAAAGCCCTTGGACGGCGCCTTGGACTCCTCGTGGGCAGGGGGCTTCATGTACAGCTGCAGCGCCTCGCTGTCCACCACGTCGGCCAGCTGTGAGCACAGGCGGCGTCGGTCTGCGGCAGGGGAGCCCATCCCGGCCCGGGGGCCCACCACCCTGGCCTGTCGGGGCCAGCCGCCCTGGCAGGACTCACGTATTCCTCCTCCAGGTTGAGGATGTGGTCGATGGCTTCCTCCACGTTCTCCGGGAGCCCCGTCACGGTCACGCAGTTGGGGTCGGGCGCCCCACTCTGCGGGAAGCGGATGTCCACCTGGAAGGAGTCCACACAGAGCCAGAGTGGGCCAGGGCCCCACCGCGCCCGTGCCAATGGCCCCCTTCTAGTGGGGGTCCCCTTGCCCTGTGTGTGCCTGGCGTTCAGAGCTCATGCTCCTCCGGACGCAGAGCTGCCCAGCGCTCACTGCCCAGCAGTGTCAGCCGTCCCTGCTCTGAGCCCACAGCACCTCAGCACCTGAGCCTCGGGTCTCCGATGGTTTGGGGTGTGTAGCCCACCGCCCCTGCCTGCTCTGAGGGATAACCGCACTCCAGGCTCAGCCTGGGGACTCACCTTGAACTCATCCATGATTTTGCGGATGGCTTTGCCACGGGCACCGATGATGCGGGCATGAACGCGGTGGTCTAGCGGGACGTCCTCAGAAACCATCTGTTCAAGCTCACCCACGATCTTCAGGATGGCGTCCCGGGCAGCCTCCGTGTTCTTCTCGTAGCCTGTGATGGTGATTTGGTCCTGGGGCTGAGAGAGGATCTGGTCAGAAGCGGGCACCCTAGGGACACCTGACCGCAAGCACCGGGGGGACGCGCCACGAGGAGCAGCTGCTCGCGGCGGGCTGAGGGCCAAGTGTGGACACTGCGCCTGATGGGCAGACTGGCGGCCCGGCAGGCTGGCAGCACCCCGCCTCCCTGAGGACAGTTGCCACCATGGGCTGAGGGCGTGGGCACAGACAGGCAGACGCCAGACGGCCAGGGCGCAGGGACAGCCCTCCCACTGGAGACTGAGGCCTGGAGAGAAGGTGCAGACGCTGCAGCTGGCACCCCACCCTCAGCAAACGTGAGACACCAGACCCGAAAACACCAGCAGAGGAAAGGGGTACTCAAAGCAGAAGGGAGGAGACAAGAAACTCCAACTCGAAGCCCTGCCCCTCAGAACAGGAGAAAATACTACAACCCGGAGAACACGCCACAATGCCAAGGACCCGAGCACAGCGACGGACATCTGGGCGCCAGACCGGAGCAGGGACTGAGAGCCGCCCAGAGAGAGCAGACGCCAGGCCAGACCGGAGCAGGGACTGAGAGCCACCCGGAGAGAGCAGACTCCAGGCCAGACCGGAGCAGGGACTGAGAGCCGCCCAGAGAGAGCAGACGCCAGGCCACAGCAGGGCAGGCCCCCAGCCCCTACCTGGCTCCCGTCGTCCTTATCAGGAAACTGGATGTTCACATCGTGCTCCAGGCGGATCTGGGTGATCACCGCCCCCTTCCTCCCGATGATCTTGGGGTGGTATTTGGGGTCCACGGTAACACTCAGCTTAAAGCTCCGTAAAGCCTGCCAACGAGACAAGGCGCAGTGAGGCAGGCGCGCTTCCAACCCGGCCCTCACCATCACGCCGTGCCCCTCCATCCTCTGCCCGCGGGCATCACGTCACTTTGCACCAGGAACAAGGCTCAGCTTTGCAGCTGAGCTCTGCGGCCTGGCCCCCAGCAACTGAACCAAGGGTCCGAGGATGCCGCTACCACGAGCACAGGCCTTCAGGCAGACTGGGCACAGCACCCGCCCGGCTCCACCTCCTGAGCTTGAGACGCAGACGGATGAGCGAGTGTGCAGAGAGCTGGACTTTCAGGGTGGTGAGATGCGAGCAGGCCAAATCCCCAAACCAAACAAGAACAGCAGACCCACAAAAGGGAACAAAAGCGTGAAAGGATGTCCACAGCCCGAGGCTCAGGCTGGGCCCTGGGCAGACAGGGGGCCCCAAGGCCGGCACCGCGTTCGAGGCCGACCTGAGGTGTGTGAGCTCCCGTCACCCCCATTCTGCAAGGGGCTTCGGGTTGCACAGCACCCGCCCTGCCTCACGCCACCTCCAGGGGCACAGCGGCTTCTCACACCCGTCAGCAAGGAGAGCACCTGGGGTGCTGGCGGGGCCTGCCTGGGACCACGGGTGCACGCTGGGGGTCTCTCCTGGCACTGGCCCCCAGGCCTTCCCAGCTGATCCCTCCCTGGAAGGCTGGCAAAGGTCTTCATATTTATTGATGACACAGATAATGACACGAAATCCACCTGTTGCCATCTTTGTAAGAGGGCCAGGCCCTCGACACCGCCCCCAGTAGGAGCTCCCGGCTCATGGGACCCTGGGCTGCAACGCGGGGTCAGCCAGCACCGTCTCTGCCGCCCGACCCCCTGGCTGAGGGGCGGCCTGAGTGCTGAGGGGCTCGGCCCCAGGACGCCCGGCCCTCACCCGGTCCTCCTGCTCAGCCTGCAGCTCCTTCACCCGCTCCAGCAGCCCCGCCTTGGCCCGGTCCAGGTTCGCAGCCAGGCCCGTGATGGCAATGATGTCAGACTGCAGCTCAGGCGCCGGGACGTGAATGTTCACCTGGGTGGAGACAGGGGCAGGCCTGTTGCAGAGGGCATCCATGGGGACACAGCTTGGCCTCGGGATTGGGAGGGTGGGGGGAAGGGTTCAGCTCACGGAGCAGGCAGGAGCACGGCGGCCCCTCCCAGCACCCAGCCTCCGGGGAGACAACCTGCAGAGTGGCTTTACCTCAAACTCGTCCATCATCTTGCGTATCCCACTTCCCTTCTGGCCAATGATGTAGCGGTGAAGGTCAAAGGGCACCTCCACTTCAGTGGTGACGGGAACCAGCGCCTGCAGGACAGGACTGGGGTCAGGCCTGAGGGGGGGAGGTGGGGAGCTCGTGGGCTCAGCAGCTGGCCTTCAGGGACACAGGGGAAGACCCCGTGGGGATGGGGTGCTCTCTAGAACCTTCCATGCTGCCCAGCTTCCAGGGGCACAGAGGAAGAGCCCGTGGGGACGAGGTGCCCTCTAGAGCCTTCCATGCTGCTCTAGCTGGGCAGAGCACCACTCTCCACGTGAGGGGACGCGGGAAAGTTGGGGGCTGCAGCAGCCCCTAGGAGGAGCAGAGCTGCACAAGCCCAAGGCCTCTGGGTCTGGGAGCCCACAGAGGGGCTGGGGCCATGCAGACGCACACCCCGATCCTGGCCTCAGAGACCCTAGAGAAGGTCAGAGTGACGGGCCTCTGCCCGGGACCACGGCCCCCTGCTGGGGCAGCACTGACGACCCCAGCCGTCTCTGCAGCCTGCTCGCCTTGGGGGCCCTTGTCTCCCACTTGTCCCCGCATCACGACAGGACCCCCATCCTGCCCGCTGCGGTGGGGCTCACTGAGTGCTGCTCCCCGGGACCCTGCACACTGGGGGCCGAGGGGGAGGGCGGTGCCTGAGCCCCACCATCTCTGCTTGTCCGTGGCCCCAGGCCGGCAGCTCTGCCTCTAATGAGAGCCCAGGTGCTCAGGCCTCAGATCTGCACCCGCTCCCTGCTGAGGGCCGGGGGCTGGGCTGGGCTGGGTCCAAGCCCACCTCCAGGGCTTCCTTGGCCGCCTCGCACTTCTCCTTCCGGCCGGAAATGATGATGATGTCGCACCTCCTGGGGGAGCCGGGCTCGGTCTCCTTGCCCTCTCTCCCCTCCGCGGCGTCCTCGCCGTTCTCGTGGACAGCAGGCTCCACGCTGTGCCCTAGGGACATGGAGGGGCAGCTCAGGCCGCCTGCGCCCAGGGTCCAGAACCCCCGAGGCGCCTCGGGAGGATGGCGGGGAGCCCGGGCCTCCACCCCTGCCTCAGGGGCTGCAGGGGGGGGGCGGGGCAGGGCCCGCTGTGCCTGAGAAGGGAGGAGCCCTCCGCCAGGCGGAGGCGGCTCCAGAACAGGGTAACGCCTGCTTCTCCTGTTGGGAAGACAGCAAGCAAAGCGGAAGCACGGTGGGGCTGAAGGTGGCTGGCATGGTCCAGTCGGGCCACACGAGAACCAGACGTGACCAAAACCAACCGAAGGGCACTCCTGGAGCAAGCCAGCCTCCAGCAGGGAGGGACACAGATGCACCGCCCACGGCCGCAGCGACCGGGCAGGGCTGGGGCGAGCCCACGAGAGGACATGGGGGCACGCGGCTCCGAGCGCACGGGCCGGGCACCCCGATGCCCGAAAGGCCTCGTCCTCGCGAGGAAGCCAGGTGGGAAGGCGTGGGCCTGAAGCAGACACAAATGACTCAGAGATAACAAGCGTGCCGAGTGTGAGCCAGATGCATCTCTACGTCATCCTGTCCAATTCTTCTTTAATGTGAGGTTGTTTCAAAATGGGAGAGTAAACATTCGAGTGGGAAAGATCAACGCAACAAATATGGTTGAACTTGTAGCCCAGGCTCTTCTCAGGAAGACAGGAGATTCACTTCCTCCTGCACGGGAGGCTCCCGGCACTCAGCTCTCCCCGGCCAGGCCACTAGCCGCTGGGGACCCTGAGGACATCCGAGGGGCCCTTCATCTCCCTGCAACCACGACACAGCCTGTTCCGACAGACCAGAGTGACCCCGAGCCTCTGGAAGGCCCCAGACAGCCGACAGCCCCCACCTCTCCCAGCCAGGACCCACCTGGGTTCTCTTCTCTGTCTGGGAATTTAATTTGAACGTTATAGTCCCGGGTGATCTGCTGGATCTTGGAACCTTTAGGGCCCATGACCGACCGATGGAATTTCTGGGGTATGGTGCATTCTATGGTCACCTGGGCTTCCTGGGAGGAGACAGAGCAGAAAAGAGAAGTAAAGCCAAGGTCAGCCGCTCAGGGCCAAGTTCATGTCCATACCACTTCTGCCTACGTCCCCCAAGGCCACTGGTCACAGTGGCGTGGGCAGGGCCACAGGGAGGCCCCCACCCCGCCGCACAGCCAGGGACCCTCAGAGGCTGCGCAGTCTGCCCTGCTGCGCCTTTCCCTGGGTCTGGCTCCCCATCGGGGAGGGGGCAGGCGGCGGCGGGGGCTGCGAAGCCCCGGCTGCTTCGGGAGGGAGGCCCCCGTCGGCAGGCACGCAAGGAGCCGCCCGCCCGCCGGGGCCCAAGCCCGCCATCTGGGGGCCCACCAGGTCCTCGATGATCTCCTGGATGCGCTTCTTGGCCGCCTCTACGCAGTCCTTGGCGCCCTTGAGGGTGACCTTGTCGCTCTGTGAGCCGGAGCGCGGGAAGCTGACCGTCACCCCGCCGTACTCCTCGGCGATCTCGCGCAGCACCTGGCCTCTGCGGCTGACGAAGTGGCGGTGGTGCCTGGGGTCCACCAGCATGCAGTCTTCAGCCACGCTATCCTGGGGGTGGGGGTGGCCGCGTCAGCCCCGCCCGCCCGCCCGCGGCCCCGTCCCCCTAGACCCTGCGGCCCCGGGCCGGCCAGTCTGCCCGCCCGGCTCACCAGGTTCCGGATGAGTGCCTCCAGCTCCCGCTGGGCCTCCCTGACGGCATCCTCCCTCCCGATGATGGTGATCAGGTCCTGCTCCCGGTCCTCGGCCGCTGGGAAGACGATGCGCGCCCCGGTGCTGTCCCGCACCTTGCGGATCTTCCCGCCACCTTTGCCGATGAGGAACTTGTGGTACTCAGGCTTGGCGCGGATGTCAACTGTGAAGCTCTTGGTTTGCTGCAGAAACCAACCCAGCTTCACTGGCCTGGCGCCAGCTATGCGGCCCCGGGACAGTGCGATGGGGGGAGTTCTCCTCACACTGCCACCAACGACCTTCCAGACGGGGCTGCTCAGATCTCACCATGGACACCCAGACCAGGCAGCACGTGCGTTCCCTTCCCACCAAGGAGAACCCCAGTCCTGCCCCCGACAGCAGCCTGTGCCTCTGTAAGCTGTTCCCACCTCTCCAGGCCTGGGCACCCCCACACCGCCTGGCTCCAGGGACAGTGCCTTGCCCAGTGCTCACGCCCAGTGACCTCGCAGAGCGATCCTCTGAGGTCTGCAGAACTCAAGGGGACACACTCCCAGGCAGACAAGCCCCACACTGGGCACTCTCTCCTTTTTCTTGTTGTGAAACCAGCCCCCAAGCGGAACATCAAATAACTGAAGTGCTGGTTTCACAAACACCACTGAAAATCTTCAACTTTTCAGACACGCAAACAGCAGCATTGAAAAAAACTAATAAACTACGGAAGATTCCGAGAGAGACGGGAATACCAGACCACCTAACCAGCCTCTTGAGAAATCAGTATGCAGGTCACGAAGCAACAGTTAGAACTGGACATGGAACAACAGACTGGTTCCAAATAGGAAAAGGAGTGTGTCAAGGCTGTATATTGTCACCCTGCTTATTTAACTTATATCCAGAGTACATTATGAGAAACGCTGGACTGAAGAGGCACAAGCTGGAATCAAGACTGCCGGGAGAAATATCAATAACCTCAGATATGCTGATGACACCACCCTTATGGCAGAAAGTGAAGAGGAACTAGAAAGCCTCTTGAGGAAAGTGAAAGAGGNAAACACAAGCTGGAATCAAGATTGCCGGGAGAAATATCAATAACCTCAGATATGCTGATGACACCACCCTTATGGCAGAAAGTGAGGAGGAGCTAAAAAGCCTCTTGATGAAAGTGAAGGAGGAGAGCGAAAAAGTTGGCTTAAAGCTCAACATTCAGAAAACGAAGATCATGGCATCCGGTCCCATCACTTCATGGGAAATATGGGGAAACAGTGGAAACAGTGTCAGACTTTATTTTTTTGGGCTCCAAAATCACTGCAGATGGTGACTGCAGCCATGAAATTAAAAGACGCTTATTACTTGGAAGAAAAGTTATGACCAACCTACATAGCATATTCAAAAGCAGAGACATTACTTTGCCAACTAAGGTTCGCCTAGTCAAGGCTATGGTTTTTCCCGTGGTCATGTATGGATGTGAGAGTTGGACTGTGAAGAAGGCTGAGCGCTGAAGAATTGATGCTTTTGAACTGTGGTGTTGGAGAAGACTCTTGAGAGTCCCTTGGACTGCAAGGAGATCCAACCAGTCCATTCTGAAGGAGATCGGCCCTGGGATTTCTTTGGAAGGACTGATGCTAAAGCTGAAACCCCAGTACTTTGGCCACCTCATGCGAAGAGTTTATTGGAAAAGACTCTGATGCTGGGAGGGACTGGGGGCAGGAGGAGAAGGGGACGACAGAGGATAAGATGGCTGGATGGTATCACGGACTCGATGGATGTGAGTCTGAGTGAACTCCGGGAGATGGTGATGGACAGGGAGGCCTGGCGTGCTGCGATTCATGGGGTCGCAAAGAGTCGGACAGGACTGAGCAACTGGACTGAACGAGTCAGGGAGCCCAGACCCGCAATGTGATAAAAGGATACATCATTACCAGGTGGGCCCACCCCAGAAACGTCAAGGGTGGTCAAACACTAAATCAACCTTGCATTTATACTAGAGAAAGAAAATCCAGGAAGCATCTCAACAGATCTCACACCTATTCCTGATAAAAACTCTCTGCAAAGCCAGCACAGAAGGGAACTTCCTCAGCTGGAAGAGCTGCCAAAGACCCAGCCCTCCCCGCGCCGTAGCCGGCCAGGCTGTCTGCTCGCCGCGCTGCCCAGCAGCACACAGGAAGCGCAAGCGGCACCGTGAAAGAAGATGCACAGGAGACGTGCCAACGAGAAAGAGCTGCAGCTGCCCATCCACAGAGGGTGTGCGTCACACAGAAAGCTCGCCAGAGTCCACAAGAAAGGTGCTGGCGCTAACGAGCGGGCCGCAGACCAGAAGCACGGCCCGAACGCAAGACGCTCGTTTGCTCCTATATGCGCGATAAATGGAGACGGGTAGAACAGTGCCATTCATAGTCCCACTAAAAATCAAAGAGACGTGAGCCAAACATAACGAACAAGATTTTCATGCTAAGGATAACAAAGCACCAGTGAAAAATCAAGCAGTGTAAACCCTGGAGGACTCCAAACTGTCACGGTGGCAGTCCTCCGGCATCTCATCTTCAGACTCAACACAGCTCCAGCTGGGATTCAAGACAGACTTTCCCCAAAAGACCGACAGGCTGGTTCCAACGCACACGGGAAGGCAGAGAGCCTGGGGGAGCCGGAGCAGTTTCAACAAGCACAATGCTGAGGGCCCCAGCTATCTCGCGGCAGTCAACCCCTGCCGCGCTGCTGAGACAGCGGAGGCCAGAAACAGCCGCAGGGGCGCTGTGACAAAGGGGCAGAGCAACTGGGTCAGTGGAAGCCCGTGGGAAGCGACACCCGTCAAAGGACGTTTCTGAGTGGGGGGCCCATGCGTGTAGGCCTGTTAACCCAGAACTACACAGGGAGACTTCCTGTATGCAGACCATTCTCAGGAGGGAAAAAGCCCCAAATACCAGCCCAACGGCAAACTAATTTTCTCCACCGAACATGCAGGTACCTGGCCTGGAGAGGCCCTTCAGGAGACACATGTGTGTGCACAGATGTGCTCTAACCTGCCGCAGAGACAGGCTGTGCAGGGCCTCCAGTGGGATGCGAGCACAGACTGCCCCGAGCAGCACTCACCTTCTCCTCTGCCAGGTGCAGCAGCTGCTTCCGGGCCTTCTCCACGTCCGAGGACGGGCCCCTGATGACCACGGTGTCGCTGCCCGAGCCCTCCACAGGGAAGTGGATGTGAACCCCGCCGCACTCCTCCATGATGGAGCGGATGAGGCGGCCCTTGGTGCCGATGAGCGAGTTGTGCAGCCGTGCGGGGATGGACACCTCCACCTCGGCGATGTTGGCCTGGAATCACACGCAACATGAGGGAGAAGGCCTGTGTGGCCAGAAGGGCAGGCCCGCCGCAGAGCCCCAGTGCCAGCCTGCCCAAGCCTCCGGCAGGCCAGGACCCCGCCCCGAGTCAAGGCGGGACTGCACCCTCCTGCACCAGGCACAGCGGCGAGATGCTGGAGGCGGAGCCAGCAGGCCGCACCTGGCCCTGCTCCCGGCCAAGTCCCACACCAAGGATGCAGCGCCGACCGTCCAGGGAGCGCCGCAGGCTCACGGCGGACGCGCAGGGGCGGGCAGCCAGAGCGCCACAGGCTCACAGCGGGACGCGCAGGGAGCCTGGCTGCGCTGCGGAAGCGACTGGCTCTCGACTCAGCACCGTGACCCCAGCTAACAAGACTAAACAGGAAGCCCCAAAGGAGCAAAGTGCTGTGAGATAACAAAGCTTGAAGACCCATTATAGAAGTGCAGAGAACACCCATCATACACCAAAGTGAGCTTGAGAGCATCTGGCATTCGATAACAACAAACATAACAAACAGGAAACTGGCATGCAAAGAAACGAGAAGCGCACGCCGCCATGGGCATGGATGATGGAATCCAGCCCGAAACGAGGCAGGGACCCAGGACGCTGAAGCAGGTGCTCTACTACACTGCACACAGTCCAGAAGCCGAAGGCAAGGCTGACTGTGTCAAGCATAACAACAAAGGCCTGAAACTGAACTTAAGGGGTGAGGACGACATAGGCAAAGTGGCGTAAACACTACGAGCTGTGTTTCTTCCGCTGGATTTTCTTTTTCAGCCATCCTGCTCGGCATGTGTGAGCTTATCAACAGTGCCCCACCCAGGGACCGGCCCTGCCCCCTCTCTGCTTGAGGTGCGATCTTAGCGCCGCCAGTGAAGTCCCCAGATCTTTCCACATTTCAGGACAACTCTAAACTCACACATCCAAGAAGTCTGAGGAACTCCAAGCAAAGAAACATGAGTGAAATGACACTAAGACTCCTCAGAACCTGCTAAAAGACTGGCGTCGTCATCAGACAAGCCAGAAGAGGAAACTGGCAGGGTGACACCAGCTGTCTCATAACCCACACGGGAGTCTCGCAGGCAAAGGACAGGGTGCAGCCCAGCAGCCCGAGGTGTGGAGGCTGCCGGGGATGTGAGATGGTGCAGGCACTGTGGAGGATGCTCCTTACAGAAACGCGCCTTCCTCACACGACGCAACCCACCTCGTCCCCAAGTGAGAAAGGGCCACACGCTACCCCAGCCCCTGACAGTCTGCAAAGGCCAACCGTGGGGCCGGCGAAGGGTCAGGGGCTGCACGGGCTGGAGAAGGGAGGCATGAACGGCTGGCGCAGGAGGCACGTTTGCGTGCTAAGTACGTGCATCCAGCTTTTGCTTATTGTTTGAACCTTCTAAAAGATAACTGGACATTTAAACACAAAATAAGGAAGCTTGTGGGGCTTGCAACGTGTGGACAGCACAGAGGCTGCGGGCCCACTGTTATCAGGCCCGCACGCTGCACTCCGAGCAGCACTGAGTCAGCCAGATGCCCCAACCCCTGGAGCAGCCCCTGACATCAAACGGAAACAGACAGGCCCAAAGCGGGGGGGTGCAGCCACAAGACACCGGTCAAAAGAGGGCCAAAGAAAGCGAGACAGAGACGACAGGCAGCAGCCGCTCCCAGCATGCTGCAGGGCGCCGCCAGAGGCTCGGGGCGCGGGGGCGAGGGTGTGTGGAGGACAGAGCACGCACTGGCCCCACAGGGGTGCTGTGGCGCAGACCCCTGAGGAGCAGACACACGTTAAAGCGCAAACCGCACTCTCTACGCCGGCCGTTTCTTGCCTTTTACTCTCTCAAAAAACCCCCCAAAGAGAAAGTGTGGGTTTCCTGGTGCCGGGGACAGGCGGCAGGCTGCTGTCCCTCCCGCCCCGCCCCTTACCAGGTCCTTCTGGATGGACAGGATGCGGCTGCGGGCGGCCTCGCAGTTGGCCCGCTTGCCAGTGATGACAATGGTCTCCGAGTTGCTGTTCTCTGCCGGAAGGTCGATTTTGGTGTTGCTTTCTTCCCGAATCTGCAAGGAGAGAGGCCTGTGAGGAGCTGACGCCAACCCGCTGCCCGCCCCTGCATTAAAGCTAGGCCAGCTCGGGGCAGGGCGGGCAGAGGCGAGGTGTGGGGAGACCTGCCAGCAGTCACCTTTTTAATGTTTGCGCCTCCCTTCCCAATGATGTTCTTGTGGAACTGCTTGAAGATCGGAACGGAAATCGAATAGCTGTTTTCCACCTTAAAAACCAAGGATGGCACAATGAGTTGAGTGAAACGACCCTCCCAGGCCCAAAGGCCAGACCAGAGGACAGGCTCCTGAGACGCAGACAGGCCAGGGCCCACTCCCCTCCCTGTCTGACCCCAAGGTCTGCCAGGAGCCCGGAGGCAACTGAGCCCACAGCCGACTGAGTAACCAGTGTGCCTGTCTGGCTGCCGCAGGGCCCGGTCAGAGGCCCCCAGCCCCCCGGGAAGGCGCCCTCACACCTGTGGCTCACAGCCCGGACACGCCCAAAGGCCGCAACTCCAGCCTGGGTGTGAGCGCGGCACACACGGAGGAGGGTCGTGGGACTTCCCACCACCCGGCCATGCCTCCTGAGGTCAGGCCAAGCTCCAGAAAACCGCCGGGAAGCCCCCGGGCACCGGCTGCCCGCTGCCTCAGCACTTTCCAAACCACTTCTTCACGTTCCGAGTTTCGAGAAAAACGACCAATCAGTAAACGATGCCTCGTGCGACTCAGCAGACCCCTCTGCTTACTGGATGGGAAAGTTTCTCTCACCAGGTATCTGAGAACCCCCCAAGAAACAAAGCAACCTGCACGGCAAGGTGGTCCCCCACTGGACACAGAGGTCACAGCCCTTTCTGCTGGTCTGAACGCTGAGGGCGGGCCGCCCCAGTGCCCAAGAGTGCTCCCTGAAGTGGGTTTGGGGGACCCCCAGCCCCACATCACCCTCATGCTGTTTCGACAGAAGGCGGCAGTGCCCCTCACCAGGTCTGCCACCATCTTCTGCATGTACTTTGTGCATTTCTCCACCTCGTTCTTGGGCCCTCTGAGCTGAACAATATCACTTTTTTGTGCTGGGTCTGGAAAGTTGATGATAACCTAGAACAAATAATCGGGAGATCAAGTTCGACAATCAAAAAGGACTGGACCCCACAATACTGAACCCCTTTTCCAAATGCTGATTAGACGGTGGTGAAGAGCGCTGCTGGGGATGCTTTACCTCTGGGAATTTGTCCCGAATTTCACGGATCCGTTCACCCTTCTGGCCGATGATCGTGCGATGAAATCTCTGCTCAATGATTAGATCCTTGGTACGCTCATTTTCCTAAAAACACGACACAGCACACTGAGGGGGACCAGGTGCAGCCCCAGGCGTCGCCCCAGGCAGAGCGCCCCCACAGAGCACCCGTGGTCTCCACCAGCGGCCACGCTCCACGCTCCTATGGGAGCAAAGCACAACGCGAAGCTGAGCGGGGCCCTCGACACGGCAGCGCCCGCAGCGCCCACCCAGTGCGTCTGCCTGCGGTAGGGAGCCGGGCCTCCTGCACAGAGAGGCTCAGACGCTCCCCTGCCTGGATGACCACGAGAGAGGCTGCAAGACCCGCGGCCCACAGCCTCCTCTTGGGGCAGGCTCCCCCACCGGAAACGCTGCACAGAGCAGCGAGCAGAGCTGGGACGTGGGACACGTAAGAAGCCAGGCAGCCCTGTCCACAATGCCAGGGGCTCCGGATCAGACATGCAGAGCCGGGAGACACCCGTCTGCCCCCGCGTGGAGGCCGCAGCTTGGTCTGGGGGAGAGGAGAGACGCGCCCCCCGCCCGCTGTGCAGACAACTTGGGAACTGCCGGGGTGCCGGCATACCCCTGCCGTCGGGCGCCACGTCAGGGAGGCCTGGACCTGCAGGGGCGCAGCGCGGGCCGGCCGGGCTTACCATGCGGGAGGCGAGCTCCAGCAGCTCCCGCTTGGCCTGTCGCACGCCCTGTGGGTCGCCCTCGATGCGGATCAGGCTGCTCTTCTCGCTGTCGGGTGGGATGCGCACGGACACCTTGCACTGGTCCTTGATTCTGTTTACTGGGGACATGGCAGACGCCGCTGGGTGCAGAGCCACCCTGGCCCCGACCCAAGCCACCACCCACAGGCAGGGCGTGAGGCCTTCCCGCGCCCCATGCAGAGCCCTGGCTGGCCACCACCCACAGGCAGGGCGCGAGGCCTTCCCGCGCCCCACGCAGAGCCCCGGCTGGCCACCACCCACAGGCAGGGCACGAGGCCTTCCCACGCCCCACGAGGAGCCCCGGCTGGCCACCACCCACAGGCAGGGCGCGAGGCCTTCCCGTGCCCCACGCGGAGCCCCGGCTGGCCACTGTCCAGAGGGACCACACGCTGGTGCCTCCACGAGAGCCCTCCCCGCCCAGGGCGAGGGCCACCCAGCACCCGAGGCACGGCTGGGCTGGGCGTGGCTGGGGTGGTGCTAATGTGGACAGAGACGACTGTGGCAGCTCCTGCGCCAGCTTAGAAAAAAATCACTCAAAAAGACACAGTGAAAACAAGCCATGTAACCCAGAGGAGTCCACAGTACCTGAAGATAAGAGCACCCCCATGGGGCCCCATGGGGCATGCTGTCAAGACAGACTTCACCCCTCACTGTCTGCAAAACCAGTGGATTGTTCAGCCCTCCTGTCACCCCGTCAACAGAGGCCCAGGCTCGCCCACCAGGAAACGGGGTCAGTGTTCTGCACACCGGATAGTCAAGGGGAACCAAGCTCCTCAGAGGGGCGCCAAGGAGGGGCTGTGCACACGCAGACACGGCCGGGAGCTGCCCGCTCGGGGCGGTCTCTGTGGGGCAGGGTTGCTCTAGGCTGGTCCTCGCAGGACAAGAGCCAAGGACACAGCAGACAAGCAGCAGAGTTCACGTTAACAAAATCAAGGCGAGCAAGTGAGCCAGGAGAAAGCACAGCAGATACCACAGTGGGCTGCCCTTCCGGAAACAGACCCAGGAGTCAGCGTCAGGGCCTGCCCCCACCTTCTGTGAAGGTGAGCGCGAGGCCCGGGCAGCAGCGACTCGCCCCTGCGGACTCTGAGCAAGCAAGGACTGCACAGGGCGGAGCTCAGGAGGGCAGGCTCAGAGGGTGCCCCCCTTCACCTGCAGCAGGGGTCACGGCCAGGGTCAGGCTGCTCAGGGCTGGAGAGCACCGTGGGGCCGTGCAGTCACACTGAGGGGAGGCCTGGGTTTTGAACCACGCCTGACACCTGTGGACGCTGGCAGAGCGCTCTCTCGGCAGCTCCCCGCTGGCCCACTCAGGGCTCCGTCCTCAGCTAAGGCCGCTCGCCCAGCAGGCGTGTGGTCAAGTGGCGCCTGCAAGGGCTCTGGCGGGCAGAGCCCAGCCCAGCAAGTCTGGCTCAATGTGAGGACACGGCCCGGCAGCTTCGGCGCCAGCCTTGAGGGGGGCCTGTACAAGGTTCTGCAGGGAACCCCCCGGCAACCTGGAGCGCCCCTCACTCACTGTTGGCTCCGCTCTTCCCGATGAGGTGTCTGTGGAATTTGTGGTCGATGTTGATCTCCACGTAATCCATCCGGTTAATCTGCAGGGGGTGCATAGAGCAGGCTGTGGAGACTGGAGTCCACGACACGCGCCCAGGTCTCCCCACAGACAGGCAGGCCGCCATGACCGAAGTCTGGAGGCCGTCAGCTGCGACTGCCCTGCTCCCTCAGCTGCAGGGAGGCCCCCCGAAAGAGCCCCTTCCGGGCACGGGCCGCTCCGAGCTCCAGGCCCTCCCTGGCCCCCCGAGGCCCTCCCTGGCTGTGCCCGCTCAGCCGGCGCTCGGGCTGCAGCTGGGGACCTCTTACCAGGTCCTTGACCATGGCCGCTCCGAGCCTGTCTCTTATACACATCTAGATGTGTATAAGAGACAGCACTAAGACTCCTCAGAACCTGCTAAAAGACTGGCGTCGTCATCAGACAAGCCAGAAGAGGAAACTGGCAGGGTGACACCAGCTGTCTCATAACCCACACGGGAGTCTCGCAGGCAAAGGACAGGGTGCAGCCCAGCAGCCCGAGGTGTGGAGGCTGCCGGGGATGTGAGATGGTGCAGGCACTGTGGAGGATGCTCCTTACAGAAACGCGCCTTCCTCACACGACGCAACCCACCTCGTCCCCAAGTGAGAAAGGGCCACACGCTACCCCAGCCCCTGACAGTCTGCAAAGNGGCGGGGCCGGGGCGGGGCCGGGGGACGCGGGGCGGGAGGGGGCGCGCAGGGGGGTGGGGGAGGGAGGGGCCTCCGCAGGCCCGGGGCACTGGGGGAGGAGGGGCCTCCGCAGGCACTGGGCACTGGGGGAGGGAGGGGCCTCCCAAGGCACTGGGGGAGGGAGGGGCCTCCGCAGGCACTGGGCACTGGGGGAGGAGGGGCCTCCCCAGGCACTGGGCACTGGGGGAGGGAGGGGCCTCCCAAGGCACTGGGGGAGGGAGGGGCCTCCGCAGGCACTGGGCACTGGGGGAGGAGGGGCCTCCGCAGGCACTGGGCACTGGGGGAGGGAGGGGCCTCCCAAGGCACTGGGGGAGGGAGGGGCCTCCGCAGGCACTGGGCACTGGGGGAGGAGGGGCCTCCCCAGGCACTGGGCACTGGGGGAGGGAGGGGCCTCCTCCATCCCCTCTGCGGCCCAAGCACTGGCTCTGCACCACAGGCTTCTCAGACATAACTACTCACAAATCACAATAGTATCACAGCTAAATGAGATGCTTCTTGAGACAGTCTCCCAAAGGAACATGGATATTTGAAAAAAAAAAAACGTGTTCTGCTCTCCCTGGTGACCGTGGACCAGCTGACAATCACAAAACAGCTCATCTCTACAACCCGCCAGTAGTCTTCAGAGGCATCCGCAGGGTACAGCGAGTGTGGAGAGGGGACGGCCCGTCCACCCGGCACAGCAGAGCCCAGCCCCCTCACCTTTGGCATCTGCTGAGTGATTTTGGCCAGGTTCTGCCCTTTCTTGCCGATGATGAAGCGGTGGAGCCAGGAGGGAGCAGAGACCGCAGAGACGGTGAAGCTGTTGGCCTAGGGAACCAGGAAACAAGGGATGGCTCTGCGGAGTCTGCTCCCGTGCCCACCAGGCCGGGGGCGCGCCAGGGTGAGCGCCCCCTGCCCCCCAGTCCTCTGGCCCCCGGGAGGTCACCTTGGCGTAGACTTCGGTCAGCGCCTGCCCCAGCTTCTCGGGCTCGCCGCGCAGTATCACCGTCTCGGAGGCGCTGTCCGAGGGCGGGATCTCCACGGAGACCCCGGTTCTCTCCAGGATCTCCTGCAGGGAGTTGCCCTTGGGGCCGATGACGTACTTGTGCTGGGACTTCTTCACCTCCACCGCGATGGTTGTGGTCTTCTTTTTCTGAGGAGGAGCGCCGTGCACAAGGGTGTCGAGGGCAACGGACAGGACACAGGCCCCGTGCGCAGTGACTGAGCCCCGCGCGAGGGTGATGCCCAGCCCGCCCCCAGGAACTCTGCCCGTCACCGCCCGGGTCCTCGCCTCGGGAGGGCGGCTGCAGAGTTTACGTCAAGCTGACTAACCACAGCAACCAGGCGGAAACCAACAGGCCACGTCCTGTCTCCAAAGAAAGGAGCCAGTCTCAGACCCCAGAGCCCACCGTCTCAGGCTCCTCGCTCCCTCGGAGGCCTGGTCAGCTGGGGACAGGGTGCCCGCCGCCCGCAGGGCAGGGCAGCACAGGCGGGGCTCGCCCCTAGGAGCTGAGGCCTCACTAAAAGGCCACGGCCCCCTCCCCGGCCGGCTACCTTCTCCTCGTAAATTTTCTTGACACGAGCCACGGCCTGGGCCAGCTGCTCCTTCTCGCCCGTGAAGACGATCTCGGTGCGGCTGACGCTGGGCGGCGGGATGTTGATGCGCGTCCCCGTCTCCTGCATGATCTCACTCACCAGCCGGTTGTAAGGCCCCGCGATGAAGGGGTGGAAGGCCTTCTCCACCTCGAGCCGCTCCACAGCACGCTTGTCCTGGGTGGGAGGGGCAGACGTGAGGGCCCGCCTGGGAGTGGACGGGGTGGGGTCTCTCTCTAACGCACACGGGCAGGAAGGGCAGGCGTGAGCACCCGGCGAGGGGTTGGCGGGGTCACACCCACACCGTGATACACGCACACCACACGCACACAGGTGGGAAGGGCAGGCGAGAGCACCCGGCGAGGGGTCGGTGGGATCACACCCACACCATGATACACACACACCACAAGCACACAGGCGGGAAGGGCAGGCGTGAGCAGCTGGCCAGGGGTTGGTGGGATCACACCCACACCGTGAAACACGCACACTGCATGCACAGGCCGGCCTCACCTGCTCCGCAGAGATAAGCAGCACCTCGTGGCGTGCCTTCTCGATGCCCTCCTTGGTGCCCGTGATTCTGATCTGATTGCTGGCGTCATCCGGGCGCGGGATCTGGATCTTGGTTGCGGTTTTTAGCTCCAGGTCCTGCAGTTTCTCTCCGTTTTTGCCAATTACAAAGCGATGGTGCTCTTTGGGAATAGCGACGGTTGCTGAAGCCTACGGCAGGAAAAGGACCAATGAAAACAAAGACACTTGGAGGTTCCAGAAAAGCCGCTTTTCCACGGCACCCTCCCGTGCAGGGATGCCCGTCCCACCGCCTCCCGCCTCCCCGGCCCCAGGCCCTGCTTGAGAACAGGCTCAGCTGAAGTGTCACCTCTGGGCAGCAGGCCCCAGGGAGTGCGAACACAACCGGCCTCCCAGCTTCAGCTGTCGATTCTCTACCCGGGCCAGCCCCAAGCCTGTTCCTGCCTCAGTGGCGCCACACGACAGGCAGGACGCGGCCAGAGAGCAGGTACATGCTGACTAACCAGGTTGGGTTCTGTTTCTGCAGCAGGACGCTCTGTCAGACATGAGCCCTGCTTGTAGTTATGCAGGGCCCTTCCTCCCTCTCTCTCACAACCGGTTAAAAGAGACAAGTCATGTGGGGAAAAAAAACGAAAATGATCAAAATCCTCAAACTGCCAGAAGTTCAGCAGCTTTCTGAGGTCACAGGGGAACTCTGGGAGGAGACAGAGGTGGCCACTCTTTCCCAATCTATACTGAAACCAGTCATCAATCAAGAGGACTGTTTTCACAGAAAAAGGAAAAGGAAAAGCACGGTGCTTCCCTCGAGAGGAGACGCGAGAAAGCGGAGCTGATGCAGGCTGGACAGGAAGGGGCGCAAGACTGCACACAAGGGAAGGTGGAAGAAACCACGACNTCAAGAGGACTGTTTTCACAGAAAAAGGAAAAGGAAAAGCACGGTGCTTCCCTCGAGAGGAGACGCGAGAAAGCGGAGCTGATGCAGGCTGGACAGGAAGGGGCGCAAGACTGCACACAAGGGAAGGTGGAAGAAACCACGACTTCACCCAACTCTCATTGACTGGAACAGGAAGAAAAAAGGAAAAGCACGGTGTAGGGTTCCCGACACCAGAGCAGGAAGAAACCCCAGAGCAGCCAGCCTTCCGCCCCCTCCAGGGGCTGCATCTCAGAGCAGAGTGAGCAACACTCACAGAAGGAAGGTCGGATTCTGTCACAGGCAGTAACAAGATCCTCACTTCACTAATGGCACAGAAAGTGGGCAAATGAGGTTTATTCTAAAAATGGCTCAATATTAGGAAATCCATTTATATGAGTCATCGTTTCTAGATCTAAGAAGAGAAAAACCAAACAATTCTGTAAAATTTAAATCCTTTCGTGACGAAAATTTGCATGAAAACAGAAACCAAAGAGTGTCTATTTTTAACACAAAGCACACATGCACGCTCAACCCTAAAGCTGCACTTGGGGGAGGCGCACGTGTCAAGGCCCTGTATGCCTACCCTCTGCCCAGAGTGCTTCCCTCGAGAGGAGACGCGAGAAAGAGGAGCTGATGCAGGCTGGACAGGAAGGGGCGCAAGACTGCACACAAGGGAAGGTGGAAGAAACCACGACTTCACCCAACTCTCATTGACTGGAACAGGAAGAAAAAAGGAAAAGCACGGTGTAGGGTTCCCGACACCAGAGCAGGAAGAAACCCCAGAGCAGCCAGCCTTCCGCCCCCTCCAGGGGCTGCATCTCAGAGCAGAGTGAGCAACACTCACAGAAGGAAGGTCGGATTCTGTCACAGGCAGTAACAAGATCCTCACTTCACTAATGGCACAGAAAGTGGGCAAATGAGGTTTATTCTAAAAATGGCTCAATATTAGGAAATCCATTTATATGAGTCATCGTTTCTAGATCTAAGAAGAGAAAAACCAAACAATTCTGTAAAATTTAAATCCTTTCGTGACGAAAATTTGCATGAAAACAGAAACCAAAGAGTGTCTATTTTTAACACAAAGCACACATGCACGCTCAACCCTAAAGCTGCACTTGGGGGAGGCGCACGTGTCAAGGCCCTGTATGCCTACCCTCTGCCCAGAGTGCTTCCCTCGAGAGGAGACGCGAGAAAGAGGAGCTGATGCAGGCTGGACAGGAAGGGGCGCAAGACTGCACACAAGGGAAGGTGGAAGAAACCACGACTTCACCCAACTCTCATTGACTGGAACAGGAAGAAAAACTAGCTCTAACTCACACTGACAACACGTGGTTAGAAGACGCGACAGGAAGACCACTAGTCTCAGTGGCTGGACATAGAACAGAGGAGGCGGGACACGTGACCCCCAGGTCAGGGCACAGCCCTGGGGAGTCTAGCGCCACTCAGAGCAGAGAGCTGATGAGCACGCTCGCAGGGCAGAACAGAAGGGGACAGAAAGGACAGGACATCCTGGAAGTGCGCAGTAGCTGCACCTGATGCTGCAGTCTAAAACCACTGCCACTAACACAGAGAAAGAACACCAGCACGTGGAGAGACAGGCTCGCTCAAAATCCAGGGACAGGCCAAAGGCAGCACGAAAATGCAGGGCGTGATGAGACCTGCCACTGTGGGAAAACTGTTAATCCACACAAATTTCCAACAGATCAGGAAGGGAAACATAGCAGCGTTGTTATAAGCATCTGAAAAATAAGAATAAACTTCCTTACAACCCAAAGGAAAAGGAAACCTTCCTAGCAGCAACGAAAAAAACTTAACGAACTTGACTACGTAAGACTCACACAGCAAAACGTATCAAGATCAAAACACAGATGGCAAACGGGCACACACTACTGGTAACATACATTCCTGAGGAAGGGCTCTTGAGAGCACGTCGAGCCAGACACAACTTGACCTTGACAGCAGAGGGAAGAGAACAGAGCATGCACAGAGAAAATGTAAATTAAGAGTATCAGCAGCCTCCTTTCAGAGTCCAAAGCCTGAGCATTTGACGGCCCTAGCAAGGCTGTGAGAAAGTCAACGGGAGGACACACCCCCCGCGCCGAGGGGAGGGGTGTCTGGCTGCTTCAGCACAGCTCCAGACGCAGGTACCCTCTGAGCCAGCCTCTCACTGCTGGGAAAGCTCCCCCAAGATGCACTGGGCAAAACAGCAGACCGTACGTGCACGCAGCACTTGAGGGGACACAGCCCCACACGCCCGCGCTCACCCCAGCACACCCGAGCCCAGCAGCGGTCCGGGGGCGGGAGCCTCGGCCCGCCACTGTGCACGCCACAGGACAGGAGGCAGCCTCCCGCCGCAGCGGCAGGACACACCCGCAAAAGCCAAGCACGGCCACCCAGCGGGGAGGACAGGGCTAGGAGGGCCTTATATGGGGCTCACTTGGCAACCACAGGTTTAAGTCCTTTAAAAAACTGAAAGCTTCCCAGGTGGCTCAATGTGTAAATTAAAAGAACGTCTGCCCGCCAATGCAGAAGATGCAGGAGACATAACTTCAGTCCTTGGGTTGGGCGATCCCCTGGAGTAGGGAGCAGCAGCCCAGTGCAGTGCTCTTGCCTAGAGAATCCCATGGACAGGGGTCTGGCAGGCCACTATCCACGAGAGGTCACAGAGTCAGGTGCAACTGAGCACGCACGCTTAGAAAGTGGAAACAAACTAAAAGCAAATGAACCGAACTATGCACCAAGATAAAAGCACAACCTATGCATCAAGATGACAGCATAACCTTGATAGAGAATTACTCGAGTGATCTCAAGGCCCAAACATCTTTCATCCTAAAAGACACTGAATTTGAACTCCTGCAACTTCCCACTATGAATCTCCAGGGCTCTGGGATATTCAGGCCTGTGGAAGCAGCAGTGAAGATCGGGTCACACATCTCTCTTGGGTTAGAAATCAGGAAGTGGTTCAGATGAATGGATATGTCAGAAAGCGGCAGGGTGCCCACTTGAGGAGTTCCCACAGGTCAGAGACAGGCAAGTTCTGCAGAAAACACAGCTAATCAGCACACCGGAAGTTCCCAATGACACTGAAAGGATGCACAGACCAGCAGGGAGGGCGCCAGAGAGCCAGGGAAGAGGCACAGACCAGCAGGGAGGGCGCCAGAGCGCCAGTGTGGTCTGAAAACCAAGGGGAAAGGACCAACGACGGAGCGTGCCTGTCCCGACGATTCGGGAGCCAAGGTCTCTGAGCTGCGTGAGCCTGGGCAGCAGTGGGCAAGGCTGGCAGAACGACTGGACAAGCGCACGCCAGGCCACCGCGGGTTGGCAGCAGCACAGGAGTGCCACCCTCACGCGCTCTCCCTGCACAGGATGGACGCGGAAGCAGCCGAGCCCCCAGATCTGCCCCCACCGCTCAGGAAAAATGGGGGGCAGTGGAGCCACCAAACATCTGTGTGTCCCCCGAAACCAACCAGCGGCATGAAGAAGAGGTGAGTAGGGCCCTGCTGGGGCATGAGCAGGCGGGCAGCCTCGGCTGGACGCGGAGGAGAGACCCAGCG
This sequence comes from Oreotragus oreotragus, assembly GCA_006410675.1. Lineage (NCBI taxonomy): Eukaryota > Metazoa > Chordata > Mammalia > Artiodactyla > Bovidae > Oreotragus > Oreotragus oreotragus. The sequence continues at coordinate 338,912 of SJYX01000587.1, read as the reverse complement.
GGGAAGGGGCGTCTGAGATGCGGCGGGAAACCCTCACACCGCCTGGGCTAACGTGGGGACACCAGGAAACCACTATCGACTTTTAGAAGTGAGCTAACGACATGTGGTTATAGTCAGTGAAACAGAAGGAGAGAGGGAGCCCACACGAATTATCTGCAGGAGAACGTGTCTGGGGTTTGCTGTAAAGTAACACTGGGGGGCGAAAGGGAGCAGAGCAGGAAGAACGCCTCACTCAGTCAAAACCCACCTCAACGCTCACCGGCCGGCACCCGGCCGGCGCCAGCCACAACACGCAGCAAAGCAGACACATTCTCCACTCCCTACACTGAACAGCTGACCAACTCCCTGAACGTGCCTGTCAGCTTTGAGTGTGAGAGTCTGGGGTTCCACAGCGCAGCACCCCCACGAAGCCCCCCATGCATCAGATTCCCATCTCTGAACCCCTACACTGAGACCAGCTCCCCCAAAGCTCAAGAGACTCAGCAACAGGAAGAACCCTCATTTCTGACTGAGCCCACCCAAAGCTCCGTCATACATTTTAATAAACATTCTCTGCATTCACCTGTGTTAAGGGAAAAACTCATGAATCACTGATTGACTTCTTTATGACAACAGTTCTCCAATCAGTTTCAAGTTCTGGTATCAGATGGCTAAGGACGACGGCACTGGTGACCTCCCAAGCCCGGGGTGGGGAGTGTGTGTTTCAGCAGCTCGCGTATTTGCTGGCCCTCAGAGCCAGAGCCGGTCACCTGGCTCGCCTACACACGCGCGTCCTCACCCCAGCGCCTGGCCCTTAGCTCTCAGCTCCTGCGCCTGCGGAGCAGGGCCGGCGGTGCCCCGGGCCTATGAGTGAGCTGCTGCTTGTCCACTAGAGAGTCAGGGGCTCTGAACGCTGCTGTCCTACCCTGAACTCTCCGGCCCTGCCCCCCGGGGGAGAGAGCATGATGGCGTCGGAGCTGTGTCCACAGGGCCAGACGCCCTCCCGGGGAGGCCTGCGGGGAGCACGCACCTGAGTCTGCAGTCGGGCCACAATGTCTTTCCGGGCTTTCATAACAGCATCCAGCTTCCCTGAAACCATGATGGAGAGGCCCTGGTCTTTGGCGAGAGACAGCTCCAGGTGAGCCCCGGTTCTCTGCATGATCTCAAGGCAGATTTTTGCTTGTTCGCCTTCTCCAAACTGGTTCATGTCCTTGTATTTCCTCTCTTCCAGCGGTACATGGAATACCTGCTCAGAAAAGGTCAAAGAGGGAAGGTTACGGGACAGAAGAGGCTCCCAGAACCGAATACATGGAGCAAAGAGCACGAGTCTGCTCATCTGGTCAGCCCTCCTTACTGCTCCCAGGTCTAGGAGGACAGTTAAGAGGCCAGCAGGAAGCGCCCAAGGGCAGGGGGCTGCTGTCCTAGTGAAGTGGAAAACCCCCACCCCAAGTACAAATGAAGACAGCAAAGGCAGTGAGCTGGGAGGTGGGCAGGCTAGGGGCGTGGGCGACAGGGCGGGCCCGGCCGGCCACGTCGGGGGGCGCCAAGTGGAGGAGGGGCGTGTGCAGTGGGGGAGCAGTGGGGACAGTGGGCGCGGGCCCCCTGCCCACTCTGGGGTGGGACAGGAAGACGGCACAGGGTGTGCAGGAGGACGTGTTCTGACCCACGTCCCGGGCTGGGCGCAGGGTTGGGAAGAGACTGACTTAATCCAGAGGCCCCTTTTCACACCCAAAGCAATCTCCTATTTGATGTTCAAGAACCCTGTCGGGATTTCTCTGGTGGTCCAACGGTCAGGCTTCTTTGCTTTCACTGCCAAAGGCCCAGGTTCAACCCCTGGTCAGGGAATAAGGAATCTGCAAGCCTCTTGGCCAAAACCAAAACCAACCAAACCGCTTCCCATCAGCTGCTACGCCTTCCTACTTGGAGCGGCAGGTGAAGTGGGACGGGGCGTCTACCTGAGTGATGACAGAAGCTTTGATGGGCCGGATCTTGTTACTCCAGGCGCCAGCAGGCTCCTGGGAGTTTTCCAGGCAGGCTGCTTTCTCGGGGAGTGGGGGGAAGGCATCCTTGTAGGTTGGAGGGTCGCTCTCTTCTTCGGAAGTTAAAGTGGCAACTGGACCGGCCAACACAGATCAAGAGTATTAGACGGAGAAAACACAAGGAGCACTTTAACGCCAAGAGACAGCACTGGCGGCTGACAATGACCCCTCACTCAGCCACGGGGCAGGGCCCCCAAGGCTGGCAGGCTCAGCACCCTCCAGGTCAGCGTGTGCACTGGCCGGGCCACTCTGAACCTGAGGGCACCCTCGCCCCTGCACAGCCTCCCCGGGAGTTTCAGCTCAGACCCTGGGCCCCACAACTCCCTGTGGGGTGAGCTCCTGGAAGGCAGGCCTTGGCACAGATTTTTCATCCCTCAAGACTATTCTAATCTTGTATTCTTAAAAACAAATCCCATCCCCCCAACGCCTGGCACATGGCCAGCTCTTAAACCTGCAGGAGAAAACAATGCTGCAGCCCAGACTGCCCGCGAGGACCCTGAGGCAGACTCCAGCCGGCGCCCGGTGCCACAGGCGATGCTGGAAGGGCTCTCGCAGGAGTGCCGTCTCTGCGCCCCCGCGACCCACAGGGAACGCCGGGAGAGTCAGGGCCCCTGCACCAGCCGCTCCACCCACAGGCCCTCACCGTCCACATGCTGACCCAACACCTCCACGCCAGCAGGAACGTGCCTGTCTGGGTCTTTCCCGGAGGCCCCGGGCTGGGCGGTGCCTGGCAACGGCAGGGGCCAACAGCACAGGGACAGCCTCTGGGGTCAGGCTGGCCTGTGTCCGACTCCGAGGTCACCGCTCCCAGCCACGTGGCCAGGCTGCCCTGGAGGCCAGGAACGGCTCCGTGTGAGCGGCTGCTGGAGCCCGGCAGGGCCTGCTCCCTCCCCGAGCGGATTCGGACCCCGCAGGGTCTTTAATCACGTGGCAGGCCCAGCCTGCAGGCACCAAGGACCAAAGCAGGCGGGCAGTTCTGGTCTCCACTGCCTGGAGATGAGCTGCTCAAAATGCAGTTGCTGTGACTCACGAAATACATCTTCAATTTTAATTAAACTTTGGAACTGATACTCAATTCCATTACTAGAAAAGTTTTAAGAAGTGTTAGGAACAAAACAGTAGAACAAGCGACTCTTTTAACTGAAAATTTTATAAAAACTAGGTCCAGATGAAGGGCTTTGAATGAACATGGAGCCCTCAAATCAAGTTGTCCTGCAGCCATAAATATGCATCAGATTCTGAAGGGACAGAAAAGACTGTCAGGCAGGCGTCTGCGCGTCTACAGTAGAGACACTGAGACGACGCGGCCTGTGTGTCACGCCCACATCTCCTGACAGCCCAGCGTCTGTCTGCCCAGCCGCCCCGGGTCCAGTTCAACATGAGGGAAAGAGGAATGCTGAAAGAGCACCCACTAGTCACAAAGGCCAGACCCCTGGCTCGCCACACTGTCCACATTTTGAATCTCTCGTCGATCCATCCGCCACCTGTGTCTCACTCTGCAGACAAGGGCGGTGCAAACGGAGCCCACAGCTCTGCTGGGCCCAGGCCCGCCCACAACACAGGGCGCAAAGGCACCTCTGCAGAGGCCGCATGGTTGCCAGCAGAGTGAGGAGGCGCCTCACCTTTGATTTGCTGCGGAACCAGTCCACTGCGGTGCTCAGCGAAGCTCTCCTGGGTCAGAACTGCAACGGAGCTCATGGTTGGTCTCAGGGCGCCACTTGATCCGGGTGAGCCACTGCAGGGAGAGGGGGCTCAGAGGCAGGCCTGGGGCGTCCACCCAGGGGCGTGTGCAGCCAAGGACAGCGCCGCTTCACCGGCAGGGGACACCCAGCTTCCTGCGCCAGCACGGCCAATGTGAGGGGCTTCCCAGACTCCGACCGGGGGATGGAATGGAGAACAGGCTCCCTGCCCGAGATGGAGCAGATGCAGGCTGTGGCCAATAGGTTCAGCACAGGACCCTGGGGGCCGCAGAGACCGCATCCGAACCCCTGCCCCACACGCCCCACTCCCACCCCCCAGCCCCAGCCGCAGGTCCACCCCAGGGGCTCTGCTGACAGCAGCCTCAGCTACATGCTTAATCTGCTGTCGCCACACCTCCTGACACTTATACAATGCACAGCAGGACAGGAGCTACAAGGAGCCACGGGAGAGCAGCCTCCCTGCTCTGGGGACAAGTGTGACAGCACAGGGTGGATCGCGGGCGCCTCCCAGCCAGGGGGACTCAGGTGGCGGCGGAGAGGGCGGAGAGGCCGGCCGAGGGCACGTGGCTCTGCTGTCGGGCAGGAGCCCCGCGGTCGGCCTCCAGACCCCACCTGGAGCGGCCCCAGGACCCGGGGACACGGATCTCAGAGCCATGGCGCTTGTGTGGAAAAGGGGCTCAGTGGCACAGGGGAGCCCTTCCCCAACTCCAGCTGCATCCCAACACTAACGCAGAGAGAGGCGCAATCACGCCCCCAGGGTTTCTGTGCCACTGAGGCAAAAAATGTAAGAGAGTCAAGTCATTTTTAGTGAGTTTTTTCCCATCGTTTTTACAATTCAGTAAGACCCCTCCCCAAATTAAAAAAAATTAAGCTCTGGAAGCAAGGTCCAAAATCAGATACCCTCAGCAAACCCCAAAGGAGAAAAGATTGGAAGTCAATGGAAACCAGATGGCCCACCCCCAAAAAGGCACAGGGGCAACGCCCCGCGCCACACCGGGAGGCGGCGGCAGGGCTCCCCACTGAAGCACGGCGCGCAGCAAAAGGGCACACGCAGCCCGGGGCCAGGAGGCCAGGCACACTCACCAGCAAAACGGTCGGGAGCCGGAAGGTCCGTCCTGAGGCCGCCTCTGTCAGCCTGCCAGCTTTTGCTGGTGTGGAGCAGGAAGAGAGAGCCGGCAAGGAGAAAACCAGAGAAAAGTTACTTATCTGCCTCCGACAACCCAGATCCCTTCCCTCTCAACCAGAAAAGGTCGAAGTGTTATTTATTTACACTTTGGCTACTAACCAATACTAGGAAAATTTCTTGGGGCAGGGAAAAAAAAAAAAAGGAAGAAGCCCTTCCATTAGGCCACGCGCTTGCTTCAGACAGACACACTGCAGTGAAGCCTGAGCTAGAGCTGCAGAGGCAGCTTCCCCGGGACCCAGGGAGTGCTCCCTTAAGCACCGCAACTTTCACACGTAACCACCTGGAAGTAAAACTCTCACAAAACTGCTGTTTGTTCCCCCCCCGGGGACAAGTGTTTCTCCCCATCCTCCTGCTGCGCCAGAAGGCAAAGGATCTGCAACACTGTGTCCTGGCAGAGTGAGTGCGCCGGGCCGCGGCGCTCCTCAGGAGGACGAGGGCTACTATCTGAGAGCCCCGGTGTCTTTGGTGGTTCCTTTGTTCTTGCTGTTATTCTGTAGAAGTCCTTCAGTCCCTTGCAATCCACTGGGGATTTAGAAACCAGGCCATAAAACAGCAGGGCTGGAAAGAACCTTTAAAGGCCATCCTGGGAGGACCAAGAACTGCTCAGTGAGGAAGGAGGGTGTGGGTCACCTTGCCAGGGGGACTTCAGGATGGCGAGGCTGCCAGGTAGGGGGCTGGCCGCTCTATGCAGGCTGCCACATGCACGTGGCAAAGTGGACTTCATTGCATGGGCGGGCATGGCCCACAACGGGGGAAGTCACAACAGGGGCAAGGGCACCCCGCCGAATGGCGAGCAGCACCTCCAATCTCACTCACAGCACAAGTGTGCTCAGGAGCCAGGAAGCGGGTGCATAGCCGCTGGGGCTGCGCCAGTGACTCTGGATTTAAAAGGCCCCAGTGTCCCAGCTGGGGACACAGACCCCTGGTATTTCAGGATTTTAAAACTACAAAACCCCCAAATCCTCTAAACGTAAGCAAGGTCTTGAGTCACATGGGGGAAGTTCTGTGAGCCAGAGGCCAGCCCCTCTCTGCAGGCCCATTCCCGTCAAATACACACGACACGTGGCCCTCAAGGGGTGAGGGTGGATACAAAACGACCGAGGCCATTTTATTTACAGACAAATTCTAACCTGCAGGTCTCAATGACTAAGGCAAGGAAAAAAGACTTTTCCATTAAATCACACCAACAGGGACGCTCATCCACACCGGGCAGAAGTGAAAGGGGAGCTGCCCTGGGCCCCCCAGGGCGCTGTTAGCCTACACACAGCCCACCCAGACCAGGACTCGGGTGCTCCCGGGAAAGCGCCACTGACGCCGGGACCTGGGGGCCCACCCACTCTCCAGGCAGCCCCACGCCTGCTGACCTTCCGCCTGAAGAGCCTCCCACACCCGGCGCCGATAGTGTCTCAAAACCCACTCACACCCGCCCTCTGAGAGGCGGGTTCGCCCCCGAGACTGCCCCGATGCCAGGCCACCCTCCTGGCCCGCCGCCGAGCAGCCCCTGCCTTCCCGGACAGGACAGGCTGCACAGCGGGGTGACCGTCGCCACGTCCGCTGCAGCCACAGGGCTGCGCCAGCCCCACCCCGCACCTGGGGTCACACGTCAGGCGGCTTGCTGCAGAGGCCGCTCATGCTCCTCCCAGCCAGCTGCCCTACTGACCCTCAGTCCACGAGGCTCAAGGAGGGACAGCCTATCAGAGCCCCGAACGCCCGCACGTGTGCACAGGCCCTCGGGCAGTCAAACGCAGAGTGGACCCACAGAAAACCCCAAGCTGGTTTGACAGGATACACTGGTCTCTAGTCTCCGCACTTCGAGCGGTGGTTGGCACAGATGGCGGTGAATGGACCACAGTGAGCCTCAGATGAACGTCAGGTCTGATCTCACCAAAGCAGACTGTTGTTTTTCTTATAAACGTCTCAAAATCCCGTCTTTAAAGAACCCACCTTAGAGGCGACCTGAGGAGCCACGCGCAGACCTCGGCCCTGAGGCACTGGGCCATCACCAGCCCACGTACTACGCCCCCTCCTGAGAAATGTCCCCCGCAGAACGATGCCCAGCCCCAGAGGGCTTTCAACCCCCTCTGAGCCTTCCTGGCGGGTGACACCTCTACCTGGGTGCCCTCACTGACCATCTCAAGTCCCAGGAGACCTTAATGAGGAGCTGAGGCCAAACACAGCCGTTGCAGCTCCTCACTTGGCTGGATGCTGCCGCTCCAACCAGGACTGAAAGGGACCCTAGTATCTGAGCAATGCTGGGGCCGGCTGAGCCGCTGTGCCCCCCTGGAACTGTCAGAACATTCCATCTGCTGCTTCTTCCCCCAGAGAACAGGCCCACCTTGCCCACCTTCCCACCAGACTCCTTGAGGCATGGGAAGCCCGACTTTCTTCATCACTGGGGTGCTCTCAACGCCTCCAAAACAGCCCCGTTCCTCCATCCCTGTGGGTGCTCTCAATGACCTTCCCCACGGGAAGTATTCAGGCCCACCCAATGCAGAACTCACACCACCCTTAGCTTGGACTTTAGTCTTATTTTTCAGGGTATAAATACCCACAGCAAAAAGCCACATTTCAAAATGGAACTTTGTAAGAAGCAGAACTAGAGCCAAAGAGAGAAAGCTAGACAGAAGCACGGACCCCTCTCTTCTGCACCCCCCATCCCAGAGTGGGCTAGTGTTCCCACAGCATGGACGGTCAGCACCCACCTCCCCACAGGAGGTCATGGCATATGTGAAGGTGTCACATAGGTTTGGTCCTAACAGAGGTACAACAGACAAATCTTTAAGAGAAGGATTTTGTTTTTTGCTTGTAACCCAGAAAATATAAGTTGATCCCCTTGTTTTTTTCAATTACAGATTCAAAAGAAAGCCTCTGCAAAGGGAACTCAGGAGTGGTAGTTCAGAAGGAACTTTTTCTCAGCCCGCGAACGCAACCTCAGCGCTTCCTGTACCTCCTGGGCAGGACTGAGAGCGGAGGCACCAGGAAACCAGGGACACCCAGGACTTCGGTCCTCCTCCTGCAAAGTTATGATTCTTTACTCTGATCCCCACAGCAAGTTTGTAAGGACGAGACTTTTCAGAGTGCTTTCAAGAGAGAGAGCAAACGAGAGGAAGCAGCCGGGCTCGCACGGCCGAGGCCGTGCTCGAGCCGCACCGGCGCGGGAGGGACTCGCATATGCCACCTCAGCACGGCCCTCCCACCGGCCACGCGGGCCCGCGGGCGGGGACAAGCTTAAAGGGGCAGCGCGCCGGCCGCCCTGCCTCCCGCCCGGGTTCGGTACTTTTCCGTGCGGTCCTTCTCGTCCGCAGGCCCCGGGGCGCGCCCGAGCGGCGCTCCGGCCGCCAGGGGAGCGGCGCGCCCAGCCGAGCAGGCCGGCGGCCGCAGGTGGAGGTGAGGCGGCGCGCCCCTGCCCCAGCCCGCCGCCCGGTCCGCCCCGGGCCCGGCCCGCCGGCCCCGCCGC